>JAEOAD010000022.1:18462500-18812500 GCA_036365145.1 Orientallactaga sibirica
CAGGTAGTTAAGCTTTGCAGGCAAATACTTAACTGCTGAGTCATCTCTCCAGCTCTCACCTTGATTTTTTTTTTTAAATTTATTAACTTAACATTTAAGAAAATATATGTCTGGGCTGGAGAGATGGCTTAGCGGTTAAGGCTCCTGCCTGCAAAGCCTAAGAATGTTTGTTCGAATCTCCAGGTCCCATGTTTAGCCAGGTCCAAAAGTGACACAAGTGTGTAATGCTGTGCATGCCCACAAGGGGGCACACACATCCGGAATTCATTCACAGTGGCTAAAAAGGCCCTGGTATGCCCATTCTCTTTCTGCCTCTTCCTCTCTCTCTCTCTCACTCTCGAAAGAAGGAAAGAAAGAAAGAAAGAAAGAAAGAAAAAGAAAGAAAGAAAGAAAGAAAGAAAGAAACAAATGAAAAAAAAACTATATATCTGGCAAAAAATGAAGATGTTTTGCATTTGTTTTCATAGTGAGAACATTTAGAAGAACCCAAATTTCTTACGTGTACCCTAGAAAAACTCTACATTTTTTAACATGGATGGAAAATAAAATATGATCTATATGTTTAGGAGGATGGTGAAACTTGTCTGTATAATTTCTTTACTCTGTCATTATAGCTTCAGTTGAACTTGAAGTGGTAAATTTGATGTTTCATTTACTCTATGGTATGTGCTGGAAAACATGGCCTTTCTTAGTACTTAACTTAAAATGTGACAGATTAAGAACTGAAGTTATAAGCTACAGGTAAATATTAAAACTATTAAATCTAAAGTTAAAAAAAACTGTCCATCACAAAAGTAGTAATTGAATTGATTAACATAAATAGCATAGTCCAAATCCATACACTTTTATTGTCTTTATTTTGAGTTTGTAAGCCTATATGAATATAGATTTCTGATAGTTTTCTGTGATAGCTATGAAGAGAATGCTAGCAGGAAGCATAGCCTTCAATAAAATCACCATTTTGGCCAATTTTGTTTCTAATGTCTATCTCTTCAACATCCATTTATAATACATGTTTTAATTTCTACCTCCTTTGAAGTCTTGAAGCAAATTGAAGTATAAGTGGTGGGTGCTATATGACAGAGGCACACAGAACTGAGAGAAATTTGTTGATGAGCCTCTTTGTCATCCATTTCACCCTACTAGTTTTCAGTGAAGGATGCTGAGGGTGAGTCCTGTTTGTTGAGTGGTAGGATGATAAACTGGCAACTGATGAAGGCCTGTAGCATTTCTATCCTAGAATATTTACTTCTGCTGTTTCATGAAGATGTTCCTGGTATTTGTTAGCAACATGCAGGTATGAATTATGATCATTCAATCTCATCAGTTTTTACATGGCTTAGTGTAACACCTTGTGGGCATCTTTCTGTAACTTATGCTACATTCATTTTTTCCAATTATTATTTTCATCCATTATTTCTTTTAGGTAAAACTACTTTATTTGCTACAAGTCCAATTTCATAGTCCAAATTTTGTCCTTGAAATTACTAACAGCAAAATCTTTTTCTACTCTACTATGCTTGGTATTGACACTATCACAAAAAGCTTCTATGGCAGAGATGAGAAGGAAAGGTGGACATGAGCTCTCTTAGCACTTCTGTTTGGGTTCCACCACTTTCTAAGTCATTCATGGCATTCCTGTTCTCACTGATCAATGTGATTTTACAACACATTAATAACCATTTCCAAGTTTAACACTTCAGTTCTTTATAATGGTTTTCTATAATTTGCTCAGAGATATTGATAAAATCATCTATCATTTTAACATTAAAACTGTTATTAAGTGTCTTTGAAAATTAGTATTTCCTTGTTTATTCTTTTTTGTTATTTCATAGATGAGTTGAACTTTGCCATAGAAATTAAGGATAAAATAGTACACAGGACTAGATCCCATCCTTAAGGAGCATGTATGATATATAATAGGAGACACAGAGAGTAGGCCATTCTAATGTACAGTCTGTAAGATAAAGCCCCTACAGTTAGCGATAAACTAAACTTAATTTGCTTCTCCAATATGAGACTTAGAGACGTGGTTGAAAGGTGCTTGGCTCACCAGTTTCAGGCAGAGATTCATGTCCTCAGACTCTCTTTATCTCTCAGATCTGGTTTTCTCTTCATGAGCTTTGTTGTCTTTACTTTTTTTTTTAGGGTGCCACCAGAAGTGGTAGGTGATAGCCTTAACATTTACAAGCTTGTGTCTCAGCACATTTACAAGCTTGTGTCTCAGCACACTTATTCATTCCTGTAACAGATCCTACAGCTGTGATTGGTGGAACATATACTACCTGTTCAGCTGGTTCCTGTGGAATAGGACAAACTGTGAAGCAACACAGTCTGGGAGAATGGGTACAGGAGGATTTTCAAAGGATGTTGACATGCTGGCTAAAACAGGAGGGCAGCTTGAGTACTAAGTAGATTTAATAGATAACCATTGCTTTCAGTAAGATGTGATTATGACAATTTACTGTAGAAAAATACTGAGGGAAACTCTGTATCCATACAAAGGTGCTTTTTTATATATATATATATATATATATATGGCAAGTGTACAAGGCCATATTTAAAAATTTTACCTTAAAGATTAGAACTGTATAAGTACTATATTTAAGTTTTTATAAGGCAGATAGCAATTGCTAAGTGATTAAAATTATAGAGTTAACAATTGTTTGAGGAACTCTTTTAGGAGACAGGGTGTTACTCTGTGGCACTCTTCATGTAGCCCAGGCTGGTCTTAAACCCATGGTGATATTCCTTCCTCAATCTTTGGAGTGCTGGGATTATAGGCATGAGGTACCATGCCCAGCTTCTTTGGACAACTTTTTATCTTTATGGATATAACAATTTAACATTGTGTATTAAATTTGCAAATTGAAAAATCTAAATTAATAAGGCTAGGGAGATGTCCCATTGTATAAAGTTCTTGTCACCCAAGCACGAGTAATTAAAGTGGGATCCCCAGAGCCCACATAAAAGGTTAACATAGTATCATTTGTTTACAATTCCAGCACATATCTGGCAAGACAAGAGGTAGAGATAGAACTACCATCCTGGAAGCTCATTATCTGGCAAGCAGAGCAATAAATAATAACTCTACTTCAAACAAGTTGGATTGTCAAAAACCAACACCTGATATAATTCTCTGACCCCCCATATACAAACAATGGCATTTGCACACTTGCTCTGAAACACATGACCACATATATATGCACACTTATCCCTACAAAAATTTCAAGTTCAGTTAGAAATCCAAACTCCTATAAAAATTTATGGTGCAAAACAAAAAGAATACTATACTATGACAGAATACTAGCATATACATTTGGATATAAATTTATAAAGTAATTTCAGCTCTTTGTGAAATAAAATATAGCTTATTAATTATATGTACATTTTTATTATAATAACATCAAACTGATTACATTAAAGCCTTTATCAAAAAGACTCAAAGTTAGAATAACCTGTAATGATTTGAGTTAGTATAGTGATATATTCTAGGATATAATTCTACATAAGGTATATTACACTTAAAAGATATAAATAAATTTTAGATTCAAGTTCTGTGAATTTTGGTAAAATTTAGAAGCAGTATAAACTTAGAAAAAAGAAATCAGCCAAAAAGAACATCAGGATCATTTCCTTGGCATTCTTATAAAGAAGGGATTGTAAATTCATGGAGTTTTAAAAGTTTAAAAAACAAGTTTCTTTTAAAAAAGATGAAAATGGGCTGGCAGTTAAGATGCATGGCTGAGAAGCCTAAGGACCCCAGTTCAAATCTCTAGGTCCCATGTAAGCCATATGTACATGGTGGCACATGTGTCTGGAGTTCGTTTGCAGTGGCTAGAAGCCATGGTGTGCCCATTCTCATTCTCTCTCTCTCTTTCTCCCTCCCTCCCCTTCCTCTGTCTCTAATAAATAAATAAATAAAATAAAAAGATAAAATTTTCATCTCTATTATTATAAAGTGGAAACACAAAATAATACATATATCACAAAATATGTAGGCTTAGAGGACTCTCCTTTGAGCTCAAACAAAAGAGAATGAGACTTCATGTCCTGTGTATGAAAGGGAGCTGAAAGGAGACACTGGGGAGAGGTTCAGAGGAGAAAGGAGGTTATGGTGAATATTGCCACACAGGGAAGAGATGTGTAAGAATGATTACTCATATCATGGGACAGAATCTACACACAAGGAAAACAGCAGGCACAACGATCTCACCTACTGGTCCATTTCTTGTTTGGGGAGAATACCATATTTTTCTTTATTTTATTTATTTCAGACATCCTTAGTATGGATATATCATGTGTTGTACCATTCTTTTCCTCATCCCTGACCCTTTCACTGGCGACCCTCCGTCTTCCGTGGGGTTGCAGGTATTCCCCATGGGGTTGTGGATTATGCATTGCTGGAGCAGCAGTCCATTGTTGGGAGAAGCAATCCCCCAGAGCATGGTGTCCTATCCTATGGCTCTGACAATCGTTCCACGCCCTCTTCCGCAAAACAGCCTAAGCTGTGGTGGGTGTGATTTAAGTCTACTTCAGTGATGAGCTCTTTAGAGCCTCTGGATCTCTGCTTTGGTAGGTGTTGAGTATTCTCAGCATCTGTCTCCTTCACCCTGGAGCTTCACCATGGAAGATTCCTTTTTACTCATCTCCCCAATACCTCTATGGTTTCATCTGGGGCTTCGATGAAGTGTGAGGGGTAGTTCATCATGTCAGGCCTTGCTACTTTCTGCGAAAGAATAGGATCTCCATTTTCATTGTTTGCTTTTCAGAAGAAAGCAGTCTACAGTGTAAAGATGGTGTACGGCCCAATCCTCAGGGCGGTCATATACTTTTTGTTGTCCACATATATGGGCCCATTGTTGTTGCAGAACAAAGCTTCATATTGCCTTCCTAGATGTAACAATCCACCTCCATACATCTTTGTTCTAAGCAATAGGCTTTAGGACTGAATAGAGGCATCCCACAAAGCTTCTCTAAGGGAAGAGGGAACAAAACAAAAGAAAATAATATCTTTCAATGAAAATGTATCTAAAAATAAAAGCATGAAGGCTGGAGAGATGGCTTAGTGGTTAAGGCTTTTGTCTGTGAAGTCTAAGGACCATGTTCGACTCTCCAGATCCCATGTAATTCAGTTGCACAAAGGGGAGGCAAGTGCAAGGTTTCATATGCTCATTAGGTGGCACAAGTGTCTCTCTTGCTCTCTCTAAAAAAATAAAAATATAAAAAAGTAAAAAAAAAAAAAAAAAAGAAAAATAAAGGCATGATAATCAATAAGACTACTCAAATGGAAAACAGTGAAAATCATCTCTAAAAGCAATATTAATTTAAACTTTATAATTCTAGAATTTTGGATAAAATAAAAAAATAAGCTTCATAAATATATACCTCCAGTAAGACATTATGAATGGAAATAAATAGAAGTGAAACAAGTGTATCTGGGAAAGAAAAGGAAAGGAAATTTGGGGAAATAAAATCTTTCCAGTACTACTAACAATAGATGGGAAATTCCTACATTGGAAAGTGAGATTAATAAATTTGAAGAGAGCAGAGTTTCTTCCCAGGTATACCATGCATGAAGTTACAATAATTATAGCAAAGCTAAGAAGTACCAGTAGAGAATAGACAAGATGCAGCATGATGCATGATATTATGGAAAAGGATCATGGAGGGAAGAGGCTGACAGGTAATATTTGGAAAGGCAAATTCCAAGAACTATCTAAAGTTGAAGGAAAGTTTGAATACTCTAATTAAATTGGTCATCCCGTCCTGGTTAAACCGGAAAAACAAAAATGAACAGAGGGATTAATGGATGAATGGAAGGATGGATTGATGGAAGAATGGAGGAAGGGACTAGTAGATTAAAAGCTGTGGGTAAGTTACTGAAATGTAGCATACATATGTGCATTTGTTCATAGAGAAAATACAAATGAAATGCAGACACTGCAAAAATAAAGGATAAGGAGAAAAAAGTCTAAAGCAAATGGGATGTTACATTTTTTCTATAGAAAAAACTGATGACATTTTTTCTCAGAAAACAATGAAAAGAAATAATCCAAAATGCTTGAAAAAATTTAATAGAAAAGCAGAATTCTGTAAATTGTTAGTAATTCATTTAATAGTTACAGAGAAAATACAATATTCAGTCAAGGCATAGCACAAATACTATTTGGATGTAAAAAAAATAAAACATGGACTAGGGCTGGAGAGATAGCTTAGTGGTTAAGGCACCTGCCTGCTAAGCCTAAGAATGCCCCTTTGATTCTCCAGGTCCCACGTTTAGCCAGTTGCAAAATGACACAGGGGTATAATGCTGCACTTGTCTACAAGGGGCCACACACACATCTGGAGTTCATTCACAGCAGCTGAGAGGCTGCTGGCACACTCATTCTCTCTCTCTCTCTCTGACCCTTTCCAAAAAAGAAAAAAAAAGATCTGATCTACATCTTGGAAGCCTCATTTCATGTGACAAGATCCTGGGTTATGTGACTTTTCTAATATTTGAAAATACTAAACTTTTGGATAGTAATTTCAAAGAAAATTAAATAATGCATTCAAATACGACTGAAACATGCTAAAATTATTTGTATAATTAGCAATGAGAATAATGAAACCATTTCAGATATTGTTAGCAAAATGTATTAAACTTACATGGGAAATAAAGCAAAAAAGAGGTAGCTCTAGTAGGCAATTACAGAAAAAAGTTTGAATTTATAAAACTAATAGCAAAAGAGAAAATGAGAAAAAGGTAAAAAGGAATTGCGCCCATTATTTTTTCCTGAAATGACATTATTAGTGATGGTAGTTAATTTAAAACTTGGATATTAAGTCATGTGTAGAAATGATTAAATCCTCTTAATATTCTTTGACATAATAAAATGGAAATTCTTGGTTTTAAAATGTTATATATGTGTGAAAAATTAACGGAGTTTGCCAGTCAGTAATTTTAATATAATGTAGTATTACATTTATCCAAATAAATTGTGTGTGTGCGTGTGTGCGTGCGCGCGTGCGTGCGGGTGTGTGTGTGTGTGTGTATTTTGCACACCTGATTCCTCAGAATTGAAATATTCTCTTCAGGTGCGAACTGGAAGTCAAAGAGGCCATCATGTCTGGAAGAACTGAAATTTAAAATGTCAAATTGACCACTCCTCAAATTTACAGGAGTAGTTAATAACTGTTGTGGGGGGCAAACTCTCATCAATGTTTTGTAGCAATCTTCGCTCAATTAAAACATTCCTGCTGAATAGCAAAGGAGTCAAGAGGTCAGTAAGACACGGAAAAGGTTTTGAAGGCACCTCCCTAAGGATCTACAAAGGGTAAACTTTTGGACAGAGACCCTCCCACCTGCCTTGTGGAGCTAAATATTAGTCATGCACTGTGTGAGAGACTTTCCAGTCAGCCGAGCTGCCTGCAGGTTGTGCAGTATGCTCCAGAGATGCAGTTTCTGTGAGCTGTCACCTATGCTGGGGTGGTCTTTTTGTTGATGCAGCTGCCTTTGAATCATCCATGCTCCAGTAAGCAACAATTCACTCTGCTCTGTAAGTAACCCCAGTAAACTCATTGGTTCACCAAAGCTGATTTTAGTACAATTATACTTTGGCCTGTTGTCTCGGTCCTATCTGGGGTGAGTAGACACATGTTCTCATATCCCCAAGAAAAAAGATTCCCATGGCATATGACAATGTGTCGAAGATGGTTAAAAAGAAAGAAAGATGTGAATTCTTGTCTTTGTTTTTGTACCATCCAGGCCCCTGAAGAATGAGGTGACGATGCTCAAACTAGGGAGGGATTTCCATTGTATAATCCCCTGATCCAAAGGCTAAACGTAGCTGGAAATGGTCTCAGAAACACACTCAGCTATTCCCCAGTCCATCAACTTCCCACATAGAACTAATCATTACATTTCCACCCCATGTTACCTTTGTACCATTACTTGCAGCTTAAACCTCACTTAATGGCTAAATGAACACTATAATATGGCCATAATTTCCTTTACATGATACATCTATCCTCTGTACACTCAATATTGCACTAATCGTAAGAGAAAGTGATGCCCGTGGGTGGTGTTTGCTCTTTTTGACAGCCCGTTATTTGATTATTATCTTGAAAAATAAACAATAGTTCATGATACGAAGTCAGTACACATAGTGCAACCTGGCAATGGACTAGGAGAGGAAACGCATATATGCACATACATCCAGAATGAAATTAGCAAGAAATATTCGGAACTGTTACAGTCCTTGTTCTCTTAATCCTACAACTCAGTCATTGTGCATGGCTTGCATTTAGAACCACCTTCATTCACACTTGTGCTTTGCATTCAGTAATCACCTAACCCAGTTGTGGTTCTTTATCAGGTAAGAGGAACCAAATCTTTCATCTGAAAGGATTGGGGCCATTGCTGTTCCTACTAACATCGGCCTCTTAATGTTTTCCATTGACTTTAGTCACAGAGCATGGTGCCAATAAGGGATGCCCTGAAGACTTTCCTGTATTAAACACACACTTTCCCTTACTTCCATTGTGTACTAGTCTGCTTTCCCCTAGGTTGTCAGGATTGATCACACTAGTATAGCTCCAGCATTTGCCTGATTAGTGATAGGCAATGCTCAGTCTTAACTTTCAGTTTAAGGGGAACTTCCTATCTCCTGGTACTCCGGCTTTTAGAACAAGGACCACAAGGCTAGCAGACCACAAATATCAAGGAATACAAGGCCTGGGAGATAGTTCAGTGGGTGCAGTTCTTGCCAGGCAATCATGAGGACCTAAGTGTAGATCCTCAGTATGCACTTAAAAAAATGTTGGCCATGGCTGGGCATGGTGGCACATACCTTTAATTCTAGCACCTGAGAAGCAGAAGTAGAAGGTATGAGCTCAAGGCCAGCTGGGAGCGACAGAGTGAGTTCTGAGTCAGCCTGGGCTAGAGTGAGACCCTACCTTGGGGAAAACATAATTGTTCCCATATTTGCATGTGCCTGTAACCCCACATATGGGGAGACAGACATAGACGCCTGGAGTTTATTAGCTTGATAGTCCAGCCTAATCAGTGAGTTTTAGATTCATGGAGAGATGATGTTTTAAAAATAAATCAGGTGAAGAGCAATTGAGGGGAACTCCCAGTGTCTACCTCTGTCCTATGCTTGTATGCAAACACGTGAGCAAAAAACACACACACACACGCACACACACACATGATCACCTCCACAAAGGTATGTGTGCCACCCCACACATAATCACACAATACATACATAGACACATACACACCATGAACACACATATTCCATACTTAACAGATATGGGAACGGAAACATAACATTACTAGTAGGTCATTCAGAATGATAGCGAGAGACCAAGGAGAGGGTATATGAGGAGCAGGGCCCCTCTTCTTATCCCCTCTCTATCATTTTGAGTGGATAAAATCATGCCATGAGAGCATGAGGACATGATTGTTGACCCCCCGCCCCCAGCTTCCATGGAAACACTGAGTCTTGTAATCTGGACACCAGGGAAAGCAGACACCAGATGATAACTAGATTTTGTGGGCAAACTAGTCTAGTCAGATCAATAAGTTCATTAAAGAGATAATTTTCTCAAAAAAAAAATAAAATAAGGTAGAAGATGACAGAAGAAGACATTTGATGTTTGGCATCCACATGCACATATGTGCCTGTGAACAAACCCCATGTATCCTCATATATACAAACACATATACATACCCACATGTAAAACCTACATATGCCCCCAAACTACTTAGTGATAGCATTCTCATTTTCTCCTTTTGTTCCTGCCTTTTTGCAAAATAAATAAATAAATAAATAAATAAAAAATAAAAAAATTAAATTAAATTAAATAAATAAAAAAAATACTGCCGTCATTGGACAACTCAGAGCCTTCTGTAGAACTGGCCCCAGCCCTGCACTGTACTGTAACCTTCCTGATACTGTAACAAAATATATAATCAGGGATTGTTAATTTTTTTTTTAATTTTTGGCTTCTTATTTAATTTGTGTATTTATTTGAGAGAATGAGAGAAAGGCAGAGAGACAGACAGAGAGGGGGGCGGGAATGGGCATGCAAGGACCTCCAACCACTGCAAATGAACTCCAGACACATGCATTACCTTGTGCATCTGGCTTATGTGGGTCCTGGGGAATCGAACTGAGGTCCTTTGGCTTTGCAGACAAATGCCTTAACCTCTAAGCCATTTCTCCAGCCCCAGTTTTTTATAACATTTATTCACAAAGGTGAAGAACATATAAGACCAGTGAATTCTATGTGCTTTGTTTCTAGGCCTTTTAAGAACTTTGTTTTGTATTTTACATTCTACTAAAAAGTATACCATATGCACATAGGATTCTAGTTTTATTATGAATGTGTTCAATACTTAAGAATCTTTAAGAATCTCAGCTGATGTTCTCATGAGACTTCTTGATTATTTTTGTATGTCTCTACATTACTGATCTTTTAATTAAAATTTTAATGTTTTATGGAAAGAATATTTTTGCTTATATGTACATTCTTAAATGGAAAATTAAATTTAAAAGGAAATAATCTCTTAAAACAATTTTATACATATTATGTTTCTATTGGGAAATTAACTATACAATGTGAAAATATAAATATTTCAACAGAAAAATATCAAGGAATAGTAACAATAATACTTATATATAAATTGAGATTCCTTAGTCTTGAAATCTGACATTTGAAGACCTCCAGAATCTGAAACTTTTGTGTTTATTTGATACTAGTGGGAAATTCCCAACCTGACTGCATGTAAGGTATCTCTGTTATGATACAGATGTACTAAAATATTGCGTGAAATTACATTCAGAATGCATCTAGTATTTATGAAACATAAATTTAGTGTTTCAGTTCCAGTTCATTTCCAAAGATATTTCATCATGTAGGTACAAAAGTTCTAAAATCTAAAAAGTTCAAAACCTACAACATTTCTATTCCCAGGCCACTTGGGTGAGTAATATCCAGCTTCCGTCATACATTTGGATCATTTTATTTGAAGCCTTTATGCAAAAGATGAAGTTTATGTATATTAAGCAAACTAAAACTATTTTAACATAGTTGCATAGTAATTTTAAATGCTTGCTCAAAGACATTTTTTTTATTTGGTTTTATTTTCATCTGACTCTACCAGCATATTTTGTCCCTGACTATGAAGTTATTTCCAGGTACCAGGATTGCCACTGAGAGAACAATTCATAAAAGTGCTTACATCTCCAAACCTAAAATTTTCTTCTTTTAGTTTCATCTAGCCCTGTTGAACTATGGGGTTGAGGGTTTTCTAGTGCAAGACCTGTGTGGCTTCCAAAAGACATTATCTAGATATTATGTATTTACTCTTATTACTTAATCCAAGAAATAAATATAACATTGGTGATAATAATGGGTTGTTAATATTTTCAAACATCTATATTGATCATATGTACATTCACAGTACCACTGCACCCCTTTTTCTTCCTACTTCAATGAGTGGTAAGGCCAAGGAAGAAAATGACTCCTCTCCTTGCAATTATCAACTGTTACTAGCTTCTCCTAGAGGGGACAGCCTCATCAGCATCCACCACCCATGACAGAATCTTGACTGACTCCATCTTGTGCAGATCTTGCGCCATAACCAAGGCTGCTGTGAGTTCATGAGTGCAATCGTCAAGCGGAGGCTGGATGACGCTGCGTTCTTTGAGAAGGCTGTCATTTTGTCAATAAGGCAGTGCCATGAAAATGGCTGATGAAAAGCTACCATCTTCATCTTTATGTTGATATGTATCACATGTATAATGGAATTTGTCTACAAATGGTATGGATTTTAGGATATGGCATATGGTAAGGGAAAAAAAAGATACTTTACCTGGAAATAGAGGGAAAGTTTGGTATTATTGTAAAAATATAAAAAAATCTAATTATTATAAAAGTTATTATTATTTTTTGAGGAAAGTCCATAGACCAGCCTCTTTTATGAGTGAGAGCAAGAACAAGAAAGAGAGAGATAGAGGAAGAGAGAGAGAAAAAATTGGCATGCTAGGGCTTCCAGGTACTATAATCAAACCCCAGATATGTGTACTATCTTGTGTGCATTTGTGACCTTACACATATGTCACCTTGTGAGTCTGGATTATGTGTGACCAGGGAAGTAGAACATGAGTCCTTAGGCTTTTCAGGCAAACATCTTAACTGCTCAGCAATCTCTCCAGCCCTTTAAGGGAAAAAAAAAAAAATCTAGAAATACTAGTCATGATTGTGCTGCAAGATTTTGGATTATTTATGTTCTAATGTTTTACAAAAAAAAAAAATTGAAACTGAGACTTACTAAGTTGCCCATGCCGGTCTTAAACTCACTCTTATAACACAGCTAGGCCTTGATTTTTTTTTTTTTTTTTGAGAGAGACACAGAGACAGAGAGAGAGAGGGAGAGGAAGACAGAGAATGGTTGTGCCAGCAGCCTCTCAGCAGCTGTGAACGAATTCCAGATGTGTGCGCCCTTTGTGGGCAAGTGCAGCATTGCACCCTTGCATCACTTTGCATCTGGCTAACCATGGGACCTGGAGATTGGAACCGGCATTCTTAGGTGTAGCAGGCAGGCGCCTTAACCGCTAAGCCATCTCTCAAACCTGGCTTTGATTTTTTGATTCTCCTGGAGGGCTAGAATTACAGGCTTTACTAACAGGCCCATTGTCATTTTACCACTTTAAATGAAATGAATATTATATCTAGATTCACACCACAACAATGACCTATTGTACTTTGAAATATTCATTTGTAGACATTAACGTCCATAGGAAACTCAGCAGAGGCACTCTTGCTGATATGCATTATAAGAATGTGTGTTTTTGCTTGTGTTTGTGCATTGGAGCAAATTCCATTTCCTATAATATTTAAAAATCAATATTAAGTTATATATATAATATAATATAATTAAGTTATGTTTCCTATAATATTTTTAAAAAACAAGAATGCTGTATACTCAATTATCAGTGTTCTAGAAAGACAGGAGGATAGAGGATGGAAGAAAGAAAGGAAAAAAAGAAAAAAATAAAGATAAAAGAAGGAGGTTTAAAAATGATTTTTTGCATGAATTCAAAAACATATTTCTATTTCTAAGTAATTCTTTGACCTCGTGAGATAAGAAATTGTAATACAGTGTTCTTTTATCCATAGATCTTTCAGTTTTAGCAGAACAAAATCTATTCTAAGTCCTATTCTTTCTAATAATATTTGGATAAGCTTGAGTTACTCTAAATGTTGAAAGGTGAAATAAACTTTTATTTAACCTACTTTTTCAGAAATATTATGCATGAGTTTTATATGCACACCAGCTGTATAATTTGAGATTAAGTTTTTATACTTTATTTTCTACTGTAGAATTTTACCTTGGCAGAGCAGACTAAGGTGGATTTGTGACACACTTTTCAATTATATCCTTTTTCTTAACTTGATGTAAATCTTAGTAATGTGTATGTCGTGTGTGTGTGTGTGCGCGCATGCACGCGCGCACACGCGCACATGCATGGATTTTATAAACGAGTGTGTTTATGTGGCTGTATATGCTTTCACTTAACTAAATGGCTGGAGTAGATATTTGGAGCCAAAAAAATGATAAAACAAGAAGACTGGAAAACACAAGAGATTATTTGATCGCATTAGTGAGTTGTCCACTTATTTTTAAACCTTCACAAATAATTCTTTTAATCAGGTATCTGATATAGCAGTTTGTAAGTTTTTAAAAATATAGTGTCATGATTTTAAAATTACGTTCATGTTTTTCTTGCATTGTTTTAGACTTTGCAGGCATGGAATAAGTGGACAGTTCTAAGGAAAATAAAGTCACTCAGTGACTCTTCTTGTGTTCTGATCTCTGTCTCTACCTTACCCTAGGTGGGGGCACATTACTCATTACAGTGGTATATACATGTAATTCTTTTTTTTTTTTTTTTTTTTTTTACACTTAAGGTCTTACTCTAGCTTACTCTAGCTCAGGCTGACCCTGAACTCATGGTTATCCTCCTGCCTTCAGTTTGACATTCAGATTGACTTCAGATTGACATTCCAAAACTTCCAATTAGAAAATGGTTTTTAAAATAGTGAAGATGCCAGGCATGGTGGCACACGCCTTTAATCCCAGCACTTGGGAGGCAGAGGTAGGAGGATTGCCGAGAGTTTGAGGCCAACCTGAGGCTACATAATGAATTCCAGGTCAGCCTGGACCAGAGTGAGACCCTACCGCAAAAAAAAAAAAAAAAAAAAAAAAAAAGAAATAGTGAAGATGTCTTTCAAACTAGAAATAAAAATATACATACTATCAAATATGTAAATTATAAAATTTTATTGGAAAATATTAATATTGACATGATGGAACAATAATGCATGTTCCTGAGAAGTAATATCCAATGTTGCAAAAACTCAGTTCTTCACAAATTAAATGATGTGTTTATTTGCATTATAATGAATATCTCAGTAGGAAATGCCAAGTTTTAATGGAAATGGACAATAAACTTTAAATGAATGGTACTTTTTGACCTGAGAATATTAAGGTATGAAACACTGCTGATGTGTTTTCCTTTTATAAAATTGGATCAGGGATGGAGAGATGGCTTAGTGGTTAAGGTGCCTGCCTCCTAAGCCTAAGAACGCTGGTTCCAATCTCCAGCGGTTCCAATCTGTAGGTCCCACGTTCAGCCAGATGCAAAGTGACTCAAGGGCGCAATATCGCATTTGACCACAAGGTGGCACACGCATCTGGATTTTGTTCGCAGTAGCTGAGACGCTGCTGGTGTGCCCATCGCTATCTGTCTTCCTCTCCCTCTCTTTCTGTCTCTCTCTGTGTCTCTCTGCAAAAAAAAAAATAAATAAATAAAATAAAAAAAACTGGATCAACTTAAATACTGTTCAAAAGAGTGGAATAATGAAAGTAAGAGCCATGAAATAGATAGAAATAAATGTAACATAGCCTGTAACATAGGAGGTGCTATAAAAGATTAATATGAAAAATAATAAAAGTAATGTTTGCTGAATAAATTGATATCTGTGGAAAAATAAAATGAACAGTATGCCTACTATGTAGATACCTAGAAAGATACTTCCATTACATGATAAACTATTGACAACACAAACATCTAAAAGTGTATTGGATAATAAAGTAGATTATATTTATACCCAGGTACTAAGAAAAAAGTTCTTAATCAGACCCAAAATACTATAAGTCATAAACATAATATAACAATGTGTTTGAATAGATTATAGTAAGGAACTTCTCTTGGTAGCAACACACTGTGAAGAAAGTGAAAAAAAAAATCAAACAGTTGAGAATATGTTGTGAAACACTTTTAATTGGCCAAGGTACTACAACTAAATTATTATTAATTAAATGCTATAATTTAAAAAAAAATCTCTGTGAATCAGTAAGTCAACAACGAACAATTGCATCAGTAATAATTTAAAAGTTACAGACATTTTAGAGGATGGGGAGCATTGTTATTGTTTAGCATCATTAATACTCAATGCCAATGAAAACATCATTGGAAAGCATTGCTATGCATTATAACATCTAATTTGAATGACAATGTTAATATCTATTATAAATGAAGACAGAAAGTTACATATAGCATTCAAAAAGTAAATTAGGATAATTATGTTTTTTGTTATTATTTATTTTTTTATAATATTCTGATTTTACATTCATAGAATTGGTTCCATTGTCCTCCTCCCTGTCCTCCCTCTTCCAAAGGGACCCTCATCAATGGGGAATGTGGGTCATGCATTGTGGGGGTAGTCAAGAGTTCTGGGGGGTAGGCCAAGTCTCTGTGCATAATGCCCCAACTTGTGACTCTAACAATCTTTCCGCTCCCTCTTCTGTGAATTTCCACGAGCCACATTGGGGTCATTTTAGTTCTGCTTCAGTGATGAGGTTTTGGGAGCCTCTGTGTCTCTGGATATCTGGCTTAGTTGGATATTCTCTGTGTTTATCTCCTTTAGCCTTTTTCTGGTGTCGTGATCTCCATGAACACTGTATTCTTGTTCTTCCCCTGCATTGTTCTATGGTAGGCTGGGGCCCTGGTGAGGTGTGATTAGCTGATCCTCCCTTCGGGTTCATTGTCCATCTGAAAAAAGATAAGCAAAATTCTCCAGTGGAGAGAGAAATTAGTACTAGATAGAAGGCATGACCATAGATGTTTTGGGGGGAATTTTATATGCGTTGGCTCTCTTCTATCCCATATTTGGTGGTATCCTGGTCTTGGAGACTGAGCTCACTTTTTGTATCTGGTTTTGACTTATTTCCTAGTTCCAGCAATGAGTTCCATTCCACTGAGTGGATCTGTTAGCCAAATCAAGAGCAGTTGGTAACTCACCATGGCTGTTTGCCACTACTGCACTTGTTTGATCACTACGTCAGGTTGTTTCCTGTTGGGTATCTTAGACTGCAAGTTGTTTGGACCAATGTCGAACCTTTTCCCCCAGTTGCTTATGTAGCACCCTCTGGTACTAGACTAGCTAACTGTCTGGGGACTGACCTTCTTCCAGATTCTGGCCAGGTCTCTCTGTGTTTGGTCTCACACGTATGCTGTCTTCGACAGTAGGGTCTTACCATTAAACTTTGGTGGGTCATCAAGAACTCTGAAGTCTGTCTTTTTTGGGAGACCTTGTAGGTGTCTCGGATCAACAGCTCATTGTTGATGTTAACCCCATGCTGGCACTGGGAGTTATAAGTCTGCACCTAGGGAGGTGAGGGATGAAAAAGATAGGTAATATAAAAGAGAAAGTGAGTATAGAGAGGAGAGGGAGGGTCAGAGAGAGAAGACAAAGAGAACCAGGACAAGATTAAGGTTGTTCTTCATGATGCTCTCTCCAGTTTCCTGTGGTTTGGGTGTTCCCTCTGTGGGCCTGCTGAAGGATCAATGTTTTAGTTTTTGCTGGGTAGAGTAGGAAATTTATGGAGGTGCTACTTCTTGAGAAATGAAGATTCATGACACAGGAGTTTCACCATTCTCTTCTAACCAATTTCTTAGAAAAAAAACTCTACATTTATCCTCAAAAATATATAGGAACCTACTCTTAGAAGCATTGCTTTTAATAATATATGCAAATCACAGAATATCAGTTATGAGAATGATAAAAAATTCAGTATACCATCCAGTAGTAAAAACTAATGAGTTAAAATAGACCCATCAATGGTAATAAATCTAAATGACATACTTTTGAATTTAAAGATCATATACCTTGTGTAAATTTAAATCTATATGAAAATAGAACAGTGTTTAAGATTAAATACCTGAGAGATAAGCCTATAACTAATTTTAAAAAAATTAAAAACTCAAATTCAAAGGGTGGTTATCTCTGAGATATCACATGACAGTGGTTATGCACACAATGCAATTTACTAATATTCATGATGTTAAAGTTATTTAATTGTGCTGGGTGTGGTGGCACATGCCTTTAATCCCAGCACTTGGGAGGCAGAGGTAGGAGGATCGCCATGAGTTCGAGGCCACTCTGAATTTGGAGTGAATTCCGGGTCAGCCTGTACTAGAGTGAGACCCTACCTTGAGGGAAAAAAAAAAAAAAAAAAAAAAAAGATATTTAATTGTGTAGTGTGTATATAAATGCATTTATTTGCCCATTTTATTATTATACTAAATTTATTCTCTTATGTATATGAAGCACTTCATAATAAAAGTAACCCACTTATGGGGCTGGAGAGTTTGCTCAGTGGTTAGGGTATTTTATGCAAAGTATAATTATCTGTGTTTGATTCTCCAGTATCCATATAGAGCGAGATGCACAAGATGGTGCATGCATCTGGAGTTTTGTTGCAGCGGCTGGGGGCTCTAAAGTGCCATTCTCTCATTCTCTCTCTCTCTTTGTGATTTGCTATTTCTCTCTTTGAGTCTGTCTCTCTCTGCTTGAATATATATATATATATATATATATGGGTGTATGTGTATGTGTATGTGTATGTGTATGTGTATGTGTATATGTATATGTATATGTATATGTATATGTATATGTATTATAATCACTTACTGTTGGAGAAAACCATCTCTTTCACTTCTTGTTTGGAAGCCATGATCCAGTTGCTGAATCTATTATGCTTGCAGTTTGTCTGAAAATACAGTGTTTGACCTACATGCCTCTTATTTACTTTTCCCCTGTCTTTACATATGTCAATGCTGTTGTGTAAAGACTTGTCACATTAGCAAAAATAAGATAAAGGCAAAGGTATTTGCAATGGAAACTTTCATTAATAATTCATGTATTTGAGCTTTGTATTAAGCAGAATTTGTTGTGCATTAAAAAAAATGAATATGAATAACCACTCAAAAAAAAATCCCATGATACCAAACAACAAAAGTAGACGGTGAAAGAAGAAAGAACAACTTCTAGTGAGAGGGAATTCAAGTGTAATGACTAGATGTACTGGACTGGTAAATTAACATGTTCTCCACTTATATGTGCAATTGATTCCACTGCTCAGAGTTCCTCCAAATATCTTACAATCATTAATTCAGGAGTTTATATAATCCTTTACTCGGTATCACAAATGATTATAAAATTTAGAATTCTTGCTAAATATCTTCCCCTAGCTACAAAAATAATCCATAGTTTGGATAGCCCTATTTTTCTTTTTCTTTCTTTCTTTTTATTTTTATTTTTTGGTTTTTCGAGGTAGAGTCTTACAGTAGTGCAAGCTTACCTGGAATTCACTATATAGTCTCAAGGTAGCCTCACACTCACAGCAATCCTCCTACTTTTGCCTCCCGAGTGCTGGGATTAAGGGTGTGTGCCACCATGCCCGGGGCCCCTATTTTTCTGATGTACGTCAAACATTCTTGGTCATTCTTTCTATCAGTACTTTTATTCATATTTCAATAATATTTAGTGTTCATTACTTTTTTTGTGAGAGAGACAGACAGAGAGAGAGAGAAAGAGAGAGAAAGAGAGAGAGAGAGAGAGAATGGGCACACCAGTGGCCTCTCAGCCACTATGAATGAACTCCAGACATGTGTGCCCCTTGCGCACATGTGTGACTTTTATTTTTGTTTGTTTTTTGTTTTTTGGTTTTTTGAGGTAGGGTTTCACTCTGGTCCAGGCTGACCTAGAATTATCTTTGTAGTCTCAGGGTAGTGACGTTACACTTTTGTACATCTAGCTAAACGTGGGACCTGAAGATTCAAACAGATGTTCTTAGGCTTCACAGTCAGGCACATTAACTGCTAAGCCATCTCTCCAGCCCTAGTATTCATTACTTTTTACAGAAATAAATTTTACCAGAAATAGTAGGAAAAAGAATGAGCAGAATCGGAGCCTCCAAAGAATGTATAGAAGAAATAAATAAAAACCTTATGTTTTAAGTAATACTCTGAAAGTTAAAAAATGAGTCCCATTAATACTTAAGAAAAAGTATAAAAATATTATCATGCACATCAATAATGAAACAATCACAGATGGAAGTTCACACTTCCACATTTTCTTTTTTTTTTATTAAAAATATACTTTTTATGGACACAGCATATGTTGGTACCATCATTTCCCTCCTCTCTGCCCCCATTCAGCTGAGAGCCCTCATTAGTAAGATTTCTGGTATTCCCCATGGTGTTGTGGGTTATGAATTGTGAAGTCATAGGCTCCCAACCTGTGGCTCTTACATTTTTTCCACCACCTCTTTTGCAAAATTCCCTGAGCCATGGTGGGTGTGTTTTAAGTCTACTTCAGTGATGAGCTCTTAGGAGCTTCTGGATCTCTGCTTTGGTAAGTGCTGAGTATCCTCAGCATCTGTTTCCTTTACCCTGGCACTGATTTTAAGCTCACCATGGAAGAAGCACTCTTGTTCATCTCACAGATTCCACTGTGGTTTTTCCTGGGCCTTGGCTGAAGTGCAAGGGGTGGATTATCTCCTCAGGTCTCACTACCTTTTGAAGGAGAAAAAAACAGAGTCTCCAACAGAGAATGAAGTCAGCATAGGTTGAAGGTGATAAGCATTGTTAAGGGAGATTTTGATGGATGCACCCCTCTTTTGGCCAAAGACTAGTGGGAGCTGGGAGCTTGTTGTTGGAGAGCCTAATCTTTGTCTCGATAGGATTCTGACCTAGTTCCCTGTTCCAGGTATCAGTTCCTTTCCACTGAATAGATCTCTTAACCAGTCAGAAATCCATTGGTTACCCACCAATGCTATGTGCCACCATTGCACTAATGTGTGCATCTCAACAGGCTGGTTGCTTTTAAATAGCTTCGACCCCTACTTGTTCACACATTGTTGGCCACTTTTCCCCAGTAGCTCATGTAGTGATTTCCAGCAGTAAAGGGGCTAACCATGCGGCTCCCTTCCAGATTCCAGACAAGTCTCTCCATGTTCCGTGTTGGCAGTATGTGATGTCTTCAGCAATAGCACCTTACCTTTTACCTCAGTTTGGTATTCATGTGCTTTGACAGAAGCCTGTCTTGTTTTGGGGACTGCGTAGGTCTCTCCAATCAACAGTGCACTGTGCTTAGCAATCAATTTCTTTTACTGAAGTTATAGGCTAGAGCTAAATATTTTAAGGTTAGGCTTTATCCCACCATCTTTAGGACCCTTCTTACTAGATGATCCCTCTATACTCCTGTTGATGGTTAGATCTTTTAGTCTACCTTCAAAGAGAAAGTTTTCTATGGTACCAATTCAGTTTGCGTTCAGCGTTATATTTATTTCCTCTCAACCTCCCCTTCTCCTCCACTAAAACCTTTCATCCCCAGTGTCTTAGCCTCTAGTTGCCTATCAGGTATGCCAGGAACTCAAGGTGTTTCAGGTTAGGAACCACAGATGAGGGAGAACATGCAGTGTTTGTTTTCCTGTGTTTGTGTGAGTTCACTGAGTATGATCTGTACCTACAAATTTCTTTGTGTCACCTTTTCTTAATACTGAGTGGAATTATGTTGTGCACATGTACCACATCTTCATTATCCATTTGCCCAATGATGGGCACTTGAGTTTATTCTAGGTCATAGCTATTATGAATTAAGCAGCTGCAAGCATGGTTGAGCAAATATCTCTGTAGTGAAGAGTGGAGCCTTTAGTGTAAATGCCCAGTTTGGAAATAACTATGTCCATTGGTAGTTCCATTTTCATATTTTTCAGGAGTCTCCACATTGATTTCCATAGCTGTTATACAAATTTCCAGTTCCCACAAACAGTAAAGGAGTGTTCCTCTTTCTCCACATCCTTGCCAACATTTATTGTCATTTGATGTTTTAATGATTGCTATCCTAACTGGAGTTATGCCGACTCTCATAATTGTTTTAATTTGCATTTCCCTGCTGGTTAAGGATGTGCAACATTTCTATAAGTGTGTATTAGCCATCTGTATATCTTCCCCTGAGAACTCCTTATTCAGTTCCCTGCCCCATTTGTGACTGGTTGTTTGGGATTTTATTGATTTTTTTGAGTACTTTGTAGATTCTAGATATTAGTCCTTTATCAGTGGTATAACTGGTAAAGATTTTCTTCCATTCTGTGGGTAATCTATTGGCTCTATTTATAGCATTTTTGTGCAGAAGCCTTTTAGTTTCATAAGATACCTCTAATTGAGTTATTGTTTAATTTCCAGGGCTACTGGGTTATTGTTCAGGAAGTCTTTCCCTAATGCTATATCATTTTTATACATGTGGTTATCCAATTTGTCCAGTATTCTTTGTTGAACATGCTATATTTTCTCCAGTGCATGTTGTTGGATCCTTTGTCAAAGATCAAGTAGCTGCAGTTAATTCAACTAAGGGCCAGGTCGTAAGTTCTGTTCCATTGGCCTATGTTTCTCTTTTTATGCCAGTACCATGCATTTTTTGATTCTATGGATTTGTAGTATAGTTTTAGATCAGGTATGGTGATACCTCCAGAGGTGTTTCTTTTGCTGAGAATATGTTTGGATATCTGAGACCTGCTGCCATTCCATATGAATTTTGAGATCATTTTTTTCTATCTCTGTGAAGAATTTTTATTGGCATTGTGTTAAATCTCTATATTGCTTTTGGTACAATTGCCATTTTTACAATATTAATTCTACCTGTCCAGGAATGTGGGAGGTCTTTCCAGCTTCTCAAGCCCTCCTCAATTTCTTTCTTGAGTAATTTTATGTTTTAATTATACAGGTCTTTCACATCCTTTATTAGTGTTATTCCAAATTATTTGATTTTTTGTGGCTATTGAAAAAAGGTGATAGCCTCGCTGATTTCTTTCCCTGTATATTTTTCCTTTGAATATAGAAAACTACTGATTTGTGTGTGTGTGTGTTTGGATCCTCCCATTTTCCTAAAGGAATTAATCACCTTGAGAAATTTGGTGCTGGAGTCTTTTTGGACACTTATTTATAGGATAATGCCATTTGTATATAGGATTAATTTGACTTCTTTTCTAATTTGTATCCCTTTTATAGTTTTCTCTTATCTTATTTCTTGGGCTAATACTTTTAGTATTATGTGGAAGAGTATTATTTGTGAGAGTGGGCACCCTTGTCTTGTTCCTGATCTCAATGGAAACTCCTTGTGTCTTTCTCCATTACATATGATTTGGACTTATGTGCCTTACACACAGCCTTTATTGTGTTGAAATATAAACCATCCATGTATATCCTCTCCAGTATTTTGATGACTAAGTGATTTTGTGTTTTGTTAAAGTCCTTCTCTGCATTTCTTGAAATAATCGTGTGGTTCTTGTTATTATGCTTATTTATGTGGTATATTTCATTAACCAATTTCTTTATATTGAATCATTCCTACAGCCCTGGAATGAAGCCTGCTTGATTGAGGTAGATAATGCTTTGGATGTGTTGTTGAAATCTACTTGTGAGGATTTTGTTCAGGATATTTGCATCTAAGTTCATCAGGGATATAGGGCTGTAGTTTTCTTATCTTGTAGTATCCCTGTCAGGTTTTGGTTAGCGTGATGCTAGCTTCATAAAAATATGAGAGCATTGCCTATTCTCCCGTTATGTGGCACAGGTTGAGGAAAAGCAGTTTCAGTTGTTCAATAAAGGTCTGATAGAATTCACCAAAGAATCCATCCTGGACTTTTCTTTTGTGGGATGTTTTTGATTATTTTTTCAACTCAATGGATGTGATAGGTTTACTTAGGAGAGTAATCTGCTCTGAATTTAGTTTTGATAGGTGTTATTTGGCTAGGAATTCACCCATTTCTTCCAGATTATCCAGCTTTGTGGAGCAGAGGTTTTGAAAGTATGTCCTAATGAGTCTTTCAATTTCTTTGATGTCTGTTGTGACCTCTCCCTTTTCATTTCTAATTTTGTTAGGTTGAGACTTCTCTTTTTTTTTTTTCCAACAAATTGGCCACTGGTTTGTTTGTTTGTGAGCTACTGGAGGGAAATTGGCCAACGTCTGGTCAAGCAACTCAAAGTCTAAGTGACTCAAAAGCAAACAATCTTGTGTGATGCTCACACAAGTGCAATAGTGGCACACAGCCATGGTGGGTAACCAACTGCTCTTGGATTGGCTAACAGATCCACTCAATGGAAAGGAACCCATAGCTGGAACTGAGAAACAGGTCAGAATCATATCCAGATAAAGATTCTGCTTTCCATTGTCAAGCTCCCACTAACCTTACACTATAAGAAGATCTACACCCTTTTAATTCTCTCTAAATTAATAATGGTTATCCAATTTAACCAGTGTTGACACCATTCTCTGTTGGAGAATCTGCCACTCTTTTTCAGATGGGAGCTGTACCTAAGGAGATAAATGACCCAGTGTCCTTCACCCCAGCCCCAGCTGAAACCACAGAGGAATTGGGGAAATGAGCAAGAGTGCTGCTTTCTTAGTGAATCTGATATCAGCACAAGGGTGAAGGAGATAGACACCGAGGACACTCAACACCTACCAAACCAGAGATCCAGAGGCTCCTGAGTGCCCATCACTGAACTAGACTTAAAATACAACTAGCATGGATCAGGGAATTTTGTGGAAGAGAGGGTGGAAAGATTGTTAGAGCCACAAATTGGGACATTTTTCACAGAGATATTGCCTTCCATCCCCATAATGCATGACCCACAATCCCCATGGGGTTGACCAGCATCCCTAAAGAGGAAGGCCTCTTCAGAAAAGGGGCAGGGAGGAGGGAAAGGATGCTACCAACATGTGTTGTTTACAAACTAATTATGTCCATATCTAATACAAATAAAACATAAGTCAAAGTGAACCTCAGGAGCCCCCATAAGTGAAGATTAAATGGAAAGGTAAGCAGGGCAACCAGAGGTCCCGTGTGTATCCACTAGCACTCTGCTTCCCTGGATTCTCTCCTGTACTCTGGTTATCGAGTACTCTGGTTTGCGAGTCAGTCTATGCTTTGCTCAATTGTATTGAATAAAGAAAGTTTTCTTTTCTTTTTTCCCAATAAACATAAAACTGAAGCAAATCACCCTTAATTAGTTAATGACATGAAATCTGCATAATTATTAGCCAAGAATCAAAAAAATATTTGAAGAAAAAGCACAGCTTCAAATGAACACAGAGAAAGTTTAACTTGTAGTGCCATATAACTAAATCTGATAAAAATAAATAGCTGTGATAATTAGTGGGGAAAAAGCATTTTTAAGTATTATTGTCAATGAGACCTAGGAACATACTTCATCAGAAAGGAAAGAAAATACTGACATAAAACTGATCCTAGGGATTAACTCTCAGAAATTAAAATTATAATGGCAACTTATAAATATGTTGTATTACACAAATTATATCATACTGTAGTTACCTTCACGTTGCTAAAACAAAACACCCAACAAAAAGCAGCTGATGAGACAAAAGGGTTTATTTAGGTTTACTGTCTGGGCATGAAGATTTGTGATGGCAAAGAAAGCCAGGTATGAGCAGAAGCTGGGCATCATTTCTTTCCATGGCAGTTGACAAGTAACAGCATGAAACTGAGCTGAGCTCGCTATAACACCCCCAAGCCTGTCCTTCAACATCACATTTCCTCCAGAAAGAATCTACCTCCCAAGTTGTCACCGGCTGGGGACCAAACATTTTATGACATGGTTTTACAAGGAACATCTGAATTAAACTCCCACTTTTAGCCCCTGGACCCTATAAACTCAAAACCATCTCGTAATGTAAATTACATTCACCCCAACTTTAAAACTCCACATAGACTTTTTAGTTCTTTTCATTAATCCCAGCACTGTTTGAAAATCCAAAATCTCATCTGAACAG
Organism: Orientallactaga sibirica; assembly: GCA_036365145.1. Classification (NCBI taxonomy): domain Eukaryota; kingdom Metazoa; phylum Chordata; class Mammalia; order Rodentia; family Dipodidae; genus Orientallactaga; species Orientallactaga sibirica. The sequence continues at coordinate 18,487,698 of JAEOAD010000022.1, forward strand.
TCTCTTAACTGCCAGTAGGTAAAATCACAACCCAAGTGACATGCACAGAATAAACAATCCCTCTGCCAAAAGAAGGCATTATAAGAAAAATTGAACCACTGTAGATCTAAAGCATACAGGGCAAATAAAAAACCCTAAAACTCCAAGTCTGGAATGTGGAAACCTGAACAATTTTTCTGGTGTTCCACCTCTGCCCTTCTAGCTGGGCAGTATACAGACTGGAGAAAAATTCATTCAGAGCCAGCAGCACTCTTTGGAATCTATTCTGTAGTTTTAGCCTCTACAAATTCCTGGGGTCTTCTCTACAATCCATGGTCCATCCTCATGACTCCCTACAGAATCCACACAGGGACTACAACAAGTCTGCCTGACATCACCCAATGGCCATAAAAAACACCAACAGCCAGGCGTGGTGGTGCACTTCATTAATCCCAGCACTCAGGAGGCAGAGGTAGGAGAATTTCCATTAGTTCGAGGCTATCCTGAGACTACATAGTGAATTCCAGGTCAGCCTGAACCAAAGTGAGACCCTACCAAAAAACAAACGAACAAACAAACAAACAAACAAAAAAACAGCAGAACAAAAACATATTGTGAAGCCAATGAACCTCTCTTTCTTGCATTTGTTATTCTTCCATAGTATTAAATGGGCTACTAAAGTTGTTAATCCAGGCATAAATAAGTAGGAAAACACCTTCAGCAGTCTTTCTATTGTCCAAATGCAGAACATTTAAAACAATCCTCAAAGGTGGTCATCTCTCAAACAATTGCAGCTGAATCAGGCTGCAGTTGCTAGTCCATGACTTCCATTTGGTTCATAAACCGAACCTCACAGTCCACAGTTTTATCTGCATTTAAGTTTTGAAACTCTCCCCAGATGCTACATCAAACTCTGCAGAGAAGACTTCAATGTTTCTCTTAGTACAAAGTTTCAAATTCTTCCATGTTCCTTTTGCAAACCACTTCCAAAGATCAAAACCACACAATACAGTTTCTAGAAGTAAGAATCCCCCAACTCATATCCCTTTATGATGGGAATCGAAACCAGCCATAGTTCAAATAGAACATACAGTAAAACAAGAGAGATGGGAGATCTAGTGTTCACTTAGTAAACACCTCATAAACTAAATGAAGGCAATGGGCTATTCTGGAACAAAAGTCTGTATAAAGACCTCATGGCAAAAGTACCTTGTAAACAAACATCTGGCAAGGACTGAGATTCTGATTAAGAAAATAAAATGTAAATGATGCTAGGATATTCTTCAAATATCACAAATTAACCTGGAACTGTAGGTATTTTCTCAGACTTCAGCCATACTATGTAGTTCAAAAGCAAATGATAGTATGCCTATTTTTAGAACTGCTGCTGTGTAATTTTGAAACTATAATAGGCAAAGTTTAGTAAAGTACTGAAGTATGTTAGGTACAGTGAGTTAAGATGCTAAAGCAGAGATACTGAAAGTGAATTGTAGACTGTAAATACAGAGAAGTTGATGAAATGACTGTGCATACTCGCTGGGCAAAAGTTCCAGGTCTGCAGGTCATCAGTGGGTTACTTTCCCACGTGATTCTGTGATGTCCCACATGCTCTCAGTAGGTCTGATTCATTTTCCATCTGGCAAAATCAGAGAAGAAAAAGCCCGAAGTAGATGCACCACTGTCACTGTGATCCAGCTTAGAGGAAGCACACATCACTTTTTGGCATCCCATTGCAATCTTTCTTCCTGCACTGGCTCTGTGTCCAGCCACAGAAATAGCTGTCAAGAAGAATGCCAATCCAAGATGATCATGTTAAGAAGTGATTGTGAAACGCTTTTCTACATTCCATAGAGAGCACATGATAGGTAGTCTGGAATGAAAGGACAAAGTTTGTCCTTTTTTGAAAGTAAAACAATTATAAAGTTCCAGTCACATAGCCAGAAAAATTTTGAACAACTTTGTGTGTGCTGGGAGAATACTTCTCATCTTTTATATTGAATAATCATTGTATCTCATCATGGCAAAACTAGTAAGCAAAACAGAAATGGATAAAATACTTAATTCTGGAATTTGTAGGAACCTTTGGTTTTTATTTCCTTTTCATTATTAGTTTTGGAATTTTTTATGCAGGGGGAGAGAGAAAGAGAGAGAGAAAGAGAGACTGAGAGAGAGAGAGAGGGAGAGAGAGAGAGAATTGGTGGGCCAGGGCCTCAGCCACTGTAATTGAACTCCAAAATCATGTGCCACCTTGGGCACATATATGATCTTGCACACCTGTGTCACCTTGTGCGTTTGCCTTATGTGGGATATGAAGAGTTGAACATAGGTCCTTAGGCTTTTCAGGCAAGCACCTTAACCACTAAGCTATATCTCCAGCCCTTACTAGAATATTTTGTTCACAAAGCATAAAAGCCTTTATATTAAGTGATGGTTATATTTATCTCTTTTATGTTTAAAATGGAATAATGTTAATACAGAGCAACTCTTTTCTAAGGAATAATGATAAAATTTTCAAAGTTTCATTCTGTTAACTTAAACCGTAAGGTCAGAGATTTCTTTCTACCAAGTAATTTATATTTTATTGAATGTTACACAGTAATATTAACTACATATAAAATACAAAATTATCTCTTTAAGAGTTAAAGGTACAAGTTAATTCCTTGTATTCTTTTAGCTGAACACAAGAAATATAAAGTCAATTATTTCTTAGCTGAGGGAACACTTTCATTTTAATATTTTTCAAGAAAACTCAATTAACTTTTTTATCTTTATTTTGTTAAAAGGAATTAAGTAACTGAATGGTTCCATTTGCCAAGGAGGATGGGGTAATTAATACTGAAATATTTCTTATTCCATTTTTGTAGATGTCTATGAAATGATATTTGATTAATAAGCAGCCTAGTATTCTCATTTTAAATGGATTTTATTGTGATCACTGTAGCACAGTAAAGTGACTATTATATTTAAAATATTTATTAATAAATTTAATACATGTACATATTACAAATTGGTCATATTCCCATCAGGTTATAATTTTATTTCCCCACTCCACCAAGGACCCTCCTCAGTGCGGTGATTGGTCATCATTCTATAGTTTATTAATGTACCGGTCAGTCTCTGGAAGGGTTGGAACAATGCCTTACAGTACACCTGCCCGGCCAAGTGGCTCATGCATCCTTTCTGTCTCCTTTTCCATGATGTCCATTTTACCACGGAGGCCATCTTAGAAATCTCCTTCAGTGTTGAGCTTTCATCACTCTTTAATTTTCTGCTTTAATGGGTTTTGAGTTTCCTTAGTATGTACTACTATGTCTCTGGAGGAGGTTCTCAGACTAGCAATGAGAGTAGCACTCAAATCTGCTACTTCCTTTGTGATGTTTTCCGGGCACGGCAGATGTAATAGAGATGAGTCCTCTTGTGTTAGGCAGTTGACTTTCTTTGCTTGATCTTAGGTATTCACTGTCATCTGTTCAAAGCATATTTTCTAGTCAAGAGTGAAAGAGGCATGGGTCAAAAGTGCCAAACGTAGACATTTAGAAGAATTTACGACGAGCATAACCTCCTCTTTTAGCACAAGAACAGTGCAAGTTTCTCTCTCGGGTCTGTGACCTTCCAAGCCTTGAATTCCCTTCCCCTGAGTAGACCGGCTATCCTATGAGAAAGAAAGCAGTGGATGTCAGTCAGAAACTGCCTGCTATGATTGCACCAGTGAGCTTATCCATATATGAACATCTTTATGTGTTGGTGTTATGGGAAATGAAAGAGAATTGTCTATCGTCTGGTTTTTTTTTTTTTTTTTTTTTTTTTTTTGGTATTTTGAAGTAGGTCTCACTGCTGTAGCTCAGGCTGATTTGGAATTCACTATGTAGTTTCAGGGTAGCCTCAAACTCATGGCAGTACTCCTACTTCTATCTCCCAAGTGCTGGGATTAAAGGTGTGAGCCACCATGCCTGGCAATTTCCTTAAAAGAGCTTACAATATAGCATATACTACCTGTGTTTGAACTGGAAAGGCTTAGAAATTACCCAAATTATCTTTTTTATTTAAAGCTGCAAACAATCCTCACCATATATTTATATTTTATTTTTACACCAGGGTCTTCAGCCATTGCAAATGAACTCCCGAAGCATGTACCCCCTTGTCCATCTGAGTTACATGGGTCCTGGGAATCAAACCTGGGTTCTTTAGCTTTGAAGGCTAGCACCTTAACCGCTGAGCCATTCCTCATTCCCAATCCTCACCCTTTTAATGTCCCAAGAGTTTGTACAACCAAGTTCCATACGTCTTCTAACTGACTCCTGTGTGCTTTCTATATTAGCATTATTTGCTTCTTCAGTCCATTTATCTCTAAGAACATGATGCTCAGAAATCTGCTACGGTGTAGCTAAAATGGACTTTCCTAATGTGAAATTTGAACTAATGTGGCATTTTATTTGAACATTTGGTCATTATTGCTATATTGGAGGAAATATAAACTATATCCAGATGTTTTTTACAATATCTAAAACTTCTGTATTCTGCTATGAAAAATTGAAGTAGTTCACACTTCCTGAACATCAAGTTAGCAAGATGAGAAAACATCCTTTAAATTTGTGAAAACTTTTACCTGTGGAACGAAATCTGTTTCTAAAATAAATACCTATATATTTTCATAGATGTAGCTTTTATTACAATTTTAATTTTGTTAATATTTTAGTATGTTAATGATATAGTTTAAGCTACAAGAAAAACCATTAGAGCCACAATTCCAATGATGGCAATATATACTTACTAAAATGAAAAAGAAGTAGGCTGGAAAGATGGCTTAGTGGTTAAGGCACTTGCCTGCAAAGCTGATGGACCTGGGTTCAATTCCCCAGGACCCATATAAGCAGATGCACAAGGGGGCGCCAAATCTGGAGTTCGTTTGTAGTGGCTGGAGGCTCTGGTGCACACATTCTTCTCTCTATATAACTGCTAATTTCTGTATCTCTCTCTCAAATAAATAAATAAAAATATATTTATTTAAAAATGAAAAAAAATGTCATAATTACATGATGTGTAAAAGCATCATATGGATGACAAATAATCCCTCGTCTCCTCTTTGTAACCTTGAATACTGATTTATAGCTGCAATTTACATTCATTTATTGAAGATATCTCAGAAGGATTGCAGAATACTGATAATCGTAGACATTCATAGGCTGAAAATAGTGGATATCATTTTCTAATAAAATTCTATTTAATTTTTTAAAATTAGTATTTGTAATTATATAATCATAAAAATTATAATATCCTTCCTTTAAGTCTAAAAATTAATTCCAGCTTCACAGTGACAGAACTCAGGACATTTCGTAGGATGTCAATCTGGACAATGACAGCCCAGGCACAGGAAGCAATCTGTGGTACAAAGAGGACCAAAGAAACCGAGAAAAGAAACTGATGATTTTTAAAACTATAACAATTTTTTTAACATTCTTACAAATTTAGATAAATTTGCTGCCAATTTCACTTAGTTGGCCATCTGTCTTTATTAACTTAGACTTTCTGAGAAAAGCTAGTGATTTTGAGACTACATGACTATGTAGACCCTAACGTTGAAAATAGGTTTGACTGATAACCAAGTATAATTTAGTAGAGCTTTAAATGGCATTTGTAGTGGGAACTAATTAAAAGTAACTAATCAGATATTTAACTCATAATAATAGTTAAACAAAAAATCATTCTATAGCAAAATAGTACTGATAATCATATACAAATTACAAGAAATGTAAGATTTTTGACTATTTCAATTTTGCTGTCTTGTCTTTTCTCTGTCACTTCAGTTTTTAAGAGGAACAAGTACAAAGCCAATTCAGAAGCATCTCAATAATTTTGCTGAGCATATACAATGTGCCTTAGTGAAAGATTAATTTCTTGGAATTGTATCTATTTAAATGATAGTCTCAAGAACATCTGGTCTGGCATAGTGGCACACATCTTTAAGCCTAGCATTTGGGACACAGAGGTAGGAGGATTGCTGTGAATTCAAGGGCCCCCTGAGACTACATATTGAATTACAGCATAGCTTGGGCTGGAGAGAAAGCCTCCCTCAAAAAAACAAGAAAGAAAGAAAGAAAGAAAGAAAGAAAGAAAGAAAGAAAGAAAGAGAGAGAGAGAGAGAGAGAGAGAGGGGAGGGAGGGAGGGAGGAGGGAGGGAGGGAGGAAGGAAGGAAGGAAGGAAGGAAGGAAGGAGAGAGAGAGAAAGAAAGAAAGAAAAAGAAAGAAAGAAAAAGAAAGAAAAAGAAAGAAAGGAAGAAAGAAAGAAAGGAAAGAAAAATCTATATGGAGGAATTTTTTTTTATGCCTGCCAGTCTCTTCCTTCCTAATACACAGATGTCACCAATGGTCTTCTCAAGACAATCTAGATGGAGGGAATTCTTTCTTCTTTTTTCCCAGGGTCTTCCTAGTACAGAGACGTCACCAAGGGGTAGGACATAGAGACTCATAAGTGGCTTCTATATGTCTTTCTATCCTATATTGAGGTCAAATAACATTAATGTAAGTAAAGGGCAAAAATCAAACCGGGAAACTGGTTGTCATCAGGTATATTAACTGAAGCCTGTTTACAGCATCAGGGAACTGAGCTTATTATCTAGGGACTTGTTCCCTTTCCAGTAAGATTACAAAAAGAAATGAAGGAATATGAGTTCATGAAAATATAAATGTCTAATACTAACACTCCTTTGTCATGATTGGTGACAAATTACAGTACCAAAGAATTTACCACCTACATAGGCGAGTGTAATTGTGTTTATTTATAGCCCATTGTAGCTCCTGTGATCTCATGTCTGTTTGCTTCAAATGTCCTTCTGTGGTCCCAAGAAGAACTTTCTAAGGTAGATAGAATTTGATTATATCTTTTTATGCTCCTTATTATTGATCAGCTCTCAGTTATAAACATGAGCATAGGACTGCTTCTTTAGGACAGCTAATACTCGAAGCACTAGCTGAGGTGGCTTACTTACAGAATCTAATCTTCTTAGTTAACTTTTCACTTTTCTTAGTGTCTCTTCCTCACCTTCTTTGTAATACTTCGAATATTTTCATTGGTTTTTGACTCTTGATTTTGACTTGTAATAAAAAATTCTATATTTCTCATGATCTAAACATAATATGTCTTTGAAAAGTCATATTTTGAGTACTAATAACTATTAAACATCTCTATAAAACTCAACTGGTGCTCATGGAATTTAAACCAATACCCATTAATTATTTAATTATTTAGCAGCTTATGTGATACATAAGGATTTTGTTGTTTGTTAGATAACAACTATATTGTCTGTTGTAGCAAAACTGAGGAAGAAATAATTTGATAACATACACTGTAGAACTAAATCTTGAAAAAAACAACATATGCATTGAAATTAGTAAAATTATTGATGATTCCTCAACGCATGTTTAGTGGTGATAGGAGCAAAGTAGGAGATGTATTTGATACTGAAACTTGCCATTGGGAGGGCCTGACAAGGGCTAAGAATAGGCAGGGAGTAAATGCCAGAGGTTTGTCCACACTCACACACAAGGAATCATCAGTTTTCTTCTCTGGGTTCTCTTGTCTGTGACAACCTGGTATCAACTGATACCAGAAATAGAAAGGGCAGGAGAATGGAAGCTAGCACTCTGTGCCTCTTCCTGTACACTGACTGCGCTTTTGTCCTTAGAGCTGGCAATATGGAGAGAACTAATGCTTGTATTGATGAGCACAAACAGTCACCAATATATTTTCATCTTCAGGATGAAAATTTACTTTAAAAGTTTTCTTCAAATATTGTCACCTTCTTACAATTAGCAACAAGCATTAAGTTTAGCAAAGTTTTTATAATTGCACTTTTAAAATTTAATTTATTTATTTGAGAGAGCAAGAGAGGGAAAGAGACAGAGAGAGAGAGAGAGAGAGAGAGAATGGGTGTGCCAATGCCTTCAGCCACTTCAAACAAGCTCCAGATGCATATGTCACCTTGGGCATCTGGCTTATGTGTTTCCTGGGGAGTCGAACCAAGGTCCTTTGGCTTTGCAAACAAATGTCTTAACTGCTAAAGCATCTCTCCAGCCCCTGTACTTATACTTTTTGAAAGACTGTTTTTCAACACTTATCACATTCAATGGAACAAAGCACTAGGTAAAAGCCTTCTTCATGTCTAGCTCTGTCTGTCATAAGCATCTTGGAAGTGAAATGACAAACTATAAAGTCTTTTTTTTTCATAATTTTATTTGTAAGGCATGAGATCCTTGTTGTAGCTGAGTTTATAAATTTGAGTATTTTTATATTATAGTGGACATTTATTCAATCATTTTTCAGGCAAAATCATTTGTATCTGCATCCAGCCCAGATACTGCATCTGCATGATTGGGAACTGACCTCAAGGTTGGCAGTATCTCCTGGCTCTAATGACCTTGGCACTGAGAGACATAAAGATCACTTGGACATCATGTTTTAATCAACAATCCCAGCAAGATTTCCTAGAGTTCCTAGTGTTCCAGGATCTCTTGAGTTATCACAAGAGATTTTGCAAGACTTCTTCAGTTGGAATCAGGGTGCATGTTGACAAAAAGATTCTCATGAGCTTTGCAAGCTCTTCATTATTTGACATTGCTGCAGTGTCGACGTAAACCTAGGATCCCCTGGAATGCTATCACATGACAATCATGTTCATAGGGGTTGGTATATGTAAGATTTTTTTTCCAGCGGACAGTCTGTCAACGGGCACTGTCTACTGGGGCCTCTTCTGCAGAGGCTTTCTTAGAGCTGCTCCTAGTCCAAGGCCTTGCACCAAATTCTCTCCGTTTTGGACCTTTAGAGTTTAAAAGTTCTTACTGCTTACTCTTGATAGTCTTTCTTTCTTTTTTTTTTTTTTTTTTTTTTTTTTTTGGTTTTTCGAGGTAGGGTCTCACTCTGGTCCAGGCTGACCTGGAATTAACTTTGTAGTCTCAGGGTGGCCTCGAACTCTCGGTGATCCTCCTACCTCTGCCTCCCGAGTGCTGGGATTAAAGGCGTGCGCCACCACGCCCGGCTCTTGATAGTCTTTCTTTACTTTAACAGATGTTTATAGCAGTTTTTCCATGCACTTCTGAAAGGGCCCAACATATCTGTTATGGAAGCTTCTGTTATGGAAAAATGGCACCCATCTATTCACCCCAGGTAGAGCACATATGACAGACCAACACATGTTTATACCAAAACCAATTTTGTTGAATCAAATAATCTCCTGGGGTTGCTAATATGCCTCAAAGGCAGATGCGTCACTGAAAAGCCTACCCCAGAATAAGTGATAACTCACAAAATCTGCATCTCTGGAGCACAGTGCGCTCCAGGACAGTTTGGCTGGTGGGATAGTCTCCCTGAGATTCCAAGCAGTTGTTTACCCTTTATATAGCCTTAGAGAGGGGTCTTGCTCCCTTCTTTTCTTCATTTTTTCGAGGCTAGCCCAACAGACTGGCCCCCCCTTTTTTTTTTTTTCTTATGCATTAGAAAAAGAGAGAGAGAGAATTGGCATGCCATGGCCTCCAGCCACCCTAATGGAACTCCAGACACGTGTGCCACCCTGTGCACATGTATGACCTTGCACACTTGCATCACCTTGTGCATCTGGCTTTTGTGGGACCTGAGAGTCGAAAATGGGTCCTTAGGTTTCTCAAGTAAGTGCCTTAATTACTAAGCCATCTTTCTTCAGCCCTCTTGCCCCCTTTTAAGTTTCAGCTTTCCCAGACTTTCCTCCTGTGAGTCTCCTGAACTTTTATCCTCCCCTAGGCTGGAATATTTCACTCAGTTCAGAGAAAATTTCTTCACAGCACTGGTCACAGTAAGCCCCTAAGCAGTTCTTTATAACCTTATGACCTTGGGGAGTGGTCATGTGACCTTTTCAGTTTCCTAGCTCCTAGACTTGTTGACCTCGTGACTCCTTAAGCCCTTCAGGAGGCAATACTTCAATTTGGATGAATTGTATGTATAATAATGTCATTACCAAAATGTAAGCCTCCCAAAATTCTGTTAAACTCTTGAGGTTTTAGAGAAATGCCTTCAGTTTGTTTCATTCAACATTACCTTTAATTTTTTGTCTGAGAAAAAAAAAAAAAAAACCTGGTAAAGCTATAAGTAAGATATTTGTCAGTCACAACCTTTAGAAACTTTGAAGGTGGCTTTATCTGGCAAAGAGAGTTTTCAAATACAAGTAAGCCAACGATCTCAAGAGATCATCTAGGGTGAGTTAGGTCTAAATTCAGCAACCCATGTCTATATACAACTCAGAAGGAGAAAATATGAGGATAGAGGCTGCAGTGAAATGAAGGCCGCAAGACAAAGATCACAGAGAAATGTAGTAGCCACTGGGAGATATGTGGGAGACATGGAAGACTCCCTCCTACCTTTCAGAATCATCCCTACTGACACCTGGCATCTGTACCTCTGGGCTACAGAACTCTGAGAAATAAATAGCTGTGGTTGTTAACCACCCAATCTGTAGTAGCTTTTACAAGAGACCTAGAAGACTAGTAAGTAGTGCGAGTTATAAATTATTGGGATATTTTATATTCCTGTATAGTTTGTTAAAGTTAATAAATGAGTTTATAAGACGTGCTCACTTGGAACACACACAACAATACACAGAAGACAGAATCTTCCTCTGCAGGGGAAACACATGGTAAAAGGATTCCTGCTGTTCAATAGAAGGCATCTGTGGTTTCCTCTGTGCAACCTGAGTATGCTTGCTTTGTGCATTGTGTAAAGTTACACAAGTCTTAAATCGCTCAAGCCAACTTAATTTGCCTTGGAATGGCAGTCCACTACAATAACCATTGATCTCATCCATTTCCTTTTTTCATGTAGAGAATCTAAAGGGTTTAAACAGGTGAAACTCTCCTTGGCCTTATTAAATGAATTACTGAAGAATAGCAAAGATGCATCAGAACTTTGTAACCACAGACATATTTAAGGAACATTTGAGCATCAGTTTTATTTGATAGAGGTGGTGGAAGTTTGTGAGAAGTAGCTATGACAAGTATCCCAGTGTGACATTATAGACTGACAGAGATTCCATTTCATGATAGCATCATTGTAGATGCTGCTTCTAAACACTGTGTGGCAAGGATATTGGGGGAAACTAAGGAACAATGTTTTTATATAATATTGTCATTTCGGTCAATTCTCTTTCCAAAAAAAAAAAAAAAAAGCATGAAGATTGAGTATTATAATGTAAATAAAGTTCAAAATTCAATGTAATCATGTTAATCTTTAAGGGAGGTAGATAAAAGATGATAAAGATTAAAGTGTGAAGTATAATTCTAAGTAAAATTCTAAATACATATTTCTGAAATAGTGCATTAGTACTAATATTTTTAGAAATTCTGAAACCACTGGGGAATTTGATATCGCAAAAATCAAGCCCCTTTCTAAACTGAGATTCTTCTGGTCATCTTCACTCAGTTTACCTAGAATAGAGACTAGAAATATCTAAGTTCGTCAATATGAACTTTCTGTTAAAAAAGTGTGGTAAGGATAGAGGGAAGTTAAAAGTAGACATGGGAGCACAGGAAGAGAACTTTTACTGTAGTGATTATACACATTATATTAGAATCATAGAATGCTGTGGGCTGGAAGAGTCTTGAGATTTGAGAGAATTTGTAAATGTGACACTTGTGAAAATATTCTATTGATCATTTATAAACCAAATTCTAGAACAGGTACTTACAATTATATGTAAATTTTATATGTTATGTGTGCCTCTTTCCCACACAAAAACCTTACAGACTCCAGTATTACAGTAAAGATGACAATTTACATGAATCATAAGGTAAATTTGGCACATTTCCCTGCATTACATTTATAATTTAAGATATAGGACAATATTTGAAATTGTATGTTCTTGAAAATATGTATGAGAACAAATTATATTCTTTACAATAATTATGATAGCAGGATAAATAAATGTTGGTTTGTCCATTTTAATGAATGTTAAGTTTGTTTTTAAATGCCAAAAAAATAACATTTTTATGATCAGACGCTAATTGCAAACTTTAGCAATTGCCTATTGTTTTATGGCCGGATGTTTTAGCTCTATGCATAGAGAAAACCACACTTTTGCCAGAACGTCTGCTTTCTCAGTAAGTGTTTTGCAACCCACATAAGTACTTAACAAAATGAAAAAAAAAAAAAACAAAAAAACAAAACTGTCATCTTCTGAACAAGTGTGGGTTTATTTTTTAATAATTTAGAGATTCAATCACAACTCTCACTTCATGTTTCATCAAATGTTTTGTATAACACGTACAATACTGCACTTAATTCTGTTGTCCATAGAAGCGAATGTGCCTGAACAAAAGATTTCAAATTGATATGATAAATATAACTTTAAAAGAGTTTATATGATGTTATTATTGTTAATTTAAAAAAGGGAACTTATCAAATCTGGATAGGATGTAAGAAGTGAAGAAGCAAATTGTGGATAGCCTAAAATTTAGATTATGAAAATAATTTTCCCAGTGGTCAATGTAAGTTTGACATGGCAGATAAAGACAAGGGCTTACAGTACATGGATATGTGCTCTGCACCAGATACTGATCCCAGCAAAAGCACAAAGACGCTGGGATTGCTATTATCTTCCTTTGCCAAAACTGCGGCCTTACTGAGAGTGGGAACCATGACCATCTTTGCTTTGGTAAATAGGATGTACATTATGAATATCCCATTTACCATCATTTACAAAAGCTTACACATTATTTACAAAAATGGAAAATAATTTTGTATGCTCAGTAGCCTTGATATTAATAGTAGAATATGTTATGGTTTTCCTATCATACCCATGACTACTATTTAGGTCATAACACAATTTCCCTTTGAAAACACATGTACTTTTAAACCAGGTGTGGTGGTACGTCTCTAATCTCAGCAGAGAAAGTTGAGGCAAGAAGAACATGAACTCACTTAGCCCAGAACAAACAAAACAGGTTTTCTTATGAGACTTAATGAGACTCTAGTACTTCTATTAATTTTCACTTCTATTTCATAGATTTCTGTACAAGTGTTCTTTTCCTAATAATGAAGACCAAAGTAGTTTATATTTTAACATTCATTTTTATACTAACTACAGAAAATACACATACTCTGAAAAATGTGTGTACACTTTGAGGTTTAGAGAAAAAGCAACATGTGTGTATTTTACTTTTATTGTCAAGTGAAAAGCATCTTGAGGGAACAAAGCATGCAGTGACAAACTAATTTTAAAATATTCATGAGGAGCCTGGGAGATCAGTACTTGCACTTACTGGAAAGGCCTACCTGCCAGACCTTTCAATTCCTCATAACCCATGTAAAGCCAGACACACATGCATCTGGAGTTCATTTTCAGAAAGAAGAGGCTCTGGCACCTCTCTTTCTCTCTTTCTCTCTTTCTCTGTTTCTCTGTCTTCTTTGCCTCCCAAATAAATAAAATATTTTAAAAAAGGATGATTCTTTCCATTGTATATTTGCTAGCTTGGCATATATAGAGAATATATTCTTTCTCCGCTAATTCGATTTGCCTAAAGGAAAAAAAAAACAAATATTTGTATATACTATGAAAACAGTACAATTTGCTGAACTAAATTGATAATGTTATGGACTCCTATGTTCTTTGATTAAACTAAAAATGTCTATTGTCCTTTTATCCAAATGTAAAGACACAAAGGTGTGGGTCATTATCAAATGCACTTTGTATCTTTAAACTCTATATTTTGCTGTGTATATTTGTGTGTATATCTATGTGTGGGCATATGTATGTGAAGGCTAGAGGGCCACAGAAGGGTGTCTTTCTCAAGTGCATGCCATCTGATTCTTTTGAGTCATAGTTTCTCTGAACTCACAGTTCACTGATTCCACTGGATCAGCTACCCAGCAATTCCCAGGAATGTTTCTGTGCCCACCTTACTGTATTACGATTGCAGATGTGATGTGCCTGGTGTTTTACATGGGTTTGGGGCATATGAAGCCACAGCCTCATGCTTTCGTGGCAATCACTTTACTTAGTCAACCAGCTCTTCATCCTTGTTTGAGCTCCTTAAACTGTGTGATTCTGGATAGTTAATGAGTTGTAATTTACTGTTAGTTTTAACTGAGATAAAAAAAATATTTTACTAAGTGCTCTATTAATGTAAACTATAATTGATATTAATAGTACTCAATACATTAATGAAATGTAGATTCTAAGAGCCTTGAGGTATTCAAGAGAAAGTTTACTCTGCTGAGAGGCCTTTGTGAATAGGAAACTGGTAAAACTATTGCATACATTATATTGTAAACTCATGAGACATTCAAGGGAATACTGGGATAAAATAATGGGAGAATCCAAGGATGAGCTCTAATGACTGAGTTGTGTTCGTAAAGGTGTAGAAAATAGTTACTGGTATGAAAGTTTAAATTTTATTTGAATATACGTATGAAGACAAGAACAATGAATTTGTACTTAAATATGAAGGAATGACAAATTATTGAATGTCCATATCACATTTGAATTGCATTAGACTACTAACCCATGGGCAGATAGAAATATGCCCCAAAATTTCTGGACCCAAAATTCAAATACAGATCTATCTGGCTCTATATTTCTCTCTCATTCCATGGGATCTTTATATCTCATTCTGATCAGTATTTTTTTCAATACAAAGAGTCAATGAATCATAAACAATTCTCATTTAAGATGTATCCGATGCTAAAGAAGATGTGAGATGAGCAAAAATTGTTTTATTTTTAATTTTCAACTTGTTAAGCTCATTAGCTATTGTCTAAAGATTGCCAAGTGCATTTGTTAATTTGACATTTGTCATGTCCAAATTATGTAAAGAGGTTTTAATTTTCCTCTTAAAGTATGGGGACTTTAGAGGGCTGGAAGTTCAGTGGTTAGAGTTGCTTGCTTATAAAGTCAGCTGGCCTGGATTCAACCCCCAAGGCACCCATTTAGAACAGATAAAAATGTAGCAAGCCTCTAGCATTCGTTTGTACTAGCAAAAGTCCCAGGAATACCTAAACACACAAATAAAAACATACAAAAATCAGCATGTATGTGAAATTTATAATATTGTCAAAGTAAATAATAACAAATGTTTGTTCCAAAATTGTAGCCAGTTTAACTCTCATGCCATGGTTGATTACATTACTTGCCCAAAATGAGATGCTTCACAGGGAGTAGGCACTTTAAGGCACCTATAATGATTTCTGTACCAAAGCAAGTGCTGCAGATACAGCCACGGAGACAGTCTGCTCGGACAGTTCTGATAGACATCAGCAAGTTCTGATAGACATCAGCAGGATGTTAGCCATATGCAAGGACTCCCACATTTAAACTCAGGCTCCAATTTATTCAGATAATGATGGAAAAGACAAGCCTTCCAAGAAAGCACATTCTTTCTAGTGTGGTTATGAGAACTAAATCACGTCCTCAGCAGATGGAAATGGTGGTGTGAGAGCAGTACTGGCGACTGTTCTCTGAGTCCTGCCCCACTAACCAAGCATAGTGCCCACAGGATTGTTTCCATGAGTTAGAGTTCTCCCGAGACTTAGCCTTACTTTCCTAGGAGAGGCAACGTTTTGTGCTAACATTCATCCTGACCCCATATCTCAAAGATTAAACAGTTCTTTGAACGTAGCTCCACAGCTCTTCATTAGCTAATATTCCTGGTCAACAGGCCCTGTTGCACCCATTTTCTCCCTCTCCCTCTTCCTCTCTGTGAAATAAATAAATAAAAGTTAAGGGCTTTAAAAAAACAACTAAACTACAAAAAAGAATCCAGATATTAAAAAAAAAAAAAAAGAAGCACTTACATACTCTACAACAGAGATACATGAAAAATGGGTTATACTTTGACAAGAAATGGCTATGTCCTCTTTCTAAAGCTAAATTCATCTACCTCATTCAGATGTTATATTATCAACATAAAGGAAAAAACATATAAAAGCTATTCATGTATTTCTTCATTAATTTACATAATACAAAAGAAATGATCCAATTCTTGAAGTATCCACATGGACAAAATATACATTTCTCTCATCTTTGTTTTTTCCTTTGTAATTACCATGTCATACTGAATAGAATGTTAGGATTGAGGATATAAGTGAAAAATAAGACAGGTTACAGGATTCTTTGTGGTTTTGCTTGATGATTATTATTTGCATTTTAGATCATTGTTTCCAGACTTAACTATGCAAATATATTCAGCTTATATAAACAGATGCATGTTTTCTGTTTTTCTTTCATAGACTCTACAAAGAAATTAAAAGATGTTCTTGAAGAATTCCATGGTAATGGTGTGCTTGCAAAGTATAATCCTGAAGGGGTAAAACTTCTTTCTTCTTTTCAGTTTATTGTATGGGCTTGTTGGGGGATACTTCTTCATGAAGAAATTTTGAAAATGTGTACATGTGTGTATATATTAATAAACACATGTATACATGTCTATATATACATGTATTTGTATATGTACATGTGCATGTATATATCTCACATACCATAAATTGTTTACCACATACCATATACATAAAGAAAACAAAGTTCAGCCCGGCTTTAATGGTGGCGCACGCCTTTAATCTCAGCACTCGGGAGGCAGAGGTAGGAGGATCTCCGTGAATTCGAGGCCACCCTGAGACTACACTGTGTATTCCAGGTCCAGGTCAGCCTGGGCTAGAGTGAGACCCTACCTCGAAAAAAAAAAAAAAAAAAAAAAAAGTTCATACCACAATGATGTTTTAGGTATTAAATGTAGTATATTTTCATTCTAGAATTGATTGATGAAAATAATGAGAATATATGCTTGAAAGAGAAAACATCAATTATTATAGTGTTAAAACACTTGAGAAGTCAGCAAACAAAATTTAATGGAGGGAGAGGACATATACCTGCTTCTCACCTATTCATTGCTGATTTTATCCAAAATTTGCATTGATATGAGGTTACAACTTTCAGGGGTTTATTTCCCCAAATCAAAATTTGAGATATATATATATATATATATATATATATATATATATATATATATATATACACACACACACACATATATATACACACACACACACACACACACATATATTTTATATATATATATATATATATATATATATATATATATATATATATATATAACTGATTTGTGTTCATAAGGAGCCAACCAAAAGAGAGCAATTCCTTGCCTATATCTTGTGTTTCTTTCCATATAAAAGCTTTCCCTGCCCCATCAATTACTTTTAAATGCTATACTTTAATGAGTTCCTTTCTCAATTGTTTGTGACATATGTTATGTTTAATATTAGTTGAGAGATATTATATTTTTAATGTTTGATTATTATTACTGTTCACTTCTAACTTCTCTAACTGATAATTGGGTGTAGAAATAAGAGTAAACAGATTTTTGCAAAACAAAATTATATCTCAATATGTCATCTAGGTAGATATTTTTGGAGAATAAATGTGATTTTTTTATAATCTTATTTTGCATAACAGCACAGTTCCTGGTTTTCTTTTGATATTGTTCTTCTGTGCAATATTGAATACCTCATTTTTGTAATTCTAATCAAATACCTAAATTTCAACTTCAAAATTTGCATAGTTTTATAATTTTATTGTGTATATATAAGAGTTAGCAGTTTTAATGTTGTATTTTATTTTATTGTATGCTATTTAATTGATTAATTTAATTTAATGTTTTTGAGATAATGTCTCACTATTTAGCCCAGGCCAGCTTCAAATTTTGCACTACTCCTGCCTGTTTTGGCTTCAAGTCATTTTTTATATTTCATCAACATTAAGATCCATAAACATACACTTAATAATGAACCTAGAACCTATGTTTTGCTTTTTGTTTAAAAAAAAAAAAAAACAAACTTGCCATTATAGTTACTGTACCGAGGGGGAAAATATTGTTGATTTAAAAGCCATTCTCATTTTCCCATACCAAAGATTTACATGGCCTACATTTCCATCACATTTTATTTTCCAACATCCTAAAATTAAGAGAAATAATGTTAATAGTCTGACTTGAAACAAATGAAATGTCAAGATCAAAAGAGCAGAGTGGGAAAGGTAGAGAAGACTATCGTCATTTGCTATAAAACAGAAAAAGAATGCCATTGATATTCCTGTAATGGTAATTCCTGCAAACATGCATTCTTATAGATACATGCAGTTTTCTCTCTCTCTAAAGACAGTGGCTAGCTATCAATTCCTTTATATCAATTATTTAACAATCTTCTTTGGATAGTAGACTTTTGCCTCAGTGATTTTGTTTTTGTTTGTTTAAAGAACCTCTAATACTTACCTCCATAATGTCTGTTTATGAAGGTTATTATTCAATATACTCATTTCGTTGTATACACACATACAATGCAAGTCTTTTTACTAGTTTACCACCTTACCAAAAATAAAACTGCATTATTAAGAGATAATTGTCTCAAAGCAGAAAATTAGACTTCAGACACAAGAGCCAGTCAAAGATCAAAACTACTCAATCTGATCTTAAAAAAAGAAAAGAATTTTTCTTTTAGGAGAAAATTTCAATACTACATGAGTGTTTTAAAAATAAATAGATGCTTTATAAAAGTCAATAGAAAGTAATTAGAAATACCCATTGTTCATAATAAACCCATCTAATCACATGATGCTTTTAAAACATATGACTTAATCCAGTTCATTAAAATTGCTCTATGAGTAAGAAATAATCATACTGTATAATCACATGCCAAGTTATTACTCTCTATTGAGTGGTCAAGTTGAGCCCAAAGTCATTTGGCATGGGTGACATAAAACAGTTTTAAGAAATAACTAATCAACGCTTGTTTTAGAACGAACACTTGATGCTTGATTTTCTGAAATAAACATCACTTCCATCACTCATAAAAATGTTTGCAAATGAAGAATAAAATTTATATCATTTAAATTTTACTTCCTAGTATAAAATAAAGCTGTTCTAATAAAAGGTATGCACATTGCTTTTTCATACTTCACTATAATTACAGAATTTTAAAAAGTTGTAGAAAAACATTCAGTAAGTGAAAAATAATGAAAATCATATGTTTAATTCCCATCTTGAAAGACCATTTGATAATTGTTCCTACAAAAAAGGATAATCCAAATCTAAAACTGCTTTAAAATATTCTCTAACAAAGAAAATATTAAAATGTTTTGAGATTCTTAAATTAATAGAATTAAAGTTTTAAAATAATGGGACTTATTTTCAGACATGGAAAATGGTGCCTCAAAAATTAACTAAATGGGTTCTAGGGAATAGCCCACTAAAACTCCATTGTCTCAAATCCTGTTTCAAGACTAATGCCCTTTACATTTCATATTGTTGCCCAGGCCATAGAGGGATCTTCTGTGGTCCTGGGAGATAGGGTAATAAGGAGAGGAAGGTCTTAAATGACACTGCTTCTCTAACAAGGTATCCTATCCCAGTAACCATAGTCATTAATGGGGCATGTCTGAGGAGGAAGTCTATTAGTCTTCTAATTCATCTAATCTTAGGTTAATAAAATGATATGAAGACTATGATTACAGCTAGGTTGCACCAGATGTCCGGTCTTTGTGACAAGATTTTCAGTAAAGCATAGTAATGACATATTTAAAAAAAAAATCTCAGAGCAGTAAAAAAAAAAAAAAAATGGTATATGAGAAAAAAAAAAAAAAACAGATTGGCTCTGCATGCAATTTTTTGGTCATGTATTTTAAACTCAGTTCCAAACTTTTCTGAACTTTAAAGGCATGGATAAAGTTTGTTATGTTATGCTAATATAAAGAAACATGGTGAGTGAGGAATAAATATACTCTAATATACTTTTATATAAACTTGATGTTTTTGCTAACCTGTCTGGAAGGGATTAATCACAATTTTATGTTAATTGTCTCATGCCATGATGAGCTGTTGGCATGCACTCAGAGATCAAGCCATTAATGGTTTTCAAATTTTGCATGCAAACTCACTTGGGGCTCATGAGACCCGTTATTGCTACGCTTCCTCCCTTATTCAGGTTATGATTTAGTGTTTCTGGGGTGGGGCTAAACTTTTGCATTTTTAAAAAAATTTCAGCTTGTTTGAATGCTACTGTTTGGGACAACTTTATGAGATTCATGGGCCTAATATATATTTTAAATCCAGTCATCTATTTTAAAATCAATCTATAACCTTAAACTTTTAGTGCAAGTGTTAGAGATAAGAGATAACGGATATCAATTATCTTCCATTAACACATGTATTCTTTCTTTCCTTGCATGCACAGAAACAAGACATTCTTAACCAAGTAAGACATTTTCTTTTCTATCAAAATCTGTCTTTTCTTTCTTTACTCTGATATGAACTATGTCTTCCTCTTCCATGTCACTGAGTTATACATCTGTGCCATTAGTTTCCCACAGCATGCAAAACCCCTTATAACTCATAAGTTTATAGAGATTCAGTATGAGAGAAAAAAAATCCCCAATATATACCTGCAATGGAGTCTTATACCTTGATAGAATCAACAAAAGGCATAGAGTGTGGGCTTTAGTTATTTTAGACTGGAAATTCATTTTATTGTTCACATGAATATAGACTCTATTAATTAATTTGATGAAAGTCTTACTTTATTAATTCACTATGTGATATTGAGCATTATATGTCACATCCAATATTAGGATATTTATTTGTTTGTTTATTTGTTTTGTTCTGGCCACAATTTTATGGTAATCCTCTTAAAGAAACACAACTAAAATGCTGCTGTTTTTGCCTTCCTGGGAAGAAAGGTAGCCAATCTGTTTCCTTAACTGTGGCATATATATATATAGTAACTAATAAAAACTACTATATATTATTGGAAGGCTCAAACAGATATTTCTATCAAACTAGGAAACTATATTATCTTTACCCATTTAAGAATATTTCTTACAAAATGCATGAGTTGTGTATAATCATCATACTGTTTCTCCTGGAACACATGTGTTACGCATGCTTAGTTCTCAAGTATCCTGATCGTTTTGATGAAAACAAACGTTGATTCATTGATTCCATGCCCAAATGCAAAGGTCAGTTGATCTTATGAGGTTAATCTAGGTGGCTCTACTGTACTGTCCCCTTGGATGAAACCCCACTCACTCAGGGCACATCTACCAGCCCCTATTTCACAGGTTGGTCTTTTGTGGCTTTGTCCCTGTTCTTTGTGGGGAAAAAAATGTACAGCTCCCTACTTGCATGCTACATGAGCTTTATGAAACACCCGAAGTGGTCCCTTCGTGTGTGAACATGTTCAGCCCCTCAATATTCAACATTATTAATTGAAACCCAAAGTCAACAAACACATTTTTCTGTAATGGAAGTTCCCCTATTTAAGGTGTCTAAAAATTGGTGACAGAATTAGGTCTCTTTCTCCATTCCTTTTCTTTCTAGTCTTTGTTCTGTGTGCTGATTCTCCAATGAGCAGCAGATCCATTATAGAATGGAAAGAACAGGCAAGTTTAGAGGAAGCAAAGCGAGGCTAGTGTTGGAAGCCTGCCATGTTGGTGCTCTGTGTGTGCTCTTTGTGAACCACTCTTTCTGAATGTGGGCTTTTCCTTGCACATAGTTTTACTCAGTACTTATCCTTAGCTTGAAAAGCTCAGGTTTCCTTTTCATAGGTTCCAGGCCCTCCCTCATGTTTGGTACCCAATTCTGCTTTTTCTTCCAAAATCTCAACTTTTTACAATTCAGGCAAGTGAGTTGCTTTGATTCCTTAATAAGAAGCATGGGAAGGCAGAGCATACACTTTTAGCATTGATATCTAAGATAATATTTTGTATATCTTCAATATATAATCATTGACATTAACAGAATCACTCACAATGTTTTAAACCCACTCTTGTAAAGTAAGCTGTAACTATTGTTGAAACAAATTCAACCTTTTCAATGAAAGGAAGCCTAAGGAAAGGATTCCATAGAAATGCATTCTCACGGGTCTGACGGAACTGAGTTGAGATCCCACATCTGCCACTATGGCAGACAAGTTGCCTGGGATGTAGAAGTTTTTTAGTTCTTTTGGGTTATTAAAAGTTAAATGCTAGAGCAGATGTAAAAGAGATAGCTGTGTGTCTGGCTGTTACAAGAATGACTAGTACTTACAGACAATGACTGTGGCCACACTTCAGGAAGCAATGTGATTTTAGTCAGTTCTGAATTAAACAGCAAAGGTAAACATGAAGCTATCTGAACTATCACCCCAACCAGTCATGTACCATAAAATTATATAGAGGTTCACTTCCTTTATTTGAAAGAGAACAAACATAATTCTGTTCTCTTTTTGAACTCTAAAATAATTCCCTTTCTCCAGGTGTTAGGGTAGACACATGATACATTAGAAGTCTCTCTGTCAAGGCAGGTTACAATTCTGAGTTATCCTGGAAATAAATAGACATTGTGTTGTTGTATTTTCTGTAACTATCAGAGGCAAGGATAGAAAACAGGGCAAAACAAAAACTAAAATGTTATCGAGAATTTCCTCTTCTTTTCTGTATGCACATTTGTGCAATTTCTACTGAATATGTGACCTAGGCAAGGTTTTGAAGACACTCCAGCAGCAGCCTGAATCATACTGTGTGCGCTGCAGCTCTGTGTCACTAACAAGATAGTGATCACTTACCATTGGCATGTACTACACAGCTCCTCTCCATATGTGCATGGACTCAGGCTTTCTACCTTGATTCTTGGAATATTGCTGCGGTATAGGGTAGCATCAACTCAAAAATTTGAGAAATGGCTATATAGGTACTTGTAGGACTAGTTAGATATGTCATAACATAATTAAGTCGACTTTCATAACTTCTTATAACTTTCCTATCATTATGTAGAGGATCAAAATTCTACCTCTACAAAGATGTAGTAATATAATAATTCATAGAAACGTTGGCAATTTGGGAATAGACCATCTGCTGTGCTTTTCCTATATTAGTGGCTTGAATGAAGGACTTGACTGTTCAAGTAGCTCAGTGATGGCTGACAAATTTGGCCTGTTTCTATTGCAAATGCCATACATCCATAAGAAAACTACAGATGAATATTTGCTTTACTTAGAGAAAATACCTGCAAAATCAAGACAGCTGACTTGAGTAATAGGTGAGACTCCAGATACTGAGGCTGTCAGTTGAAGACAATGGAAGCAGAGTCGTCTATGAGGGCAGATTCAGGCAATGGAGAACACAGCAGATACACCCAGGCACAGTGGTCCACCTTATAAATGTAAATGTTTCAATCTGCCCGCTGAATAGGCATATCATTTTTTTTCATTTTATACTTTTTGAGTATGTATCACTTTTCCTGAAATGGCAGTTTTATTGATAAACTAATCACTGCATTTAAGTAAAAAAAAAAAAAAAAAAAAAAAAAAAGACCACCCCTCAGGAGGTCGAGGAAGGAGGGAAGGAGAATCACCATGAATTGGAATCCAGCCTGGTACTGCATAATGACTTCCAGGTGCCAGGTCATTCTGGGTTAGAGTGAGACCTTGCCTTGAAAACTCAAAGGGGGTTAGAGAGATGGCTTAACAGTTAAGATGCTTGCCTGTGAATCCTAAGGAAAAAGGTTCAATTACCCAGTACCCATATAAGTTAGATGCACAAGGTGGCCCATGTGTCTACAGTTTATTTGCAGTGCCTCGAGGCCCTGGCATGCCGATTCTCTCTCTGTTTCTCTCTCTGCCCCACTCTCTTTCAAATAAATATTTTTTTTAAGTTTGCATAGTGTTTCAAAATAAAATTTAAAAAAGGAAGAAAAGATCTTGAAAAGAACCCCAAACCACAAAAGCAATGAGAAATCTGTTGGTGATGGTGCGTATCTGTACATCCCAGCACTAGGGAGATAAAGGCTGGGAGATCAGTAATTCAAAGCCAACTTTGGTTTACTAGTAAGTTTCAGGAAGTGTGGGATTCACTAAACCCTGTTTAAAACTAAACAATAACAACAAAAAACAAAACTAAACAAAGAGTCAAAATGAAACAAAACAAACCAGTGTCACAAATCTTGTCCCATGTGTAAATATTGGCTAATATGTCTATAACATGTACATTGATTACATAAAATACAATGACATTGATATTAGAAATATATAGGCCCTAAGTGATAATTGAAAGGTTTTGAGGGATAGAAGGATTGCTTAGTGGTTAAGGAGCTTGTCTGCAATGCCAAAGGACCCAGGTTAGATTCCCCAGGACCCACATAAGACAGATGCAGAAAGTAGTGCATATATCTGGAGTTCATTTGCAGTAGCTGGATGCTGTGGCATGCCCATTCTCTTTTTCTCTCTCAAATAAATAAATAAAAATAAACATAGAATAAAATCATTTAAAAAGATTTTGATAGCATTTAATTTAATGAAATGATCTAAGATTGCTTGTCTATATATAGCAGTAATGATAGTAACCATGTGTTGGATAATTGGGGCTTATTCAATAACAATATACTGTAGAGATAATATTTATAGTATATGCAAATAACATTTTAATCAACTTTATAATATTATCTTCACTTCTAGGGATCAATGTACAATTCACACTTAGAGAAATACCAGAGGTGAATTTACATTCAGGTCATTTTTTAAAAATTGTTATTTAGTTATTTGCAAGCAGAGAGAGATAGAAGAGAAGCAGACAAGAGAGAATGGACATGCCAGGGCCTCCAGCCACTGCAAATGAACTCCACATGCATGTGCCCCTTGTGCATCTGGCTTACGTGGGTCCTGGAGAATTGAACCGGGATCCTTTGCCTTCACAGGCAAACGCTTTAACCACTAAACCATTTCTCCAGCCCATCAGGTCATTAACTTTAAAAATACAAGGAGAGAGTGGAGGCTTTACAAATAAAGTTAAAATATCCACATGCCAAATTCGCATTCTGGTGCATGTTTAATAGAAACTTGATGAAGAATCTTGCTCTGTGGGAGAAGCAGAGATATTCAAGGTTTTCTTGTCTAACAAGGTATCAAACTACAAAATCTGTTTTATAAGATGCTGACAAAATTCTGCATCTCAGTTTATAGTATTTTCTTTACCCATTCTAAAATCTTACTCCTTCACTCTTAGATGTCAAAAAACCATGCCCTAGCTTTATTTTCCTTCTCAATGTGACATTTTTCCTAGTGGCTTTAAAAGAATAAGTAGTAGAGTGTTAAGTATTTGAAATGTTGGACTACTTGCTTTTATTTGGTTTAGTTAAATCTGCTAAAATAGTAAATCTAGAGCTATAATCAATTATGCCTCAACATAATCTTATTTGAAATTTGTGATGTGTAATAATGCATTGCTGGGCTGGAGAGATGGCTTAGCAGTTAAGGTATTTGCCTGCAAAGCCAAAAGACCTCAATTTGATTCCCCAGGACCCACGTAAGACAGATGCACAAGGTGGCATGTGCATCTGGAGTTCGTTTGCAGCAAGAGCAGGCCCTGGAACCCCCATTCTCTCTCTCTCTCTCTCTCTGTGTGTGTTGTCTGCCTCTTTCCCTCTCTCCTTCTCTAAAATAAATAAATAACTTAAAAAATGGGAGCTGGGCGTGGTGGCACATGCCTTTAATCCCAGCATTTGGTAGGCAGAGGTAGAAGGATCTCTGTGAATTCGAGGCCACCCTGAGACTACATAGTTAATTCGAGGCCAGCCTGGACCAAAGGGAAGCCCTACCTCGAAAAACAAAAAAAAAAAAAAAAAAAAAAAAAAAAGTATTCCTGCTGAGAAAGTTTTCCTACTTATTTTCATATTTTTACCATACTACCTGAATCAATATTCCTTATTGGCTAATTATTTACCTAGAGATAATGAAGTAAAATTTATTATTTTTGCCCTCCCTATGTTAATGAAGAACTACAAAACAAAAGCACTATGTGAAACACTGTGTCAATCAAGGTTTTAGCATTGGATCCCATAGTTGTCAGGCAAGAAAAGGGACACCTACAGATCTGTTTGCAAGTGTGCACTGAGAGAATTGAGTAGATTCCCTTTAAAAGTGAGCATATGGGGCTGGAGACATGGCTTACCAGTTAAGGTGCTTGCCTGCAAAGCCTAAGGGCCCATGTTCAACTCTTAAGGTCCCACATAAGCCAGACACACAAATTTGAGGCAAGTGCAGGGTCACGCATGCCCACTAGGTGGTGCAAGATTCTGGAGTTCTATTGCAGAGACTGAGGCTCTGGCCCACCAGTTTTCTATCTCTCCTCTCTCTCTCTCTCTCTCTGTCTCTCTCTAAAAATAAAAAGAAAGAAAGAAGAAAGAAGAAAGAAAGAAAGAAAGAAAGAAAGAAAGAAAGAAAGAAAGAAAGAAAGAAAGAAAGAGAGAGAAAGAAAGAAAGTTGAACATAGGCCAGGCACCTTTAATCCCAGCACTTAGGAGGTTGAGGTAGGAGGATCACTGTGAGATCAAGACTAATTCCAGATCCACCTGGGCTAGAGCAGGACCCTAAGAGCCTATCTTGAAAGACCCCAAAAAAAAAAAAAAGTGAAAAGTGAACATATACATGAGAAAGAATTAAAACCGGACATGGACATTCACTATATATAATGTGTATCCATAATGTCTTTATTGGAGTGCATTTTTCAAGAAGAAGAGTGAATTTATAAAACATATGTTTCAGTAAAGCTCAATCCTTTCTAGTGACAATGTTGAAAAGTTGGTGTCACATCATATTAAAATAAAAGGCTTTCCAGATGAAATATGCCAGTTATCGGAATCATCTTTTTTTTTTTTTTTTTAGTTTTTTAAATATTTTTTAAAAATTTTTTTAGAGAGAGTACAAGAGACAGAGATAGAGAGGGAATCAGTGTGCCAGGGCCTCAGTCACTGCTATCTAACTCCAGACATTTGAATCACCTTGTGCTTGTCTCACCTTTGTGAGTCTGGCTTATGTGGGATTTAGAGAGTTGAACATTTATCCTTAGGCTTCTCAGGCAAGCTCCTTAACTGCTAAGCTACTTCTCCAGACCAAAATATTTTATTTTTATTTATTGTTTTATTTATGAGAGGAGGAGAGAGGGGTTGGGTCATGTCAGGGCCTCAAGCCAGCACAAATAAACTCCAGACACATATGGCACCATGTTCATCTGGCTTATATGGGTTCGGGCATAAAGCCTGATTCCATGCACATATGGAGAGGAGAGGTGTAGCACATGCCAATGATAACTGATCACTATCTTGTTAGTGACACAGAGCTGCAGTGCACACAGTATGATTCAAGATGCTGCTGGAGTGTCTTCAAAACTGGCTTGTTAGGCTTCACAGACAAATGCCTTAACCACTGAGAAATCTCTCCAGCCTTGAATAAAAACTCTTGATCCAGGCTGGAGAGATAGCTCAGTGATCATGAGGGCCTGAGGAAGCCTTAAAGACTGTTTAAGTTCCATCTCCAGGACCCATATATACAAGTATGCATATGCCCACATACATCTGTAACCCCAGTCCCAGAGACGTGAAAATTGTCAGAGTTCATGAAAAACAGCAAGCTCTGGATTCAGTTAGAGACTCCTACTCAAATAAGAATGAGCAAAAGAGCCAAGAAACGGGATACCTGCCAGTCTCCTCAGGTGCTGCATGCACTCTCACATGCACTATGCAATTTCATGGGGATTGCAGGACACCACACACATGACCCCCCCCCAAGGCCCTTAATCCAGACACTTTGAAGATCATGTTGACGTATTCTGCTTCAAATTGTTCTAAACCTTCTTTGCATTCTAAATTTCCCAAAATAAATATAATAGTTACTTTTTTGCTTTTACTGAAGAAAAGTACATTCTAGGATTCTTTGCTGTATCTCACTAAATGATCATCTTAGTAAAACTAATTTTATGTGTCTCTGAGATAGTAATACATTTTTTTTGTATTTACCAATACCAATTATAAATGTAGTTCAAGGTTTTTACTTTTTTTCATTCTTTCTCTTTAAAAAAAGCTTATGCACTGTAGTGTTAGGGTACTGTGAAAGGGCATACAAAATGTAAAGTAATGAATGGTGGTTCACACAACCAGATGAGCACACAAAATTAAATATATATTTTTAATTTTTAAAAAATTTATTTATTTATTTATTTGACAGGGGGTAAGGAGAGGGAGGGAGAGAATAGGCGTGCCAGGGCCCCTAGCCACTGCAAACAAACTCCAGATGCATGTGTCCCCTTTTGCATGTGGTTAATGTGGGTCCTGGGAAATCGAACCTGGGTTCTTTGGCTTTGCAGGCAAACCCCTTAACCGCTAAGCAATCCCTCCAGCCCCAAAATTAAATATTTGAAAATATGTTTTGGATATAATTTTAATATCAAATAGTATATTACAACATAAAAAATTAGTATAAAATACAAACTATGGTATAATGTGTGTGTTTAGCCCAAGTTTCATTAATTTTCTTAAGCGAGCTTTGAACTTGCAACCCTTTTGCTTCAGTTTCTGGAATACTAGAATAGCAAGAAGGAGCCATGAGAGTTTGCCTCACAGGTCTTCACGTGATTTTATGTTTAACATGATTATCTTGTGAAACTAATAACTTCGCAGGCTAAATTGAAGTGTAAACAGGGAAGATAAACTACGGACCCAATTATTCCTTACCCCCTTTCATTAGCGTGCTTTATTTTATTAGCTGACAAAGTGTCTTGAACACCTTAGGTGCTCAATCAACATTTAATGAATTAGTCATCCCTATGTGTGGGGTGGCGGATACTTCATCTATAACAATTCACTGAAACAGTTAATTAATTAAATGGTCCTTAAAAAACAAACAACAAAAAAAACTGAGAAAAATATAAAAGCATATATTACCTTTTCCTCTTATGTAATGAAGCATTATTACAGTAATACAATGCAATTATCATGAGTGAGATCAGGAAATTTCCTGCTAAAATCCCTGCAGTGATTGTTTCTCTCCTTCCATATTAAAACTGACATTTTCTTTTAATAGCTGAACAGCCTACAGGATATGTCTTTGACTCCACACCACCAAAGATCCTATCTAGTTCTGACCTCCTACTCTAGCGCTTCTTCCTTCCTGTTCTGCGCTGTTTCTCTGTTTCACTCCCACATAGATTTTTCTAGAGCAGGCAAATTCTTGCAGGTCAGAGCCTTTACATTAGAAATTTTGTTTTTCCTTTCCTCCCTTTCTCCCTCCTTCTCTCTTTCCATTCATTCTTTCCTTTCCTCTCCCATTTCATTATACATGCAGGTATGTTTTATTTCCTTCATTAGAAGACCACCTCCTAGAACATAATCTGGTACATTCTGGTTGCTAGATAAATATTTGATGATTTCCAAAAATTATAGCCTAATACTGCCAAAATAAATTAATGGTAAAGTATAAACATGTATTTTTATTCCTATTAGTGCACTTGAGTACTGGTGTTATTGGAGAGAATTTAAAAGCAATGGTTAAATATAATTTTAAAAGGGTGTGGGGGGGCTTGGAGAGATGGCTTAGTGGTTAAGGTGCTTGCCTGCAAAGCCAAAGGACCCAGGTTCAATTCTCCAGGACCCACATAAGCCAGATTCACAATATAGCACGTGTGTCCTGGATTTGTTTGCAGTGGATGGATGTGCTGGCATACGCATTCTCTCTCTGACTCCCTCTCTCTGCCTCTCTCTTTCTTTATCTCTAAAATAAATAAATAAAAGTTTTTTTTTAAAGGTATAAGAATGTGTTTTGCATTCTGCCCACTTGGCAGAACCATTTTAGGAGTCTCTGAGTCTGTGTTCTTTATTGATTCTCTGCTATTACCTTAATTAATCTGAGGATGCTATATAAGGAAAAAATGCAAACAGTTTTCAAAAATGTGAACATTGTGTGTATATTTTACTTGATAGCCAGCTCAGTTTTTAAATACTCAGTGCAGTCTCATGGCTTCTCATAAGTGAATCTATTTATATGCATGTAAATTAACTCATTTTCAAAGACTATCATCTCAAAAAATTCTAATGATAGCTGTAGACCTACTAATATGTACATGGAAAAAGTTATACTCTTGTCATGACATAACAAAACCATGCAAATTGACAGTCAAAAATGTCTTGTAATTTGGATAATAGAATTTTAGATGATGTTTGAAAATCTTTTCCAAAGAAAAAGGAAAGGGGATGAGTCACACAGAAAAGGTTTTGAAAATTAAGTGCTCATTGAATTGAAACAGGATCAAATGATTTTTGAATGTAGAGAAATTTTGGTTTTGTTACCTTGTCAACCATATATAACAGTAGAAGTTCAAAAGAAAATTTTGTGTCAAAGAGCAGAGTGAGGAATTTGGAGAACTGAGTATATAGTGTTAGTGAGTCCTTCAGTAAGATGTATGACATCATCTCCTAGAGTTCACTGAAGAACTAACAAAATATGCAATGAAAGTCATAGGTTTCTGGGCCATTATAAAGGTGGAAAAAAATGAAAAGAAAACCACATCCCTCTACAAAATATTTCCATTTACTTATGCATGCTATTAGTTTGTATTTCATATATAATATATCAAGGATATTTACTTTACAATAATTTTAATTATATTTAGACAACACTCCATACAGAACTTTACATGAAGGAAATTAAAGCTTATAGTTATTAGAAAATGCAATTGGACTGAGTCCTTTGCTTGCTGAGCAAAATAGAATCAGAACAAGTTTACAGAGTCTCCCTGAATTAAATGATGGTCCCAACAGGGAAGGATTGTTCTTTGCAAGGGAGGTAGAACATTCAGTGCATTTATTCCTAGGTGACCTTTTTTCCTGGTGTTTATTATTATACCACAGATAATGTATGTAAGATTGTGTGAAGAACACAAAAGTGAGATTTGGCAGGTATTTTATTCAAAAAAGCAAACAAATTCCTTGCCTTGTAGTACTTGGATAGCAACTGGAAGAATTGGAATGTGGGAAAAAAAAAAAAAAAAAAGGTCTCACTCTAGCCCTGCCTGACCTAGCACTCACTATGTAGCACAGGCTGGCCTCAGACTCACAGCAGTCCTCCTACCTCTGTCTCTCAAGTGCTGGGATTAAAGGCATACACCACTTCTTCTGGCTCCAAACTAAATTCTTGATTGTAATAGCTATACTAAAATATTATCATACTTAAAAAGGCATGCCAGAGTAAATCTAGTTCTCCATATATTCTAGACATTCAGATTTTAGTACAGCTTTCTAAACTAATGAAATATAATCGGTTATTAAATGCATTTGCAAACATATGTGACAATGTGGCTTTAAGGCATAGTTTTCAATATTGCCTGCATTCCTGAACATTTAAACTAATAAGTCTTATGTAAATCTTGATTTACTATGTGCCAGATTTTATATTTGTGCCATAAAAAACAGTAAATAATCTTATCTTTTAACAAGGAGATGTCTACTGTCATTCTGGTCTAACAGATGAAAAAAATGAAGCATATCGTGATTAAATTTCCCACATTTACTCTCCGAGCTATGGATCCAAGAGTAGATCTAAGTGAAATAACTTTAAAGACTGCTCTTTTTATCATCTGAAAGGTTGCTCAACAAAATATTGAGTTGAAAAGACTTAGATCCCAGAGGAAAATGCTCCCCACAAATAGTCTTGCTTCTGAGCAATGTGGCTATAAATATTTGTGCCCCACAGACTTCCTCTTAATTTGCAAAAATCAGTCCTGGCAACACAGGAGGCTTCCTGAATGTTGAGGATTATTTAGCACAATGGTTCCTCATCTGCATGAATGACGATTAGCTACCTTGGACTTTTGCTCTCTAAGGAACCCTATTAATGAGCGTGGGTGAACTGTTTCAAATTGTTGGATGAGTACATTTGCCTGGATGCTGGCCTCAACCCTTCATGGCCTTCATTGTGGTGAATTTTTTTTGGAAGTATTTATCCTACTGAAGAATATTCTTTATATTTTTATCAAGGTTTGTTGTGAAATTCACCTCACTGATAGAGTTTACCATATTCTGATGTGGTCATGATACATTAAATATGGTACAAAATTGAGTTATAAATGTCTTAATCTGGACTGGAGAGATGGCTTAGTATTTAAGGGGCTTGCCTGCAAAGCCAAAGGACCAAGGTGTGATTCCCCAGAACCCACGTAAGCTAGATGCATAATGTGGTACATGCATCTGGAGTTCATTTGCAGAGGCTGGAGGCCCTGGCATGCCCATTATTTCTGCCTCTTTCATACATGCAGACACACACACTCTCTCTATTTTTTTCAAATAAATAAATAAAATATTAAATGTCTTAATCTGAGAATATTACTACCAAACAAAAAACACTTGACAAAAAAATGTCAGATTGAGATCAGACAGTCTTGAAATTATTATGAAGTGTAACTTTTTTATGATGTAAAATTTAGTTTAAAAAATACAAAAATTTAATCTGCCTATAAGCCTATGTTTAAAAATATAATATTTCTAATGACAACTTTGGATGATATATTTAGGTGTACCCAAAATAATAACATGACAATATAATAATAAATCTTAGTAATAGTTAATTCCCACTATGTTTCACCAAATAGATTTTAGTATTTCAAAAGTAACAGTTTAGAGAACTAATTTTTCATTTTATTTTTGTCCTACTTTTAGTTATATCTTAGTGTAGAAACTGGGGTAAGGGGAAAAAAATGAAAGGCCTTTCAGGGGCTGGAGAGATGGCTTAGTGGTTAAGCCCCGTTCTTGCAAAGCCTAAGGACCCATGTATGACTCCCCAGGTCCCACGTAAACCAGACATACAAGGTGATGCAAGTGCAAGGCCATGCATATGCACAAGGTGGCATGCATGTCTGGAGTTCCATTGCAATGGCTGAAGGCCTGGCACCCAGATTATCTCTCTTTCTCTCTTTTAAGAAAAAACAAATTAAGGAGACCTTTCAAGGGCTTCTTCTGAAGCCTGTCTTCCCATGTACCGTTACATTCTTAACCAACGTGACTTCATTCCATATTCCTCTTGTATGTCTTCTAGCTCTTTCCATTGAACATGACCCAAGACAATTCCACAAGCCTTATAAATTGTCTGCACACATGCATCCTTGTTTCTGTAGTCACGGGCATTTTGAGCAAATCCCATTCAATATCTTTCACTTGCCCCTGTCCTTAATTTCCCAGCAGCAGAAGACATAACCACTGCTCCCCTTTGCCAGATGAAAGCAGGCTTCCTCATGACTGCTATACTGTCTTCTCTAAGCTTGAGGTCAGAGGTTGCTTCCATCTCCAGCCCTAAAGTTGATATAGGACTCTTATCCTGCCATAGTTCTCTCTATGTCAATGCCTTGGCAGTGTGGTTCTGCAGTGGATAAGGGTTTGCAAGGACATTGTAATGTTTTTCTTTGAAAGTCTGCATATGAAGTTTTATAATGCTATGTCAACTGTTTTGGGTGCTGAATTAAAATGTTAATATTAACCACTTTTTACAGTTGTCAAAGGCAATTATGATTGCAAAGGAAAGACATATCCTTTCCTCATGTGTTCTTACTGGATGAATTTGGACTAATCATTTGGGTTCCACATTTCTATGGGCTGGGAAATAACAATTCCAATTGATATTGGGGAAACAACATTTCAAAGAGTAAATTTGTAAGTTACACTGAAACCATGGAAATCGAAAAATCTAACTAAATACCACATATTCTTCATGCTACACTATTAAAGGTGAGACCTATGCCTCCCATTGCAGACTTTTGTGTAGCACTGCTCAACATTTACCATGAACTGGTAACTTCCTTTCATGAGCCGGATGTAAAAACATATGTGTGAGTAACTTTTAATAGTAATGGTCATAGCACAAAATCTTGATATTTGACTGGGTCTAAACATACATGTTTGAACATTTTTTTTTCAGACAATAGATTTTGAAGGCTTCAAGTTGTTCATGAAGACATTCCTGGAAGCTGAGCTTCCAGAGGACTTCACTGCTCACCTTTTCATGTCATTTAGCAACAAGTTTCCTCATTCTAGTCCAATGGTAAAAGGCAAGCCTGCTCTTCTTTCTGGTGGTAAGTGTATTTACTTTGAAGCTTTATGTGCAAAAAAAAAATTCTAAAGATAAATTAGTTTCAGGTTTTTTCATAAAAGCAGGATGGCAATTTGATTAAAAATTGCATGTCATAGGACTTAAACTTACACATGTAGCATTACGTAAGCCATTTAAAATGCTTCTAATATAACAATAATAAATATTACAGAGAATATGATTTATTATCTATTATTTGATTTACAAGTTCATGTTTTAGTAATGATTTTAAGAAATATTTTCATCAAATTTGAAAGTAGTGTTATTTTGAAATGTCCAGGAAATTTTATCTAACTGTACATATGATAATATAGTCATTAAGCAATTTTGTCTGGGAAATGTAATACTTAAAATCAATTGTGAGCATTACCATTATATTTTTTACATTTAGATTCACATTGGAACATTTTCCGATTTTCTTTTAGATAGTTATAGTTTGTTGGTTCTCTTTGGATAGCTTTCAAGAGATGTGTTAATACATCAATAACTGTCATTCCTTCTGTCAGTTTCCGTCCAGTTAGGAAAACAGAACTATAACTCTGTTCCCCAAATAATATAAAAGAAGAAATTGTTTAGATGTGCTGGATGATTGGCCAAACAGAGACCACTGAACTGAGTAATATTGCACAATTGGAAACACATATGACCTCTAGGTTATAGGAGGTAAAATCCCGAGGTGTGGGAGACGTTGCAGCTGGAGGTAGAATATGGCTCTGAGATGATGGTGCTGCCTGGCAGATGTGGCCCTTTATCTCCTGTGTAGAGGGAGTTTCCTGGCTGATTTTGTCAGGTCAGAACTACAGTCCTAAGTCTCAGGTCACTGGTGTGCCAGTGTGACTGCGTTTCACCATGTAGCAGTGGGTTCAATGTGCCTTCCTTAGTGCAAAGTCAACTAGAGACCAGAGGACATGCTTTTGGAAACATGTGCTTGAGAAGAAATGCTTAAGAGATTCAGCTGGAAGGGAGATCCCCCTAGCCAAATCCTATGCTTGTTCTCAACCCTACCATTTCACCTCTGTGCACCACCCCCTTTATACTCCATGGATGTCCAGAGTGCAAGGGGCACGTGTAATCTGAGAGCTTTTCCCAACCTTGGATCTTGAAACTACAGAGGACCCTAAAGAGTATTTCTTCATGATTATCTATTAATTTTTTTGGCTGAATTAAAGATTAAACAAGGCCCTGCACATGATAATGAAAATAACCTACTTTTTTGTGAATAATGTGTGCATGTAGGTGTGTGTGTTCATGGGTGTGGTTGTGGGTGTGTTCATGACAGGCTCATGGATAAAGCAGATGCCTTCAGGTATTCATCTTCATCTTAGACCTTGTTTGTGGGTGGGTCGCTTGTTCACTGCTAAGTTCATCAGGTTACCTCCTTGCTCACCATTAGGTGTGTTAGGATAATAGAGGCCTGCCACACCTTTTACATAGGACAGGGGGATCTGAATTCGGGTACTCACGGTAATGCTTGGACAAGTGCTTTATCCACCTAACTACCTCCCCAGCGGAGAGAGAGAGAGAGTGAGTGAGAGAGAGAATGAATGGGCATGCCAGGGCCTCCAGTCAATGCAAACAAACTCCAGATATATGCACCCCCTTGTTCATCTTGCTTACGTGGGTCCTGGAGAATAAAACTGGGATCCTTTGTGTTGCAGCCAAATGCCTTAACCACTAAGTCATCTTTCCAACCCTGCATTAATTTAATTTAATTTATTTGAGAAAGAGAAGAGGCAGATAGACAAAGAGAGAATAGGCATGCCAGGACTCTATTCATTGCAAATGAACTCCAGATGCATGCACGACCTTGTACATCTGGCTTATGTGGGTACTGGGAATTGAACCTGTGTTCTGAGGCTGCACAAGCAAACACCATAACTATTAGGCAATATCTCCAGCCCCAAATCTGTTTTAAGTGTATACTTTTCTAAAAAAAAAAGAAAATAGTTCTGAAGTGTGTCATTGTTTCACTGTGTCTGATTTCCTTGAGGAAAAGCTAGATGATCATGTATGTGGCTATGTGGGTTGTGGGTCTGTTACTCTACCATATGTCACTGGTCAGTTAAGAACTTCAGTTTAAGCCGGGCGTGGTGGTGCACACCTTTAATCCCAGCACTTGGGAGGCAGAGGTAGGAGAATTGCCGTGAGTTTGAGGCCAACCTGAGCCCTGAGACTACATAGTGAACAGGCCAGCCTGAGCTAGAGTTAAACCCTACCTTGGGGAAAAAAAAAAAACAAAACAAAACAAAAAAACTTCAGTTTAGTGACTGGGTAGATGGATGAGTGAAAGCAATTGCTTGAATAGCCTTCTGGCCTAGGTTCAGTTCCACAGCCACCAAGTTCAACTGGACACACATTCATCTGCAGTTTCAAAAGATCCTGGCACACATACATCCATACTCATACATGCACATGGGGTAATAAATAAAAATTTAAATTAAGAACTTTATTGTACATTCCTGAGAGAATGACAGTGAGGGAAAAAATCTTAATATAATTATGAAAAAGACTTTGACCTTATACATCTCTGAAAACTGCTCTGGAGTCTGAGGACAGCCACTGGCCTAGAGTCCCTGCCTCCCTGTACAGGCTAGAATATAGAACTACCAGCAGACAGGTGAGAAGGGTAATCACTGGCTAAAATGCCCCTAAGAAATAGAAGGCCGATCCACCAACTTGAAGGGATCTCCTGAGTATGCACCCTGATGCCTTGACTGTACTGTTTGCCCATGAACAATGAATCAGGTATGGGTACAAACTGGAAAATCAACCTTCCATGTGAGAACCCATCAAGATATGTGACAACTTGTATGTATCATAATGTGTATTCTTTTGTACCACCCATTACATCAGAGATGTAGAGGGATTTTCATACTTGCTAACTTTTCTGAGTCTGAATAGTTAGTCCTATTAGGATGACATTCAAGCTGCATAGAATTCAGGACTGGATATTTTAAGGTGGAAATAGTCTTCCCATTTTTTCTAGCAATTAAAACTCTCCTGCAATCCTCCTACAAAGAAACATTGTCCATTAATTGCTTTGGTATAAACAACACTGCCCTTGGATTTTGATGAAACAAAGAGAATATATTCTCTGTCAAACAATGTGTTTGTATCAGACATGGGAAACCAAGAAAAATTCAAATACCTTATATCGCTTTGAAAGGAATTGCAGTCTCAAATGGCCTTATCTTCTAATGTAAGTTGAGTAGGAGTAGAAATCACTCCAAGCCTCAAAATCAGAGGAAATAAGCAAATGTTATCCTTCAGGCTTCCCTCCTTTGGGAAAACCTCTCGTTTTGTACAGATCTACTTGAAAGGAATAAGGTCTGCATAAGCCTCCTGCAGCAGTAATAAATTAGCTTTGATTCCCTTTCCAAACATGACCTCCACAGTGTAGAACTGAGTGCACAGTGTCCTTCTCAGGACTGATTCTACACAGTGATGCTTTTCAGGCCTATCTTTGGTAGTGTTTCCCGAGGAACAAGGAACACTGGACAACAATAAAATTTTCAACAGCCGGTGTGTACTTGCCTAAGAAATGGAAAAAAAATAAATAAACAAATGTCTTTCTATTCCTAGAACATTGTACTGTTATAATCTATTGTCCACATACAAGATGTATTTGAATTTGGAAAATCTCATGTTTCTTTTAAAAACAAAGTGGCTATAACGTACTCTCCTTGAATTTTGTTTACTCTCCTTGGATTTGACTTTATTTTGTTGGAACAGTTCCAGAAAAAAAAATATGGTAGTATTTGTTGATATTTATGTGTACTGAAAAATAAGGCCTTCTCAAAAAGAGAAACTAAAAGAGAAAAAAATACTTTGTTAATATATAAAAATAATATATGCAATATAATAAACTAAATCATTTGTGTTTTCATTGAATCAAACTTTTAAAAATTCTATATAGTTTTGAAGTTTGTATATGATTGTGCATTAGTTGTAGCTGTGTTTTGTGGTTGTTAAAAAACCTGACAATCAGGCTGGAGAGATGGCTTAGCAGTTAAGGCACTTGATTGTGAAGTCTGAGGCCCCTGGTTCGGCTTCCCCATTACTCACATAAGCCAGATGCACAAACTGGCCCATATATCTAGAATTTGTTTTCAGTGGCTAGAGGCCCTGGTGCATGCATTCCCTCTCTCTCATTCTATCTCTTTATCTGTCTCTTTCTCTTAAATAATTTTTTTTAAAGAAAACCTAACAATCCATCTGCCATTTTATGGAAGAGATAGATTATTTTGGTAAAAAGACTTGTAGCTGTCTATTTTGTTGTCATTACCAAGTGATATTTCTACTGTTCCTAGTTTGGACTTGTGGTTTTTGAAGACAGTACTAATGTAATGTAAGTTCAGCTTTCTCAGGCAATTTCTGTCTGTCATTAATAGCAGATACCTATCCTTACACTTAACACCAGTCTTATAGCCAACTAATAACCTGAGTTGATCACTTGAATTATCAACTTTACATTCCCTTGTCAGACATTTTCCATCAGGTAGGAAGCTTCTTTTCTAAAAGTGGCTCACAAATTCTCAATTATGACTCCATTGTGATTAGTTTCTCACTCAAGATAGCCTGAGAACTGAGAACAAAGACAGTTTATAAACATGCAGAACGTTGTCACTTCTGTTTGTAATGCACAGTGTTTACTTGACCTTAGTATTTCTTCTGCTTAAAAAAATAATCATTTTGAGCCAGGTGTGGTGGCACACACTTTTAATCCCAGCACTTGGGAGGCAGAGATAGGAGGGTTGCCATGAGTTTGAGGCCACCTTGAAACTACAAGTCAGCCTGAGCTAGAGTGAGACCCTACCTCGAAAAACCAAATATATATATGCATATCCTTTTGGAAAGGTATTTAATATTAACACTGTCCCCCAGATCAATTTCATCATGAAGCTGTTTTTTAGAAAAATGTTCTTTTTTTTTATTTACCAGGAGAGACAGAATGGGTGTGTCAAGATCTCTAGCCACTGCAAACAAACTCCATATGCATGCACCACTTTGTGCATCTGGCTTTATGTGGGTACTAGAGAATTGAACCTGGGTCATTAGGTATTACAGACAAGTGCCTTGACTGCTGAGCCATCTCTCCCACCCCACATTAAGCTTTTTTAAGTTCCTTGAGTGTATTCGATTTTCCCATCAGCTTCAACACATTGAGTGTTTTCATATCATCTAGAAGTTCAGCTCTGCCAGACAGAAAAAGTGCTTCAGGACCTGCCCCACAGCCGGCCTGCTGCTTGAGCTCACGGTGAACTTGTATTTAGCATATTCCAGATGGAGGCTAATTGTCTTCTACCTGAGGCTGTGTCTGTTCCTCTTGAATTGCATGCTACAAATCTACTAATTTCCTAAGACTCCTTCTATAACTATTTTGAATTTATCACAGGGTACTCTCTAGTAGTCAAAGGAACAGTTGTAACTATACTTTATGATAGTGTTATGGCTTGATTTAGAGTTATGGTTTGTGCCCTGGGGAATGGTAGTTCTAATGTGAAAGGATAGGAATATTTTATTTAGATAGATAGATAGATAGATAGATATAGATATATAATCAGGGCTGGAAGGACTGCTCAGTGGTTATGGTGCTTGCTTGCCAAGACTAACGAACTGGGTTTGATTCCCTAGTACCCACCTAAACCCAAATGCACAAAGTGGTGCATGTATCTAGAGTTTGTTTGTAGCAGATGGAGGCCCTAGAACTTCCATTCTCTATGTCTAGCTCTCTTCTCTGCTTCCGATATGTATGTGTGTGCATGTGTGCGCACGTGCGCACATGTGTGTCCATGTACACATGCATTTGTGTGTGGGTGTAAAGTTCCCAGCAAATGGCAGTGCATAAATTTCCATACAGTATTTTTTTCAGTAAAACTTATTGTATTATAACAATTACTGCTCAAGTTGCCTGTGTTATACCAGTTATCAAAGCAGAATCCTTCTTTCAGTTATTTATACTCTTTATCAATCAGCTATCTACCTTCCTAACAAAATACCTAGGGTAACCTATAGAGATAAAGGGTTTATTTTGGCTCAAAGTTTTTAAAGTTAAATCCACTGACACTGTTTTGTTGAGTCTTTGGTGTCTTTGGTGAGGTAGCACCATGTGGTAAAAGTGTTTGTATCAAGGCCAGGAAGCCAAGGGAAAAACTGGAGCATGTATCCCATAATCTCAAAAGTATGTTCCACAATGAAAAAAAAAAAAAAATCCTAGTAAGTCCTGACTTTAAATATTCCATGGTCATCCAATAGAATCACCCTGGGGAAAAAGACTTTGTGGACTTTTATGAGCTACATGTTGAATGTTGAAGGTATAGTAAAATTCTAGTGAAGATAGGCAAACAAAAAGTAAGTATGTGGCTGGAGAGATGTCTTAGCAGTTTAGCATTTAGCACATGTCTTAGCATTTGCCATCAAAGCCTAAGGACCCAGGTTTGATTCCCTGGAGCCCACGTAATCTAAATTCACAAGGTAGCACATGTGTCTGGAGTTCATTTGCAATGGCTAGAGGTCCTGGCTTGCCATTCTCTGATTCTCTCTCTCTCTCTCTCTCTCTCTCTCTCTCTAAAATTAATAACTAATTAATTAATTAAATAAATTTTAGAAGTAAGTATGTTTAGGATAGTATTGTAATATTGCAAAAATGAGTAATAAATAGTTCTAAAAATGAAGATGAAATTTGAGATAACTGGCAGTCTAGGCTTCACAAGAATAACCTCAATTATGATAAGGATCATAAGGAGTCATTACTCTGCACCTCAGAGCAAAAGAAGGTCATGACTTCATCAGTATCACACATGATTGGCAGAGGAGATAGGGAGAAAAAGGCCTGGCAGGATCAGATTCTTGAGGATTTTTATGAGGCTGGAAGAAAGTAGGCCCATTTGCATCACTGAGTGATGAGTGCCTTTACCTGGGCTCCTAATAGGATTGTGCAGATGAAGTGAATGAGAGTAGTGAGAGAGGAGGGAGAAAAGAAGCCAAAAGAAGGTGTGGAAGAGAATTGCCTTCGTATTAAGTTAAAAATTTCATCCAAAAGAATTTAGAGAGCCACTACAAGATTCTAAGCTGAAAATGATGATGCTTCCAATGTCGTTGAAGATATCCTGACCAATGATGAGTCAGAAGGAATGAAAGAAAGTTTAAAAATTGTTTATCATTGAGAACTACACACACACATACTATGTATGTATGTGTATATATGTATGCAGTTAAAATATATTGGTACATTCATCATTGTCAGTATATCCGTTACTGCTAATGCAATAATCTTACATATTGATGTATGAATCTTCTAAAAATAAAAACACAAGAATTGCTATTACTAATAACATATATATTTAGGTATATATTTTCATCAATCAAGTTGATATACCTTTTCTGTTACTCTCTGTATTGCCACTGCATGTCTCATGGGACAATATTTAGTTGATTGGAGTTGTTAAGCTATTCATATCTGGATGCTCTAATAGTAATAATTTCATGAAGCTTTTTCATGTTTTCCGTGAATTTTAAAAGTCATTCTAAAATTATTTTAGAAAAGAAGAAACTATTTCTTTCATCCTTAAGGACGTGCTAAAAATAAAATGAAAGTTTAACACCAAAAAGAGGTATCAGAAACTTTTTAATAACATATCTTTTCATCTTTTCATTTCATTAAATTGGCTTAGAAATGTACCTTATAAATTGTAGTAATTTAATAAAATAAACTTTATAAATATTCCACTGAGAATATGTACGTGTATATTGTCAGTATATACATGCATATGTGTGTGTGTGTGTGTGTGTGTGTGTGTGTGTGCATATATACCTGTACATTTTAAATTAGGAAGCTCCTTGATATATCTTTCATGTTTAATGGTTTATGGAATATAGCTAGCATCAATATCACTATAACTTTTATGATTAATGGAATAATCTTACATATTGATGTATAAATATTCCAAAAAAAAAAAAGTAAGAATGTCTATTAGCTAATAACATTTTTATATAAGCTATTACATGTTGCACATCTCTATAGTGTCAAATTCACACTTCTAATTGTTAATAGTAGTAATAATCATAATTCATACATATTTTTTCAATAAATACTTCTTGCTAAAATCAGAAAATTCTCACAAGTTTAAGATCCTATTCATGATAAAAATACTGTCATTGTGGGACTGCAGAGATGGCTTAGTGGTTAAGGCACTTGCCTGCAAACCCAAAGGACCCAGGTTCGATTCCCCAGGACCCTTGTAAACCAGATGGATAAGATGGCACATGCATCTTGAATTTGTTTGCATAGGCTGGATGCCCTGGTATGCCCATTCAATCTCTTTCTTCTCTTCTCTCCCTTCCTCTCACACCCTCTTTCTCTGTCTGTCTCTTTCTGTCTTTCTCAAATAAATAAATAAAAATAAAATATTTTTAAAATTCTGTCATTAAAGTAGAAGAGTTCTTCTGGATTTATTATTGAATCGATTTTATTATTTTTCCTACCCAAATATGACTAGTAAATTTGCTTTTTACATATTCTACATTTTAATATTAAATTTAGTTATTTAGGATATTATTAACATTTTCAGTATTATCAGATAGTTGTGCCTTAAATGAGAGAATTATAATAATTTTGTTCTCTCCTGCTTGTAATACTCTAATAAAGTAAATAACACCATTTGTGCTCTGCAGTGAACCAGATCAGTCATAACATTATTTATTATGCAATGGGCTGCAGAACTCTAAAAATAACTAGAAAATATGCAGTAATGCTGTGTCCCTTTTGTTTGCCTGTAATAAGATCTCTATGGAAATGTGATTTTAAAAAAATATATATTTTTTCAGTATGTTGTCAATACCTAGCATTCACTTTTAAATGATGAGTGTTAAAGTTCCTAGGTATTTATTTTGCATGTTTATAAAGAATATGCTGATTATATATCTGTTTTAAAAGTATAGATAAAAGAAATCATTCATAGTAATCAGCCTCTGGCAAAGATTTAGGAAATATGCATCAGTGTATGGGAGTGTTTACATATGAAAACTTACATGTGTACATGCTTAGCCACAGTCATGTATTTTCATGGCTGGAGTGAGGTATGAGCCAAGTAGAAGACAAAAGTTGAGAGCTCTCAACCATGTCCAGGATTTCTAAATTCCTGCCAAGGTTAATGAACTAATCAATGTGTCTCTTAAAGTAAAGGGCAGTTATTGAGAGTCAGGAAGCAGTCTTTGATATATTTTTTTTTTTCCTCTCTGGCCTCACAAAATCGTGCTTAAAGTATGAAGTGTCAATCTACTCTGCTTTCTGACCTGCATTTGTGCAACATTTCTTTGCCTCTATTTACTTAAGAATAAAATCGGAATGATAAATGTTTAAGGCTGGAGAAATAGCTTAGCCATTAAGGTGCTTGCCTGTGAAGCCTAAGTATGATAGTTCGATTCCCCAGGACCCCATAAGCCAGTTGTGCAAGGTGGCCTATGCATCTGGAGTTATTTTACAGTGGCTAAAGTCTCTAGTGTGCCCATTCTCTCCCTCTCTCTCTCTCTCTCTCTCTCTCTCTCTTGCTTTCCCTCCTTCTCACTCTCTCACACTAAAAATTAGATAAAACATTTAAAAAAATAAATGTTTATATTTTACTTGGAATATTAAGTCAAAACTCTAGTGTATGTGAATCATTTAAAATAGAATCGGAAGCCAGATGTGGTGGTGCACACCTTTAATCCCAGCACTTGGAAGGCAGAGGTTGGAGATTCTCCATGTGAGTAACTTCTCAGTATACTGAATATTATTTAATTCAGGACAAAGAGGCAGAAACCAAGTTTCATTAAAAGAAACCATTGTAGGGCATGGGGGTGAACACACACTTTTAATCCCAGCACTTGAAGGGCAAAATGGCCATGAGTTCAATGCCACCCTGAGAGTACATAGTGAAGTCCAGGTCAGCCTGGGCTAGAGTGAGACTCTACCTTGGAGGAAAAAAAAATGGTGGTGCTTGGTGGCCCCTGCTTTTAATCCCAGCACTCTAGAGACAGAGGTAGGAGGATCACCATGAGTTCAAGGCCAACCTGGGGCTACAGAGTGAGTTCTAGGTCAACCTGGGCTAGAGTGATACCTTACTTCAAATAAAAATTAAAAATAAACAAATAGGGCTGGATAGATTTCTTAGCAGTTAAGGCGCATGCCTGCCAAGCCTAAGGACCCCAGTTAGATTCTCCAGTCCCATGTAAGCCAGATGCACATGGTCACGCATGCGTGTAGAGTTTGTTTGCAGTGGCCAGAGGCCCTGGTGTGCCCATTCTCGTTTTCTTTCTCTCTCTCTCCCTCTCTGACTCTAATAAATAAAATAAAATAAAATAAAGCCTTTAAAAATAAATAAATATAAAACAAATAAAAACTAACAATCAGTGGCTAGCATGTGGTCTATGCCCAGCACTACAGAAGGAAAGAAAGGAATTGGACACATTATAAACGGTCATTAAATCCCAGGTATTATCTCAATATTGTTTTCCACTGAACATACTATTTTATTTTTATTGTTTTAATATTTTATTTATTTATTTATATATTGGAGAGCTAGAGACAGAGCTAGAGACAGAAGAAGGTAGAGAGAGAATGGCTCACTAGAACCTCCAGCCACTGCAAATGAACTCCAGATGCATGTGCCAGCTTGTACATCTGGCTTACATGGGTACTGGTGAATTGAACCTGGGTCTTTAGGCTTCGCAGGCAAGTGCCTCAACCACTAAGCCATCTCTCCATCCTGAACATACTATTTTAATTTTTCAGTATTTAGTATTTCAGAGTATATACATAAAGATCTAATTCACCTTTATTTTCTAAACTGTCATACATTATAATAGAGTAAATTTAATGAATATTTTTCAAATTTATATTCAATGTGACTTTTATAAGTAACTTGGAATTATGGCTCCTTTCCTCTTTTTCTGGTTTTGTTTTTGTTTTTCTAGCC
This sequence comes from Orientallactaga sibirica, assembly GCA_036365145.1. Classification (NCBI taxonomy): domain Eukaryota; kingdom Metazoa; phylum Chordata; class Mammalia; order Rodentia; family Dipodidae; genus Orientallactaga; species Orientallactaga sibirica. The sequence goes on from JAEOAD010000022.1 coordinate 18,532,587, forward strand.
AGGGTTTCACTGTAGCCCAGACTAACCTGGAATTCACTATGTATTCTCAGGGTGACATTGAACTCATGGCCATTCTGTTCTTCAGGTGCTGGGATTAAACACGTGTGTTCACCTGTATGCCCTACAATGATTTCTTTTAATGAAACTTGGTTTATGCCTCTTTGTCCTGAATTAGGTAATAGTCAGTTGACTGAGAAGAAGCTACTCACCTTTTTTCTTGTTTCCTCCCCTTGGATTTCTGAAGCAGGCACTCACTATGTAACCTAAGCTGGCCTCAATGTCTTTTATTAAAATCATGTTTATTTGTTCCTTGAAATTTTCATACATATAGATATATTGCATATTGATCATATGTGCCCCTATTTGCCTCTCTTATCTCCCTTCTGTTCTTATGAACCCCTGCTTCCTTCCATTTTCTAGTGGCTATACCAAGAAGTACAATGATTCACTCACTCCCCCATCAACTGCCATTTGCTCCTCAGGAAGGGGTGTAGCACCATAAGCATGAGGTGGTAGCTGCTGGCTACTTACAGCTACTTAAGTTTCAATTAAATGAAGCAGAATTTCCATTTTTAGGCATACAAGCCATGTCTTCAGCTCTGAAAATTTAGAGCATTCTCAACGTTTCAGGAAGCTCTATTGAACAGCTGTGGTACACACTGATGGTGGCTTTACTGCTCTTGAGGGCAGCCTTAAGCTAAGAATCATATGATCTATTTCCAACAGTGAACTCCCTTGTCTGACCAGGAGGAGACTGGTTAATCAGTGACGTTTCAACTTCTTATTTCCCAAATAGAAATTTGAGTTAAATAACACCACTGTCCCCAATGTAGTACACACAGCCAGAGGTCTGGGATAACTGCTCCTTCACAGGGGCTGTTGTGCTCGCAGAACATTATCCACAGGTGCATTCCAGTACGTACAGTTGTGCACTTGGGATTGTTTTCTCATATCTACACAGATGAATCCCACTTGACTTCCGAAAGGAGAACTGCCTAACCCCAGTCTTTTCAGGTAACATCTCCTCTGTCTTTCCACATATTATGAGAAATCAATGCTTTACATCTTTTCCTGATTTATAGCCAGTCATAATCAACAAAACTACATTATCCAAATTCAAGTCCAGTTAAAAATTTAAGAAGTTATGTAAGAACCATAAAATGTGTGATGGTACTATTGTCAACTTTTTAATTTTGACTTTATTTATTTATTCTTATTTTGAGAGAGAGAGAGAGTGCCCTAGGACCTCTAGCCACTGAAAACAAACTCCAGAGATATGCACCACCTTGTGCAAGTGGCTCATGTGGGTAAAAGGAATCAAACCTGGGTCCTTAAGCTTTGCAGGCAAGGCCCTTAACCGCTAAGCCATAAATCTCTCCTGCACTATTTTTTTGACATCTGTAAGTATTTATTGAGGAACTTTTTTTTTTTTTACTATTTTTTATTAATTATGTATATAGTGTGTATACAGCCATGATGGTACCATCATTAGCCTTCTCCCTGTCCTCCCCCAATGGAGATTGTGGGTCTTGCTTTGTGGGGGTAGCCATTGGTTATGGGGGAGAGGCAATGTCTGTGTGAACAATGACCCAACTCATGGCTCTAACAATCTTTCCACCCCTTCTTCCGCAAATTTCCCTAAGCCATGTTGGGTTCATTTTAGGTCTACTTCAGTAACAAGGTCTTGGGAGTCTCTGTGTCTCTGGATATCTGATTGGGTAGGGGTTGTGTGTTCTCTGTGTCTATCTCCTTCACCCTTGTGCTGGGACCAGGTTCACTGATAAAGCAGTACTCTTGCTCATTTCCCCATCAACTGTATGGCTTCAGCTAGGGCCCTGGTGAGGTGTTATGGACTGATTCTCTCCTAAGGTTCTGTGTCCATCTGAAAAAGAATCAATTTCTCCAAAGGAGAGTGAGGTCAGTGCATGATACATGGATAACCATAATTATTTTAGAGAGAATTTCATAGGTGTAGGCCCTCTAGTATCCCACTATTGGTGGGAGCTTGATATTGGAGAGCAGGCTCGTTTTTGGATATGGTTCTGACTTGTTTCCCTGTTAGAGGTATGGTTCCATTCCACTGAGTGGATCCATTAGCCAAATCAATTACCCATGCTACTCAACATGACTACTCATACAGTTACTAGAAAGATAATCATATTATATGATAAATGGCTGAGAAAGCTGACAAACTTGTTTAGATTGAAGCAGTATAAAGTTGTACACATTAAATTGCTTGTAATTTATTAGCTACTCTGTTGCATTTAACTTTTATTAATGTTGCATATCTCATTGCTGAATGGAAGGAACAACGATAATGCCACTATTTTCAATATCAGAAACGGGACTCACTGCAGAAGAAGCATTGCTTTCACATATTTCAAACTCATTTGCTGGCTGAAGATGGTCATGGTACAAGCCTCTAATTTCAGTACTTAGGAAGTGGAAGCAGAAAACTAGGGGTTCAAGGGTACTGTGGCTGCATAGAGAGCTAGCTGTGGATACAAAACGTTTCCTAAAAAATGAACTCGGACACCAAATTAAAAGTAAATATTAGAAGAAAATAAACTTTTAAGGCTTGGGTTATAGATCAGTGGTAGATGAATCACTTGCATAGCATGATCAAAGCCCGGAGTTGATCTCCAGCACCAAAAAGAAAATGACAGAAAAGTAAAATTAAAAGAATAAAACATTTTAACTTATCATCGAGTAGCTAAATGACAGAGTGAAAATTTAGTAGGCAGTATTTAATTTTATAAATATTTTAATAACTTAAACAGGGAAATGTGCATAAGGTTGTACATATGTGAATATATGTGCTTATATGTGTATCCACTGAATTCATACTAACACAGAAAAACAGGGCCGGATGTGGTGGTGCATGCCTTGAATCCCAGCACTTGGAGGCAGAGGTAGGATCACCAAGAGTTCAAGGCCACTTTGAGACTACAGAGTGAATTACAGGTCCAGCCTGTTTACATTTCCTTTATTTTGTGCTTTGTCAAATTTTATAACAAATATGTACATTTCTATATTTGTAGATATCTGTGGTAGGCATGTGTCTATATACAACTTCAGTTTGGGGCACATGAGAAATCCTACAAAGGACCATTCATCACATAATTTTTGAGCTAAATGTGACTATTTGAAATGAAAAATATTTCTTGTTTTGCTTGCCTTCATGTTCTCTGTCAGATATTAGGAATAGTTCCCCAGTGATTGGGTGGGAGGAAAATGATTATTGCTAATGAAAAGTAGAATTTGAGCTCATTTATCAGAGGCTACTGAAGAGCAAAGTCATATTGTACTGACCACCCCACCGAAGATCTTCCATCAAGGAGTGGTCTGGAGACTTCTTGATGTTCTTGTTGTTTCCTGTGTGCAATCAAAGTACTCAAAATGTAAAGGTCTTCAGAGCAATGTACATCTACCAGAACAGAGGGAAGTAAGCAGCAGAAATCACCTCTAGCTATATTTAGAAAACTGGAAAGTAGGGTTGGAGAGATGGCTTAGTGGTTAAGGAACTTGCCTGCAAATCCAAAGGACCCAGGTTTGAATACCCAGGATCCATCCATATAAGTCAGATGCACAAGGCGGCACATGCGTCTGGAGTTCATTTGCGGTGGCTGAAGACCCTGGCATGCCTATTCTCTTTCTTTCTTTCTTTCTTTCTTTCTTTCTTTCTTTCTTTCTTTCTTTCTTTCTTTCTTTCTCTTTCTTTCTTTCTCTCTCTCTCTCTCTCTCTCTCTCTCTCTCTCTCTCAAACAAATAAAATAAAACTGTTAAAAAAAAGAAACTGGAAAGTCTAAAGTGTACAGCATGGTGTAAAAAATGACTGCACTGAAGAGAAAATGAGGCCAAGTTCTGATAAATCTCAGAAAATGAATTAAAAATAGGAACCTTTATGTGGTCTAAGAGAAAGTTAACTGGTCCTGTGAAGGGTTTGGGGAATAGAAACAACCATGTGGAATTTTTATTAATCACTTTAAATTTAATAAGGTAAGTGAATGTATTAATAAATTCTGGTACTCCACCTCACAGACCATTACTCAGTGAAAACAAGATGATCAATTCATGAAACTACATGGAGGAAACTGACATGTTACTAAGTGAAATAAACCCGTTTGAAAAGACTAACCACTGTCATGATTCCTGCTTTAAAAAATATTCTGGAAAAAGCAAAACAAGGGAAGTTAAAAAAAAAAAAATCAGTTACTTTGTCACAGGTTGGAGGCAGGGGATGAAGAGAGCACGTTTTGTTTTTGATCCTGTGTCCATAAGTTGTGTTGTGTGTGTATGTAGTGTATTGTTTGTATATGATGTGTTGTGTATATGTGCTGTGTTGTGTGTGACATGTGTATATAGTGTGTTGCGTATTGTGTGTGTGTGGTGTGTTGTGTGTGTATGGTGTGCATTGTGTGTATATGGTGTTTTGTGTGTGTGTGTGTGTGGTATACTTTGTGTGTATATGTGATGTTTTGTGTGTAGTGTGTAATGTGTGTTGTGGTGTGCATTGTGTGTGTATGCAGTGTGCTGTGTGTGTGCTGTTGCATGGCATGATGTCCCACAGTCTGGGAGGCAGGCAGGACATCACTTAAGATGTCAGAGCTGAGCATCAAGTGTCCTCCTGCATTGCTCTTCTGTCCTGGACTTGTTGACTCTGAGCTCACAGTGCTCCAGTGCAGTCGTTGTCAGGTTTCTGCTCCACTGCAGCACTGGGGTTATAGGCAACATGTGGCCATGCTCAGCTGTTTTATTTGTGATCTGGAGATTCCACCTCTGGGGTTTCAGGCCTTCTCAAGCCCTTATACTGGTACAGGAAGAGCACTTCACGTCTGAGCCATCTCTCCAGTCCAGAGCACGGAGTTTTTAAGACAGTTAAAATGCTCTGTTTTGTATAGAATAGTAATGTATTTGTTTAAACTCATTGAAGGCAAACACAAATGTGAAAACTAGGTAGACTATGATGTTTTGGATAATGGAGAAATGTTAAGGCACTCACCAATTGTAATAATTTGAGGGGATATGTAACAGTGGAGGTGGACCATAGTGGAACAATGCATTCAAGTGTAGAAATTCAGAGTATAAGGACATCTCTGTACATTTATCAGTTTGACTGTGAGCCAAAAACTACTCTAAAATGTAATCTTAAATCATTAATAATGTCTACTTTGAAAATTTCTTGTTAGAAAATAACTCTGAAAGATGTTCTTGATATTTTACATTTCACTCTAGTGCACCCTATAAATAATTATAATGAACATTCATTTTATATCTCAAGTTTGGTATAATTGATCTTCTAGAAGAGTTTCTAAGATATATACCCATATTTTTTTCAAAAATTTTAATTTGTTTTAAATGTAATGATAATAGTTAAAATGTGTGATGGGACTTTTAGTTAACAGAATATCATGAACATTAAAAGGCAAATTTTGGCACATTTTTAAGCAACAACTACTGATTTTATTTTCAAAAAGTGATGGTAAATGGAATCGTGTATGTTTATAGTTTTGTCAGTGTGGTAGTTTGAATATATGGCCCCCAATATATTCAGTGTTTTATTAGTTTATAGTTTGCATCTGCAGCCACCTTGCTAGAGGCAATGCCATTGGTGGGTTTGAGATTCCATTGTCAAGCTATGCAAAGTGTGCCCAGTAGGAGTTCCTATAGTGTGCTGTGGCTTTTGGCTATAGCTTTTCCTCTGTGTGCTGTGTGCCTGGTTGGCTTTTCTCTCCCTGCTTGGCCCTGTGAAGGCAGGCCAGCTTCTTCCCCTAGATCTGTAAGCTTCAATAAATAATATCCCTTCCTCCATAACTATGCCTGGTCTGGAAGTTCATCTCTGCAAACCTGAAGCTGTCTGCTACAGTCAATATATAGCTCACAGACAGGAAAGGCAAGGAGAAAATTACGTGGAGCTCACATGCTCCATTTTGATCATTATTCCCGGCTCACCAAAGCAAATCAAGCACCTTGTTGCTTAGTTTCATGAGTGCACTAAACAGAGCTTGAATGGTATGTTTTAACATTATTTCAAATAATTGATAAATTACCTTTTCTTTCCTGTATTGTTGGAGCCTTAGTTTTAAAGAGATAAAATTGAGCTGATTGAGTCACCTCAGGACATGAAGTAGGGCCCTTGGCAGGGATGATTAGCTCATCAGCCAGGGTGACTTGGGTCACAGATTGTCCAACTATAATTCAACAAACAGTATTGTCCAAGTCTGCAAGTTATGGTCATGTCAGGGGTCAGTGCCAAACTGTCTTTTATCATAAGTTGAAACTCCTTGTTCCTGCATCTTTCTAAACTTTAGTTGGTCAGTTGTCATTATTTTGGGGCATTGTTAGAAGCTCTTTTAAAGCTCAATATTATCTTCAGTTCTTTGCTTCCTTCTACATATAAAAACACCCATTAGTATGCATTGGTGGTCCATGTGTTACGAAGAAAAGTCCATTTATAATGTATAGCTTATGTGTATGTATATGTGTGTGTGTAGAGAATAGAATTAATATGAATGCAGGTGTATATTTAGAGTAAAAGCAAACTAGGAAGTAAAGATATGAAGCAGTATTTCACAAACTGGTGATCTTTACATGAGTAGTTAATTCAACTTCAAGGGTCTTGGACAAAAAAATATGAGCTAATAAATGAAATAGAATTAATAGTATATATAGGTTGAGGTGGCAAAGAAAATATTTAGGCAGCTATGAAAGTCAGTAATTGTGTGTGTGTGTGTGTGTGTGTGTGTGTGTGTGTGTGTGTTAAGTTCTAAATTATTTTTCTTGCTTTCTGTCATTATTGACCTTAAGGAAAAATATACAGTGGACAAATAGGATTAACTAAAGAGTTCAGACTTGCCTGATTAGCTATGAATTTCTGGGAAATCAAGAACCATTAGCCTGCTTGCCTATATAAAGGATAATGTGAGAATTAAGATGCTATGTATTAAAAGCCTTGTCATGGTTCCTGACAGATAATAGAAATTTAAAAGGTGAGTTCTATTATTAGGGTCAACACTGGCAATGATAAAACTTACATAGAGTTTTTAATCAATCATTAAATTTTATATTTGGGAATCTTGAGGTGGTTAAATGATAAAACGGATTCTCTTTGTGTTTTCATATGCCTGCTCAAGGTTAAAAATAGAATGAAGAGGCTGGAGATATGACTCAGTAGATAAAATTCATGCCGGGAAAGTGTGAATTCTTGAGATTGTATTCTCAAAGTCACATAAATGCAGGCTATTATGTCTGTCATGTATAATCCTAACATACCTACTGCAAAACAGGAGACAGAGACAAGAGAAATTTCCTGTAAGCTTGCAGGCCAGCTAGCCTGTCAAAGTCAGTGACCAACAATGGGAGACTCTGCCTGTGATGAAGGGGAAGACAAGGCCTGATACTCAAAATTGTCCTCCAACCTTCACATGCATGCTATGAAATATGCAGATCTGTATTCACAAGTATAAACATGCTCACATGTTTATGCTCACATGTATGAGCATGTGCCTGTGGCGCGTGCGCACACACACACACACACACACACACACCATAGAAGGATGCAGAGGAGCCAGTAGATGTGCAGTGAGGTAGATCTATGCTGGTGAAGGACAGCATTTTCAGTAGCACCTGTAGATTAGGACTCCGCTACACAGAACCTGTCTAGATGACTCTTCTGTTGTCCCTTCCAATATAATTGCAGTCCCCCTCAAGCCTTTTCAGGTACTCATGATCTGGAACTAAATCGTATTTTGAACAAGCTCCAATTAGATTTTCATCAGCCATTGTGTACAGCTATTTAATTTCTCTATCTTTGTTTCAGAACAAAGGATTTTGACATAAACTGAGGATTTTTAGTTTTTGTTGTTGTTGTTGTAATGAGATGGGGTCTTAATATATTGCATTGTTTGGCTAAGCGTTCACTACATATATCAGGCTGCTCTCCAAAAAATGAACAATCAAGTGAGGATCATGTCACATCAAAGCTTAGCCATCTGCTTTCCTGTCTGTTAAGTGTCCATCATGCAGATCCAGATACCTGTTTATATTCTCTTTACTCTTACAAATGGGAAAACTTCTGGGTGACATAAAGGTGTCTTATTTATGGCGAGTATTTGACATCGTTATTTATTTCATGAATGAGTCCCCATTGATGTCATAGTGTGACTGACTCAGATTGCTTCTTCAATGTTTTAGGAAAGGGAAATTTTCATTATCTTTCCAGCTAATTTATATTTGTCACTGCCGAACAAAGAGGAAGATGGACCAGAAATGGTTCCTCAGGCACTGAATCTGTGTACCACCTCGCTGCCTGGAAAATGAGATGCTGACCCTAACACCTCACAGGTGTAGGTAGCTCTGCCCTGGCACTATATTCCAGAGAAGTCTTGTTTCACTACTCATAGAATGCACACAGTATTTCTCTCCTGGTGTTGTTCCAGTAGAGAACCTGGTTATTTTGTCTATATGGGGATGAATTTACACTCTTCTTTGTGTTTTCTATGCTCTCCATTTGTTTTATGTTTGAGAGCACAGTTAATATTTTAAAATGATAAATACTAACCTATTTTTCAGGTCTAAGAATGAATAAGGGTGCCATCACCCCTCCTCGCTCTTCTCCAGCAAACACGTGTTCCCCAGAAGTTATCCATCTAAAGGACATTGTCTGTTACCTGTCTCTCCTTGAAAGAGGAAGGCCCGAGGATAAACTGGAGTGTATGTTTCTTAACTGAGTTTACTTATTAACTTAGAGGTGGGGGCGGGGTGATGGACTACATATTGATTTAATTAGCCAACTGCAACAACTTCTATTGTCTAAATCGTTCAATTCAGTGGCTGTGTTTAGAAGCTCTTTGCTTCTGTGGTGCAGCCACTGTTATGTTGTCCTGTTCCAATAAATATCCCTGCTCATGAAAAAGCCCATGCAAATAACGCTAACTCAATTCAGTGGCGAACACACACACACACACACACACACACACACACACACACACGGTAATGAAACTAGGAGGCAGAGTAGTTGGGAAGAAATGGTTCATCAGAAGTGTGTAGGGGGCATAGGAGGATGTGAATAAGAGGGTAAGGGGAGCCGGGCGTGGTGGCGCACGCCTTTAATCCCAGCACTCGGGAGGCAGAGGTAGGAGGATCGCTGAGAGTTCGAGGCCACCCTGAGACTACATAGTTAATTCCAGGTCAGCCTGGACCAGAGTGAGACCCTACTCGCAAAACCAAAAAAAAAAAAAAAAAAAAAAAAAAAAGAGGGTAAGGGGAGTGAATATCATCCAAATGCATTATTTACATGAATGACATTGTCAGTAAATATAAAAATTTTCCCGTACTGAAAGTCAATCAGGAAGTTACTATTAAATATGACTGAAAATGTTTTTTAATCAGAATTATTAAACATTATGTTCATATATTATTGAGAAGTGTTAAAGTCTGAATATTGAGATATTAGGATTTATCAGTTTAAGATAATTCATCAAATCCATATATTACATTGATTTCTTAAGCTTGTTTTTCTTTCATTTGACCCTTAAAATATTATTTTCTTCAACACTTTTGAGTTAATAAGACATGACTTGAAGTAGCCTTTGGAATTCTTTGTAAAGCAATTATTTCTCCTACACGAAGAGGCCTTTTTATTGTGTGAGGAAATTCTCTTCGGGGTATTTGCACCTTTCTCCCACAGGAATCCCTGTTGCCACCATCAGCCCTAACTCACTCTTTGGCAGAAACTTCTCAAATGCTAAACCCGAGAGATTCATTTATAGTACTTGACTCTGGATACAATGGACAGAGAACTTTTGTTGAAAGTACCTAGCTAGTCTTTTTAATGAAATACAGTAGCTGAGTGCTCTCTAGTGGTCAAATGTATGCATACCAATACAATATTTTTCAATACTGAATATGAGGCTAATCTTTTGAAAATCTGCTCTACTTCCAATGTCCTTTATAAATATACCATTGGTAGTTCACACAATAATATAATTTATATAATTATATATAGTGAAAACAAATTTTAACAATTTACTGCTGAAACTATAGTGAATAATCGAACTTTTAATATTTCTTAATAAAATGCAAAATTTTGTAGTGATTCAGAATTGTGGTTATAAAGCATTTTATTTAAACTTTATGCTAACTTTATGTACTATTTCTCACATCCATAAAGAATTTACAATCATGTGATTATTTAAGAGTCACACCTGCTTGGTTATGAATAAACCATATGAATGTCAGTCTTAAAATATGTATTTATTATTCATAAACATTGAATATTTGCATTTCAAGATTTATTTTGTATTCTTAAGAACCTACAGAACTCTCTCTCATTCCAAAATAAATATTAACTCTCAGCAAATTTCTATTGAAGTGAGGGCCAGAGAGAGTTTTCTCAGGTGTTATCACGGCCATGTTTGGGAAGATTATGAAGACATAAAGAAAAATATTCTTTCCAGAGTGGACAAAGGGACCATCGGTCCTGCACAAAATGGTCTGTGATGTCCAGCTTATTTCTAAGTCAACTGGAAGTAGGTTGATTTTAAAGCAGAATGCTGAAGCATCACACTTTATAATTTGCAGTTTGAGTTACTCAATCCCCCCCCACACCACCTTTTAAATGTATACCAATCTAGGTACTTATTAAAAAAAATAACAAACTATGTCTTCAAGCTCTTCTTATAGGTAAACTTTATGGCCTGATTTTCTGTTTGTAATTTTCACCAGCCTTTGTAAGGTTAATGATTTTCCAGTCTTTTTCTCTGCTCTCCTTTTTTTCACTCTGGCTATATAGCAAAATCATTAGTAGCTTTGTCTTCTTTTCTTATAAATGCCAGTGTCTACTTTTTTCATAACAAATAAATCACAGTCTGTCCTTCTCCCACTTTCTCAGTAATTTTCCATGTATTTTTGCACTTTTATGCTGTTACATTTACAAAATCCTAACATTCTTTTACACTTACAGATTTCATAACTATCCTCAGTAAGTCTTTTCAAATCATTAAAAAATGTTCAACACACTAGATTTATTCTTCCAAGTGGGTTATGACTTACTAAACATAATATGAACCAGAAGGCTAAAGAGAAGAACAGAGAGAAATAGATGTGATCATGCAGCTAAGACAGATAAGAAGATACACATTTTAGGCAGCTAAGCAGAAGGGAGGCATATGTACTGGTGATGATCTTGCACTCCATCACCCATCAGAATCCCTCGCATGGCTTGTGGATCCACAACTCACTATGCCATACATGAAGAATATCTGCTTCAGTAGGTTGGAGGTGGGACCTAAAAGTTGGCGATTCTGACAGGTTTGCAGATATTGCCGATGCTGTTATTCCAACATGCACCCTTTGGAAAGCGGTGGTTTATGCAGTTTCTTCTGAGTTCTACACATTCCCTCCACCCAAAATTCATCTGAAAGGATTGCTTTGTTCAGAACTGATAAACAGTAACATTATTTATACTGTTTTGACAGTTTTTATACCTTGGTTATTAGTATTAATACATCATTGTCAATAAAGGCAAAGATGCATTTTCTACCGATTCATGATTCATAAATCTACTTAGTACTTCCTGCCATATCCCATTTCCCACATTGTCTTTTCTACTACGTATTTGTACAAGGTTTCTTATGTTAATCCATTCAAAAGAAACAAAAAAGAAGTCCAGAACTATCCACTTATCAACAGCTATTTTCCTACTAGCATTTCTTAATCAGGCCTAGTTCCTCCTCCTCCTCTTCCTCCTCTTCCTTCCTCCTTCTTCTTCTTCTTTTCTATATTGAAGCTAGAAGGTGGTTAGTGGAAAGTGTGTGCTTTTCTCAATTACACCTGTATTGAGACTGTGGGAGGATTCCATATTTTTCTCTTATGCATGATTTCCATTACCAGCCATCCCAGTGAGTGGAAGAGCATGTGGAACCAGTACTGGTTGGCACTCTGAACTCACCGCTACTTTATGGAGAGCCCTTCATGCCTTCTTTTGGTCTCCTTGAATTCCTCAGATTCTTCAGTTTCACCCTCCCTTGGTTCAGGCCACCAACTTTGCTACAGTTCTCCAAACCTTGGATTTCTAGGACATGTTGTCACTCTAGCAAACCTATGCTCACTGTACTTCACACAGGACCTTTGTAATACCAAGTGAAACACAGCGTGTTGTCCACGAACCTGGACCCTCTATGGATAGTTGATGACTGTAAACCCTAAGTTGACTTTGCTGCTTGAGTGTATGAGTATGTCTTAAAATCCTTTTCATGGCTCAATTCCTCCGAAAGTCAGAAAACAAACAAATGCACAAAGGAAATAAAAATACCTCAACTGTAAATCTCTTCATTTCTTCCTGAACTTGTCCTCAGCTTTTTAATGTAATCATATAATTCATAATGTTCATTATTCTCTCACACTTATTTTAACGAATCCAATTTATTTACTCATACTGAGATGGCTGAGGTTTGGTAAATTAAAAACAGAATCCCAGAATATGGTCTCTGTGTAAGTCCATGGCCAGCCCTGGCTTTCCTGGCCCACTGTTTCTCTCAACACATAGCAGACCCTGGCTTCTCAAATTCATTCCTGGCTGTCTTGTCGCTCATTGAGGATTCTCATATCTCCTCTGATGTCACCTCAAACCTTATCCACTACTGTCCTTACTTTTTCACTCTTTTCTCTTTTTTAAAAATATTTAAATTTATTTATTCATTTGACAGAGAAATAGAGAAAGACAGAGAGAAAGAGAGAGAGAATTTGGGTGTGCCATGGCTGCCAGCCACTGCAAACAAACTCCTGATGCATGTTCCCCCTTGTGCTTCTGGCTAACATGGATCCTGGGGAATTGAATATGGGTCCTTTGGCTTTGCAGGCAAACATCTTAACTGCTAAGCCATCCCTCCAGCCCCACTCTTTTCTTTTTCACTTGCCAAAAGGTGTGGCATTGGTTGCTCTCAGTTGAATACTTGATATTTAAACTCATAACATGATTCCCTCAACCAATCTGGCTTCAGAATCTGAGCCACCTCAACCCTGCCAGTCTTGCCCTTGGCTTGGACCTGAACATAGGCATCTGCAGCTTGTTGATCAGTGAGATTTTCAGTCACCAGACAGACCCCACATTTCCACTTCAATCTCGCCCATGTTGTACATTGCTGGAGGTTTCTCTTTCCCAGCATGATTCCTACTTCTCACACTCCATGGATAGTTTATGTTGTGACTCCTGCTTTTGTCTCCTAATGGTCTTATTTTGCTTTTCATCACAATTTACATTACTAAACAGGTCTAACTGAAGAGAAATTGATAGGACAGTACTTGGAAAATAGGTAATTGACATGCGGGAAAGGAAAAATAATCTTTAGTATGATTGCTATGTGCAATGCTAACCTTAGAACTAATGAAATTCAATACATAAAAGTCTAGCTAATCAATGAAAATAACCAAAGTACTATGTAGTATTCATCTGCCAATAGTTGACCTAGCTGTGACTAAGACCCATAGTTTCAGACCCACTGACTGGTGCCCCTTTTCTTTTAAAAAGCTCTATTTGTTGTTTTTATTGTTATTTCTCTTGTGGGAGAAAAGGAGAAAGTATTTCTCCATTATATTGCATAGCAAAAGGTCTAGGCAATCGATTTTCTTTTACTCTCTACCCTTAAATTTTAATAGTAAGTATTGAAATACATTTAACAGTAAAAAATGTGTTACAAAATTCCAACTTAAATACCTTTGATGTTTACAATTTGTTATGATTAGTAACAACTGCTAGATTATTATTTTATATTAATAGAATATCATTTGAAGTTCAAAAATGATACAGTATGTAAGTTAAGGCATTCAGTGAAAAGAAAAGAAAGAAAATTTCATTTTTTAGCATAAAAATTATATAAATAAAAATTCCTTTATCTTGCATAATGTACCTTGGCACTGACCTTTAATTAAATACATATATAGGCACATAATTGTTTCTATATAAAGTAAAATTGCATGACTATAAAAATAGAAAAAAAAATGTGGGCTAAATCAGTTTAGAACTTTGTAGCAGGTACCCACCTTTGGAAACCATCACATTGAGAGAATGATTCAAAATCTTGGCCTTATTTTTTGGGGGAGGGCACATAAACATCTTTATATTTATGTTATTTTTAAAAATAAGATAATGATTCACTAGACCTTGCAGCCTGACTTCACTTTTTTAAAAATTTTTAAAAATTTTTTAAATTTATTTTTGGAGAGAGATGCAGAGAGAGACAGACAGAGAGAAAGAGGGAGGGAGACAGATAGAGATGGGAGCGCCAGCAGTCTCTTAGCTGCTGCAAAATCCAGATGTGTGTGCCCCCTTGTGGTCAAGTGCAGCATTGCACCCTTGCGTCACTGCATCTGGCTAAATGTGGGACCTGGAGATTGGAACCGGGTTCTTAGGCTTAGCAGGCAGGCGCCTTAACTGCTAAGCCATCTCTCCAGCCCTTGTCTTCACTTTTAATATTGAGAAGAATAATTATTATAATATTTAAAGTTTAAGTGTTCCCAGTAATTTTTAGAAATTTTTCAAAGGAAAATGATTTATATAATATTGAGCCAAACAATTTCCATTGACTATGAAGTTTCTTTACTTGATTAGTTTTTCTGTTATAACTACTCAAAAAGTCTCGACCATATATCTTGCTTAGAACATTTTTATCTTTGTAAATCTTCTAATTTATAATCATCTGAGCTCTCTCTTTTATGTTACTTGTTTGATCCTCCTGGAACCATCATTTGCATGGAAATCTAAAACAGATTTTTTATTTTAGTTTATATTCATCTTATATTTTATCTCCTCCTCCTCCTCCTCCTCCTCCTCCTCCTCCTCCTCCTCCTCCTCTTCTTCTTCTTCTTCTTCTTCTTATTATTATTATTATTATTAATCGTGGTAGTGGTGTTTTTTCAAGGTAGTGTCTCCCTCTAGCCAGGGCTGCCCAGAAATCCACTAAGTATTCTCAGCCTTGCCTCAAATTCACAGTGATCCTCCTACTTTAGCCTCCTAAGTCCTGAGTTTAAAGGTATACAACATAATACCTGGCCACAGATTTTAAATTATTGTTTTTTAATTATTTTTCTGCTTTTTACCTTTTCGTTGCCCTTTCATTCCACATCTGGGACATATGCTATGATGGCATTTACCCTACATTTTCTGATTCATTTAATTTCATGAGAATCTATTTGCATCCAGCAGGAACCTTACTTTAATTATTCTTGTCTCATAGATTGAAATTTTCATTCTACTTATAACATCCCTTTGGCTTTGCTAGTGATACAGCATTTCCTTACATTTGGGCCATTTCAGATGATTTAAAGACTTCTCTCTGTTAAGAACTAGCAGAGCTATTTTGTCTGTCCTTCTAAGATACACTTAGGCTTCTGTAAGGCACTGCCTTGTTCCTGACACTTACCACTTCTTGATAGGGCCGTGGATTCTTGATGCACAAATATTTTTGTAATTTTCTGATGCACTAAAAATCATGAAATACTCATAATCCACATTTTAGTACTTTTTATTTCTGTATTTTATTCTCAGCATGAGTATGAGCAAGGGAATGATTCTCATTCTCTGAAAGCAATGATACTTCAATCCTGTAGCTAATCTAGTATTAATTTCTCTTAATCCAATACATATTCCTCCTTGCATTTTGCCACATTGAATAAGTTTGTCTTTTGCAAAAATATGAAATGTCATATTCAAGTTGACAACATTTCAAAAAATTAGTGACTTACAGACTATGTTTGAATCTTAGGTATAGTCATATCATACAGTTGGTGAAATACAACCATTATTAAATACAATAATAATAAATAGTAACAGTGATATGATCAAGGTCATTGCATAATTATGCTTCGTAGTTATCAATGTGTCCATTAATATTACAGAACCTAGACACTGAGATCCTTCAGGAAATTATACAAACCCAACACAAACCTCAGCTTCTACTCTTCTATTTTTACAGCTGTGTCATTCTTCTCTGTTTATCTCAAGTGACACCTGCAGCCTCTTCCATGGTTTCCTGGTGGTCTGTGAATTACACAAGGCTGTCTTCAGGCTGCCCTGGGCCCCCATCCTGCTTTCCTTTGCTCTCTCCAAAGTGCTCAGTGTTCTGCATTTCCTTACTTCATTAATTCAAAGATGAGTTTCCCAGTGAAGTTTCACTTGGGATCTAAACAAATATAACATGACAGCCTCGGGAATGCTGCGTTTTCATGAGTGCTTACCCTCCATCAAGAAGATTTCCTCTCTCATTATGCACTCTTCCTTCCTCTGACATACTGTCTTGGGATCAGGCAATCATAATGGCTTTCTGTGATACAGTGGTCTCTGGTCTGGGATGTCCCTGCATGTGCTACCTCTTCTAACTGCCCCAGCAAATGTGAATCAAATTATAGGGTGGTTATTCTCACATTATAGTTTGAAAAGGTAGTGTATTAGAGTTGAAGTTATAACTGATTTCTAAAGTTCAACTCACTTGTTTTTCTATCTGTGTTCTGTCTTTTAATATATGGACATTCAATATTTCAACCTTATCCCTTCTTTTATGTTTGAATTGATAGTTAATGATCTAATAATAAAAACCTTAAATAAATAGTATTGCTTAATGGTTTTAGATATAAGCAAAATTTGATTTACAATATCTGAGATATAGGTGTTGGTTAACTGATTAATTCATTTTCACTTTATCTTTTGAAATCATATTAAAATGTAATGGCTTTGAGGATGGTAAATTCTTTATTTTCAAATTAAACAAAATTTTAAGAACAGTAGCTTAAGGTAACAAAACTTGTTTCCCTATAATCTTTTTAACATTTCCTTTTTTCCAGTTATGTTTCGCCTTTATGACACGGATGGGAATGGCTTCTTGGATAGCTCGGTAACTTTTGCCTTTAATTTTTATCCGAAAATTTCAAAGGGATGTCTTCTGAGAAAGGTGTTGAATAAATGTATTGCTATTACACAGAAGGTTACAGCTCATACAGTCTTTATCTACTCACACAGAATTTTGACATTTGACTTTTTAAAAGAGATTAGTCTGAAGGGACAGGATTGTGATTGTTCTATAAAATAGTTATGTCGAATAAACATAACATCATTGCTGTACTACAATAAATAAGAGAGAGAGCTTAAAACTTATGAATAATACTTATGAGAAAATTGAAAACACAATCTATAAGGAAACAAGTATCACTATGATTTGTTCTTAGGAATATATTGAGACTACATATCGAATCTAAATAAATTATGAAATCAGTTTTTTTATTATTGCCCTTTAAAATATACTTTTAGTCATGCATGTTATTGAAATAGATAAAGATACTTACACATTGATTTGATATTTCCCGTTGAAAAATATTCCAAAAAGGGGGCCAGGAGGGAGGAGGGATAGGCTGAAGGAATGACAACCAACAAAAACTAATTGTAGTTGAAAATGTCACGATGAAGGACATCAAAATCCTTGTATGCCAAATAAAAATAAATAAATAATAAAATAAAATATTCCATCTAAATATAATGTGCAGAACTCACTCAATAGTTTAAGTTATAAAAGTAAAGGAAGCAGCATACAATAGCTCAGTGATTACCTGAAAGGCATCATTAAATGTTTGCTTCCTTTGAAGTCTATGGACATCAATGAAAGCTTTCAAAGTAGCAATTAGCCTCCTTAGTGCACATAAATGCCCACATGTGCACTTCATATATTTCTTATTTCACTGGATGAACTATTTTATATTTTCTAATATCATATTTTACATTTTATATTTTCCTATTCTCAAAAGGGAAATTAAAAGTGACAGTTTCTGGAATGTTTAAGTGTGCAGGTACATTTCATATATTTTGTGGTGATGGGGCTAAGGATCGACCTGAGGGCCTTGTGCATTCTAGGCAAGTAGTCTTCCACAGAATGGCACCCCACCTTATTGTTTAATTTCAACAAAAATATTTGCAAGTAGAGGAAGAGAGAGAAGGAAAGAGGGAGGGGGTAGAGAGTGGAACAGGAAGAGAGAGATAGAGAGATGGGCATACCACATCAGGGCCTTTAGCCACTGGAAATGAGTTCCAAATGCATATGCCTTTATGTAGATATAGTGAATTGAACCCCAGCGGTCAAACTTCACAAGCAAGTGCCTTTTACCAGTTAGCGATCTCTCCAGTGCCCTCTTATATATATACTGAAGTATACACTGTATGATGAGATGATCTTTTCTGTTCATCTTGTGAACCTCCCTATGGTACAACTCAAATCCGTTTTCTCAATCAAAACAGTAGAGTTGCACACATGATGGAACAGTGAGTAGATTGCCTGTACGTTGGCTTCTCTAGAAAGAGACAAAAATGATACTATGATTGTGGAATATATTGTGCTTAAATCTCAGCATTTGTTTTAACTGATATTATTTCCAAGTGTGTTATCTTCACTTTCTTATTTAACAATACTGAAGTTCATGATAAATTTGTTCAGTTTCTAGTGTTATTTCATGGCTAGGCATTCCTATTTCTTTTAATTTCACTTTGCAATGTAGAGCATTTGGCATAGTGTTTGACACCCATACATGAAATTAACATTAAATGTCATTGTTATATATTTTTAAAATTATTTATTTAAGTGAGGGCTGTGCACATATGTGCATGTGTGACAAGGAACTATGTACAACTTCATATCTGGCTTTACAGGGTTGCTGGAAAATCAATTCTGGCCTGACAGGCTTTGCAAATAAGCCGCTTTAACTGCTGAGCCATTTCCCCAGCGCTGGTTTTCTTGTGGATGTTTTTAATGTTTATTGTGGCATTCATGGCTACACTAATGCAAATTATATTCGAATACAGATTTGTTATATTTAATTTTTTATGAAATTGAAATAATGTGCTTAGTAATATCTCTTTCTTTTTTAACCTGTGGTCATTAGCACAGATTGAAACTTCATTCCCAATATTAAATAATGACTTCATAATAAATGCATTTCTTGGTTTTTTATTTGATAATTACTGTGTATCATTATAATTGTAATGTTTATTAGTTATTTGCAAATGCCATGAAAAAACACTTAATCTATGTAGTTAACTATGAACAAGGTCAGGTTAGAGTACTTATTTTAATAGGGGGATAACTGTCTACTAGAGGTTAACTAACATCATATCACAGCTATGGAGTAGTTCATGGGGAAAAAAAATAGTTTCCATTCGTAAAGCTCTATCTAGACGCTTTCACTCTTCCAACTCATTAAGGCCTACTAAGCAAAGCTAAACAAGGTATGGCTTTAGCATTTCTCACTGAATTTTAGAGAATATTAAATATACTAGCTTCTAATGAATTTATCTATATTTGTGCTTTCTGGAACAACGTGTCTTACATAAATTACATAAATATAACTACATGGTTTCTTTGGAAAGAAGTTAGCGTCCATTGGTTTCTCGCTGAGCCCCATTACTCCCTACTAGATAACTGCTTCTTGCCCTTTTTCCCTCCCCATGAACACTGAACACCTCAGATAATTACATTATACTGCAAAACAACAATTTTTGCACTATTATTATATCTACTTTTAAAATTAAGATGCCACTTAAGAAGCAATGTTTATTTTTTCCTCTGCAGCATGATAAAAAATACACATTAGAGAGATACATATAAAAACATTTTAATTTATTTAGCCAAGTCATATGTATTGGCTAGTAGTTCTTCAAAGAGTTGACATTTGAAAAGAATACTATGAAAATTTAAACCAAAATTCCATCCCGTCACAAAATAAACTCTACATATACTTGACCTCTAAACACTGACCATGAACACCCTTCCAGTAAATTATCCTAGTGAGTAACCACCACGGTCAATACATCTTCTGTGGCTTTCAAAATAAAAATAAACCTCTCAGTTGTCTTCTCAGGCTTCCTTCCACATCTGCTTTCCAACCGAGGGGTCAGGATGTTCTGTGACTTAAAAAAAAAAAAAAAAAGGAATCACATCCTGTGAAAATATACATGTGCTCTTCCTTTCATCAGGCACTCCAGAACAAAACTGTTCTTGGTACAGTGGTGCCCTCTCCTGGAAAAGCTTTCCAACTAAAGTACATGGGGGAAAATACACTCAGGCTACTCTTTCCTGTACAGTCAGTAAGATCTCAAAATAAGAGTTTCTACATGTGTGCATGATTAGAGAACATTGGTCATACAGTTCATTTGATGCATTGAGATAAAATTTGTCACAGTCAAAGATTCACAGGATTCTCTCTCTGTTTCCTTCCCTTTCTCCCTCCTTCCCTCCAACATCTTCCAAAGGAACTAGAAAATATCATCAGTCAGATGATGCATGTTGCAGAGTACCTCGAATGGGATGTCACTGAACTCAATCCAGTAGGTATATGGGTGATTCAACTGGAACAAAATTCTAAATGGTCTCTTTATTAAAAAAAAAAAAGGGGGGACCTTAACTTATTACTATAATTTGATTTTATCTTTTGTGACTCAGTTTCTATTTATACTCAAAAATCAAAGTGGATCATGAATGGGAAGGTAAGGTACATGCCGTGTTCTGAAGCTTGTGGTAATGAACTTGGCTTTCTTCCTCATGGAGGTTATATTTAGTAGGAGCGTGAAGATGAAGTTGTCAAGCGAGATGTAATGGTGCACACCTGTTCAAGTGAGATATGATGGTGCACACCTGTTCAAGCGAGATGTGATGGTGCACACCTGTATTCCCATCCTGCGGAGGCTAAGCAGGAGGACTATGAAGCGAAGCTGGGCTCCATAATGAGACCCTGGGTCATGAGAACAGAAGTCCCCACTGCCCAATGTTTCAGTTCTGTTTGTCTTGATTATTCTTTTTGGTTTTGACAAGGGTTGACCGTGTAATCAGGCTGGCCTCAACCTCAAAGTCCTCCTGCCTCAGCCTCGAGAACTGGGATTTCATTTGTGCAACCTCATGCAGTTTACTTCTCTCCGTTGCCCATTCCTGCTAATTCACTAGCATACGTTCAAGAGTCACGACATCTGAAGTTCTAAATATTTTGTCTTTAATCGTGAAAATAGTGAACTAATTATCCTGAGGCCACTATCCCCACACCCTCTGCCTAAGTTTCCTTATTAATCTGGTAGATCAGTGTAGTGCTGTGAGGGAAAATGATTTGATTAAATATTTCCCAACAGGGGACACTAAGCAACCAGACAGTGTATTTAGAAAAACCATACCTCCTTCAGAACAACAAGTATCACATTTACCACACCTCTTCAGACTTTGTCCTCACTCTATTTGATCAAAGCTCCTATATTAGATTAAGGCAATATGTTCCTTCCTTCATTAAAGTGCTTACCATGGTTGCTGCATGATTCCCAGAATACAGGGATAATGAATGAGAATCTTAAATGAAAGTTTCATATATAGTAACACAAAGTACACTATATAACACTTACTTTAAAATTGAAGGGGTAGTAAACTTATGTTAACTTGTTAAATTGTCACAGAAACCCTGTGAAGTAAGTCCTGATTTCATCAACATACTACAAAGAGGTACCGTGTTAGAAACAGATTATGCAGGACACTTTGGAACTTTATGAGCAAGACATTTACAAAAAGATGAAAAAATCGAATATAATTAGATCATTTTACATTGGGCTCTATTAAGATCTGATAGGCAATTAAAAGCAACTTAATTATCTCGCCCATTTCTACTTAGCAAAGAGTTATTTGAGCTCTTTGCCATGAAGTTAATTTGTCCAGACATTTTCTGGCATATATATGAATCTAAAACAATGATCTTGAGAAAGTAATTGAAGGTTACTTTGATCCTTAAATTAAAGGAGGTCTCTTATTTTTAGCTTCATTACCGTTTGGAAAAACATATTTTAAAGTTTTTTTTGAACACTTATTTCTGAAAGTTCATCACTATAGAAAGCCAGGTTCTAGACATCAAAACCAAGTGATTATGTGCTCAGCAACAGGATCCAAGTGCTGAACGACCCAGCTATGCATGCATGATTCTGTAATGCCACCTAGTGGTGAGTCAAGCATTGTTGTAACAAGTTCAATGGAATGTTTTATTATTATTGATTCTTTGTAAGCTTTCCCTGGTGTCCTCCTCTCCAGATCCTTCATGAGATGATGGAAGAAATTGACTATGACCGTGATGGCACAGTCTCTCTGGAGGAGTGGATCCAAGGAGGAATGACGACCATCCCGCTTCTTGTACTTCTGGGCTTAGAGAATGTAAGCCCTTCCACTTTATAGCTTCTGATACTCACTCAATCAAGAAATTCTAGTAACAGTGTTTTCCCATAAGAGATTTTTTTGCACTTGTAGGCCAAGATTGTGTAATAAGTTTTAATGAAAATGATAGTATGAGAAATAGAGAGAAAGGGCAAGGAAGTGTGAATGGATGTTTGGTTTCCCAGAGCTGGTGGTGTAGTTTCATGCCAGACCACTTGGCTCACATGCCCAAGGCTAGAGGGTCCCTGCTCAAGTCCACAGCAAAAGAAACAGTAAGCAAATAAAAAGTGTGAGACTTGGAAATGAGAGCGAAACCTACAGAAAGGGAAATTTAACTACTGTTATTTCATTTCATTTCATTTCATTTCATTTCATTTCATTTCATTTCATTTCATTTTATTTCTTCATTTTATTTCATTTTCAAGGCATGCACAACAGACTGACCTTTTTTATGAGAGAGAGAGAATTGGGCCTCCAGCCACTGCAATCGAAGTTCAGATGTGTGCACCCCCTTGTGCACATGTGTGACCTTGTGTGTTTGCATCACTGTGTGTCTGGCTTACATGGGACCTGGAGAGTAAATCATGAGACCCTAGGCTTTGCAGGCAGGCACCCCAACCGTTATGCCCAACTACCTATATTTTAAATGTCACCAAATTTTTGACATGATGTTTTCTTTGGATATAATTTTTCAGAAATTATGTAAATTTAAATTTTAAAGATACATACTTGTGAAACTATAAAACTAGCATAGTTAGTTTAGTCTGCAGATCTTACATGCATTTAATCAGAGTATTTAAAACTAAGATACTTCCTAAGTTTCCAGTGGGGCTGTAAATTTAATTGGATTAAATATTTTCTGGTTTGTTTTGTTTTGCTTTGTTTTGAGGTAGGGTCTCACTCTAGCCCAGGACCTGGAATTCACTCCATATTCTCAGGCTAGCCTCGAACTCAAAGCCATCCTCCTGCCTCTACCTCCAGAGTACTGGGATTAAAAGTGTATTCAACCAAGCTCAGCTCTCAGTTGAATATATTTAATTTACCCTGTAATTATATTTAAAAAATATATTTTCATGTTTTTATTGCAAAGGGTTGGTCGGAAACAGAGTAAACAATACTTTGTTAATAGTAGTCAGAGCTGCATTTCCAATTTAATCCACTAGATGGTAGGGCTACATTGTTTAATATGAAAAGGGCAACTATGTGGGATTGGCTATTTTTCCTCTGTTAAGAACAATTGAGAAAGAGAAAAGTTCTCATGTTTTTTGTTTGTTTGTTTGTTTTTTAAGAATAAAGCATTTGTATTTAAGTCATCTTTTAGTCAAATGTATGGACCCTATTATCATGTGTGATGATCATAAAACAGAACATCTGCTTGTTAGAAATAGCATTTTAGAGTCTAAGGCAAGGTGAGTGCTTTAAAAGGCAGGACTTACACTAAGACAACTGAGTGATGAGAGTCATTTTTTAGTAATTGAGATTTATTTCCTTGATGCAGGGAGTTAATGTGTTATTACCTGTGGGGAATTTGATCCATGGTGCTATAGCCCTAGCCCAACCTGTCTTTGGTCTGTCAAATTGAAACTGCAGATTCTTCACAGTGAAGTAGGCCATTCATCGTGAAGCCTGACTTGTTGCATTGTTCCCTGTATTCTTGCCTTTCCTCCATTAAGAGGGGGGAGTAGATTCTAACTGTCAGCGCATGCTAAATACCAGCATACCTGATACTGACTGCTGTGTGCCAGCCCAGTCACACAGGGCAGAATGGCATCCTAAGAGAGCCAGCCTTATTTCAGTGTGAAACTCAATGGTGCTAACACACTATAGTTTTTTTTTTTTTTTTTCTTTTCAGTAGACTTGAAAAAGCTAATATATTTTATTTGCTACTAAAATTGGAAGTGTAGTCCCCATTCTTTATCATATCAATATCTCTTCCATGAATCATTTTCTTATCACTTATAAGATTTCTGAAATGTTCACAAAAAAAAGCCTAATCAGAAATGGACAAAGTCTTAGTGTCTCTTAATAGTAAGTATGCATAGTGATCTTGATTATAGCTGTAAAGAAATTTATACCTGACAATTAGTCATTCTTTCTTAATCCATTCATTCATTGAAGAATCTTTGATCTTTTTTGTTTGTTTGTTTGTTTTTTTGAGATAGAGTCTCTCTCTCTAGCCCATGCTGACCTGGAACTCACTCTGTAGGCCCAAGATGGCCTTGAACTCATGCAGAACCTCCTACTTTTGCCTCCTGAATGCTGGGATTAAAGGTGTGCACCACCATGCCTTGCTTTAAAGAATATATTTGTGTCTCATTGAATGATTTTTTTCTAATAACTGCCTCTTGTTTAGTAACTGGAAACTGATTATTAAAGTGTAACAAATAATTTATATTTGAAGTATATAAAGTCTCCATCTAAACTCAATTCTACTATTATAATACAAACTAACTACACTAAAAAAAAAAATAATAAGTGAAACTGGGCGTGGTGATTCACATCTTCAATCCCACCACTCAGGAGACAGAGAACAGCATGAGTTCAAGGCCACCCTGAGACTACATAATGAATTCCAGGTCAGCCTTATGCAATGTCACAGTTTGCCAGGCTCTGATGTCTTCTCACACTACTGTATTATGGTGTGAACAAAAAGAACTTGAGGCCCAGAGAGATGGCTTAGAGGTTAAGGCACCTGCCTGCCAAGCCCAAGAATGCCCATTCGATCTCCAGGTCCCACGTTTAGCCAGATGCAAGAAGTGAGGCAAGATAAGCACAATGCCGCACTTGCCCACAAGGGGGCACACATGTCTGGAATTCGTTCACAGCTCCTGAGAGGCTGCTGGCACCTCTTCATCTCTGTTTTTCTCTCTGTGTGTCTCTCTCAAATAATAATAGTAAGAAGAACTTGATTTCTAATCACTCATGTGAAAGGAAGCTAGTGTCTCTAGCCCACTTGGACGGCATAGGAAGATAGGGGGACTAGTGGAGTGGCAGCTGAGAATCAGTGAGTTTAACCAAGTGATAGGCAACCAGCTTCTTTCATTAATGAAGCAGACTGTTTTGTGCTAGGCAGTTATTCTTGCTAGAAAAATGGGAAGAAAATCAATCAAGAACATGTCTTTCTTTTCTAAAAGTTTTAAATTCAACCATTCCCTTTTCCAGTTAATGAAGATAACTACCAGTGCTTCAGTGCTGATTCCTTAATCCTGCACTAAAATTCTGAGGAAAATGTGTTCATTCACATCATTTTAAAACAGAAGTAGATGTATCTAAAGTGTGGCCTCGAATGAAATAAGGAATCTTGGGCAGGAGGGATGGCCTAGTGGTTAAGGCATTTGCCTGCAAAATCAAAGGACCCAGGTTTGATTCCCCAGGACCCACATTAGCCAGATGCACAAGGAGGAGCATGCATCTAGAATTCGTTTGCAGTGGCTGGAGGCCATGGCACACCTATTTTTTTTCTCTCTTTCTCTGTCAAATAAATTAATAAAAGTAAAATATTTTTAAAAAAGAAAGAAAGGAGGAAGCTGAACTTCTTGATTGTGGAGTCTGTGCTCATGTCTTGCCTAAATTGCTTTCAAAGGATATAATCTCATCATCTCACTATGTGGCTCAAAGGATGCTTGTTTTAATCCTTATATGTAACATAAACTGTGCTTTTGACGGAGAGCTTTTAGGGAAGTTTTTTTTTTTTTTTTTTTTTTTTTTTTTTTTTTTCCTGATCCAATAGAGAAAAATGTGATGCATTCTCTGATGATATTTATGAGCTATAGATGATGGTGTACCTTTATTAAATTAAATTATATTGAGAACTCTGTCATTCCACATTCCAGTTTTTTTTTTTTTTTTTAATTTGGTTAATAGATTTTGTTCTATTACCTTTAATGATGTTTAAATGCAGCATATTTTTAGATTGTACAGTAGGTTGTTGAGAAAAAATGATATATGGTGTTATGCATTAGAGAATTTCACTGGAGTCTTAAGAAGTCCCAGCCTGACCTAAGGAAGTGAGGTTTGTATGAAAACAACTCGTTGCAACTCTACAGGTTTTCATTCTTCTCTCTGCATTAGCTTTGACCAGGACTAATATAACTCATCTTTTTGTCAAAAAAAGGATAGTTTATTTTATATTGATGTGATATTTTTTGTTGGCCTTACACACACAAAAAAAAAAATTGAGGCAATTTAGTGGTCATTATTGAACCAGGCAGAGGTAATTTGCACATTAGCTCTTCCTATATTGTATGTTTAGTCCACTGAAATAGGGCTAGGTATGCTGCTTCTTAAGGTATTTTGAAAGAAAATATTTAGAGTAACCCTAGTTCACTGGAACATCATGTTTTTGGAATTATTTAGGAAATAATATTAGAAATCACAATTTTAGAAATCACAAAAAATAATGAAAAGTTTCAGAAAGACTCAGAGGCATCTTACTTTCGGACCCTGCTTTTGGCTACTAGGGAGTTAAGAGCAGAAGAAGGTGGCAGTCCGCTCTACCCAGGAATCAGCATTCCTCTCCTCTCTGCCACAGCCCAGACTTGCTGCACTATAGCATGCAGTGCAGTGTCTGGTTCTGAAAGACAAGGGTGATGGTCTGTGAAATAAAGTGGAGCCAAGCTACAGTTCTTCTAAGTTCTAAGTTCCTTCTGCTGAAACACTGGGATGTTATGCAACCCAGCCTCTTGATGGTAATAATATCTGCTGTTTATATAACACCCATCCTCAAAGAGCTAAATGAACTTCACAGGTATTGTATAATGAAACCTCACACCATGGCCCGAGAAAGGAAAGTGGGTACTTTCATTTTATTAGAGAGGAGTAGCAGGAGAAAAGTCAAATAGTATCTTCACATTTTCATAGTAGGCCAAGAATCAAGCCTTTTGGAGTCACCATTCATTCCTTTTTTTTTTTCTTTTAATAAGTGAATTCCATTTTTGGCAATAAATATCTATTTGCTATAGAAGTATTAATCAGAATATGTCCCACTGCTGATCGAATACAGAAGAGACTGATTCTATCTGTTCCTCACCAAATTTATAATCTAAAACAAACAAACAAACAAAAAAAAAAACAAATAAGACAGGACATGAAAAGACTGGGAGCAGTGGTGTAATTTGCACTGCAGAGAAGGAGTTGGCTCTTGGTTTCAATTTCTTCTCTTAAAGAAGTCACATACATATTTCATCCCTTGCATGTTTTGGCAATGCATTCGGCTAAGAGCTAGAAAGCTATTTAATTTTTTTTTTTTTTTTGGTACAGCATTTTATTCCCGGGTAATGGATTTGTACATCAGTTACAGCCTGTAACATGGAGAAGCTTTCTGATTGACAGGACACCCACGTTCAAACTTGTTTATTTTTTGATAAGGAAAATGCCAGCTAACTTAGTCCATATGTGCTCTGAAACAGGATGGGGCTTATTCACATGTAATGGACAATCACTTCAAATAAAATGACAGGGATTGTAAAAACAGCAATATATATGAAAATTAGCAATTTTCCCTTGTCTACTTACTTAAAACCATTTTAAAGCAATTTAGTGCTTCTTTTAAAGTTGACAGTTTTTTTTTTAATAACAACCTCATACTGAAAGATTTTAGACAGCATTGATTAATTTTTTAACATATTAGAAATGTTTAAAATATAGACATATTTCAGAATATAGTCAATTTATTAACTCTCATGTTCACCCTGTACAGCTGCTAGAATTAGTCTCATTTAAATAAGGACTGTTTTTTAAAAAAAAAACATTACAAAGCTGCTTTTTATTTATGTTTTGGAGGAAAATTACAACACACATATTCTCTGTCAGTGTATTCTTTGCATGATATCTTCTTTGCAGCTTCTTTTGTTGACAGCTTATGAACTGCTTGCACAAAAGGCAAATATATTTATGTGAAATACTATTATGCATTGTCAAGAATAATTGAGAAAGTTTTGAGACTCACCAACCTTGAAGGTTTTTTTTTTTTTTTTTTTTTTTTTTTTTTTTTTTGGCTTTTCGAGGTAGGGTTTCACTCTAGTCCAGGCTGACCTGGAATTCACTATGTAGCCTCAGGGTGGTCTTGAACTCATGGCGATCCTCCTACCTCTGCCTCCTGAGCGCTGGGATTAAAGGCGTGCACCACCATGCCCTGTTCCTTGAAGTTTTAAGGTGTAAGCTTGCCAGATTTCTTGGATGCTGTCAGAGGACATGAGACTGTGGGGTCAGAGGCAGTTGGCTTTTTTGCTTACCGCAAAGCACATTGGCAAGCACATCAGGGTTCAGCCAGTTTACCTTTATTTCCAAGTCTCATGGAGATGATGGAGTGTGACCCAAGCCATTGCAGTACATGGTATCAGAGCTTGGAATCTTTGGTTTAAGGAAACTAAATCTCTTATAATATGGAATAAATAAATCTGTTTAGCATGTGCTTTGAAGAGAGAGAGAAAGACGGAGGGGGGGGGCGGAGAGCATCATCATTGGACTGAATAGTTAGTGAACTTGCCCTCACCTCTGGGGGGAGATATATCTCTATTGTCCAAGGCTATTTATTCAGGCATGTTTGCAGAGACAAGACAGTGCTTCTGCCTCTGAAACGTGCAGATATTCAAGAGGTCCATTGAGAATTACCTCCCAGGAAGTATTTTCATTAATGTTTCATCTCATGATGCAAATTTGACATTTCTGGTTCTAATGTAAGAATTAGTTACTATGGATTTTCTCTGATATTATAAATCAAATGGATGTTTTGAATCCTGACTAGGAATACAGATGATGGTTAGAAACATTATTACTAATATTTTATCATCAATAGCAATAAGATTGTTGGGGCTTGTTTGTATTACCCTTCTACTACAGAATTAGTTTCCCAACATGTATGGCACAATGTAGATCTGGCCCTAGCCAGATCGCATGGCAGAAGAAACCAGGAATGGCTTCTGTGCACATGGCGTTCTGCTCAGGCCAGCGTGACAACAGCTACAGTCCCATGCTCGTGAGAAACCTGCTACGAGATGACCTGTCCAGAGACAGGCTGTCATTGGTCACAAAAAGGGGACCACCCAATACAATGATTGGCCAGCTAAGCCCCTTAAAACCCCCTGCATTTCCTCAAATAAACGAGTTTAGTTTTATGGCAGCGTGCCCTATGCTTTCACCCAACTCCCAGAGTCTGTCGTGATTCCGCGCTGCTCACCCCCAACTCAGCAGAGACCCTGCCATCCCTCCTGGGCTGGCCCTCGGGGGGACCCCAACACCAACACATAAGTACTCAAAGATTATTTGGTGAATCTGTTCTAAGAAATAAGTATTTTGCTAACATGAACCACTATGAGCTTTATTTGTGTCAATAGAATGTCAGTGAATTGTGTCTGTAATTACATTTCACACAAATAATTGAATGGAGTGCAAAATGATGATAGCAAAGTTAATGTATCATTGCTATGTAATATGTTTGTCTACTTGTAAGGAGTTCAGGACTCACTAACATTGCATCATTTCACATAATTTTAATTTTGAAGTACAGATGTGATCACCCATCATAAAAGTGTTTATTTTGATATTATGTAATTTTATTTAGAACTGCAAACAATACAGAATTTTCTGTCAGTGTGTGATTTCATAAAAATTGAAAGCTTTTTTGTGGAAAATAGTTATAAGGATTGCTATTCACGTAATAATGCAATTTTCCTATTTTTACCATCATTTCATAAGAAAGGCCTAAAATCATTCATATTTTATAAGAAGTCTAAGCAAAATAATGCTGTAATTATGCCCTTAAATATTTAACTATTCGAATTTCTAATTTGAGGCAGACTATATTGTTATGAATTCTAGCATATCAGGAATCTGCAAACGGAGTCCTAGGAATCACTGTCTGGGCCATTGTAGGTACCCCAGCCCTCTACCCACCTCATTCTGAATTTTACAGTTTCCGCTACTAAATCAAGGTTCACATTCTTTGTAATTTTTCCTTGCTGGTGATGTTCCACTCGAGTCTGCCCTCTGTATTCATTTGTTTGTGGAAATGTGCTTAGTATAAAGCGTTCCGAGGTGAGGCAGGCATAGCTCTTTTGGGGGCAGCACTCTGACAGATCATTGTGATCGTGTGGGGCACTGCTGCTGAACTGTTGACAAGACACAAAACTCTGTGGCTGCTGGAGCCTCAGAGATGTGTTAGCAGGAGCTTATTTGCTAGAGCACATGTGTTTTTCTCAAGACTTTGTGGCGAACTTGAGGAAAGTCAGAGATGGAATAACAGATTGTCTTCAAATGCTTCAGTCCAGCTCTGAATTTTATTGGCACTTACACATTCTACTGTTTATTTCATTAAGTGAAATCTGTTTCTCTTGCGTCCTGTGCAGAATGTGAAGGATGACGGACAGCATGTGTGGCGACTCAAGCACTTTAACAAGCCTGCCTACTGCAATCTCTGCCTGAATATGCTGATCGGCGTGGGCAAGCAGGGCCTGTGCTGCTCCTGTGAGTATGCTCACTGGCTTGGATGGCACTGCCTCGCTTGAGGAAAAGTTGAGTTCCTGAAATAGTCCTATTTGTACATCACGACCAACACTTGGTCCAGGCCCTTATTGTTTTGGTTTAAATTTCCCCACAGTTTCAGGATACTTAGATCTCTATGTTCACCTTTACTGTGTTTTTGGAAGCCCTTCCTTTGGAAAAGAAGCAAGAATATGTTTCAACTCTAGCAGTTTTCCTTCCATGGTAGTTTAATTTCAGTTTGTTCATCCTTCCATTTATTCTTAGAATGTATGGAAAATGTCCACTAATTTTTCGTATTTATATCTTTATTGCATTTTTAAAGTTTTTTTTTTAAATTTATTTGAGAAAGAGAGAGAGAGAGAGAGAGAGAGAGAGAGGCTGACAGACAGAGATAAAAGGTGTGCCAGGGAGTTTCAGCCACTGTAAACAAACTCCAGACACCATGTGTCACCTTGAGCCTCTGACGTGGGTCCTGGGGAATCGAACTTGAATCCTTTGGCTTGGCAAGCAAATGCTTTAGTCAATAAGCCATTTCTCCAGCCCCCCCTTTATTGTTTTTCTTAATTAACTAGTTTATTGATAAGGATTTCTTAGCATGGGTCAATTTCTTCAAGCCTTGAAAAGACGGATACATTAATTGCTTAAAAGTAAATTTGTATTTATATTAAGAAATGTTATACCTCTAGTAGGCTTGTTTTAGTGTATAAGAAAGAAAGTATTCATATGACTATAGGTTTTGGATTACAAAGTGTCATTAGTTCATAAGTTGTGTTTCTTTTATTCATTTCAGCTTAATTAAGTTTGGAAGTTTTATTTTCTTCTGTTTAACTCAGCATTAGCCTATTGGACCTTTCCAAGAGGGTATATAATAGTCGATTTATGAAATCAAGTAGTAATTTTAAATCTACAATATATCTACCTGAAAAAAAGAAAGTAAATTCCTTTTGGTTCCTGGTAAAACACAGGAGATACTGTGTGCTCATCACCTCAAGTGAAGCTCTCCATGCCATATCTTTTTCTGCTGTGGTCATCAGCAAATCATGAAGTTTACAGACAAATCTTACTCCAGGAAAATTCTGGTAGACACTGTGGACACTCAAAACTCATCAAAACAGAACATCTGAGGCACCAGAGAGCTCAACACTAAAGGAGACTTTTAACAAGCACTCCAAGGTTCAGAAAATATTGCAGAAGGCAAGGGTTTGAGAGAAATTGTTAGTGCCATAGGATGGAAAGGTGTGCCATGAGGCATTATCCCACCCATAGAGACTGACTGGGGCATTGTGGACTCCATAGTAAACACCAATAACCCCACTGAAAGGGCATGCAGTGTAATGGGAATGTGGTAAAGGAACCTAATTGTAAACCTGATGGAAAGATGGCCAGTTTGCAATATGTTCATATGACAAAGTTCTTGACTTAAACAATTGAATATATATATATATATATATATATATATATATATATATGCACACACGTGTGTGTGTGTGTGTGTGTGTGTGTGTGTGTGTGTGTGTGTTTAATTTGGCTTCTGTACAATACGTGGTCCCCAGAGTTTCATTTTCACTCGAGTTCTTCAGTAGTATATTTGGATATTTGGTTTTAGATGTATATTTGACATGAAAACCTATGCCCTGATGCCTTACATGTAGGTGATTTATTAAGTGTTTAAGGATTTTAATGAGGTCTGGGAAGCTAGTTACACTAGAATATTCTTTATGAACAAAGGTGATACTGTTTTGAAAGTTCTATAGCTTCTTAGTAGGATGAGATGTTACATTAGATTTATTGGTAACAATGTTTAAAAAAAAGTAAGACACACATTAGTTGGGTAGTGTTATTTAAAAAGTATCATATAGAGCTTTTCTTGGTGTGGTAAATGCAATATTCCAACATAATGAAGATAGAAAAAAAATGTGGTATCGCCTCATTATTGCTAAACAAACTCACAGACTTTAATATTTTAGAAATTTTATTATATAAGTACTGTGAATGTTTAATGTTTTCCATTTTTTAGGAAGTGGTTAGTTTTTGCAGAGGACAGTATCTTGTTGTTTTAAATATTTGTTTCTTTTATATATTTATGAATTTTGAAATATTAGTTTGGAACTAGATTTCTGTTAAATGAACACCTGAGTTGGGCATGGTGGCTCACACCTACAATCCCAGTATGTTGGAGGCTGAGGTAGAAGAATCACAGTGAGTCTGAGGGCAGCTTGAGCTACAGAGTTCCAGGTCAGCCTGGGCTGGTGTGAGACCTTGTCTGAAAACAAACAAACAAAGAAAAACTTAATACCTACATGTGACTACTTATATTCGGTCTCAAATCAAGAAAGAAATGAAGATGCCAAGCACGTGTATATTTTAGAGTTATGGCATGGGTATATGAGTACACACGTATGTACGTTTGCTTGCTTTTCCCAGAAATGGTTGTTGTTTTGGACAAACAGTGCTATGCTGTAAAATGAAGAATGAGCCTTCATGGAAGCCTGGAAAGATGATGAAGGCTGGTCTCTAGAAATAGGCAAACCAGCCATTTAAGGTTTGGATAAATCAATAGACAAAAGAGCTTAAAGTCACAGGCTTTTATTCCCAGGCTCACCAGCTGCTCTCATGCCTATACTTTGTGCAATATAGATCTCTTCCTTTTAGTAAATGACACCAAGCCATTTGGCAGTCATCAATTTGTCTTTAATATTTTTGTCATCTGGGAATTATTGTGAAAAATTTGAGTGAGGACTGATTTAATTAAGCATTTCCTGCTATGCCATGATAGAGGAGTCTTGGTTTTTCACATGCATAATATTTCCTGTACTAATTGGCCTTTTGTATTCCACAGTAAAAACAGTCGACTTGGACTTTTTCCTTGATGTGGCTGATTGCATTGATTAGGGAGCAGTGGATGGAAAATGAGGTTCTGTTAATGTCATTCCTTCCCTATAAAAGTGCAATCAGGACCAGGATTGTTCTGAATTTGTGTACCTGTTTCCTTTCAGTCTGCAAGTACACAGTCCATGAGCGCTGTGTGGCTAGAGCGCCTCCTTCTTGCATCAAGACCTATGTGAAGTCCAAAAAGAACACGGATGTAAGTTTGTGACCATGAAGGATATCTGAGGGTGTGGCGATGGATGCCTCCTCTTACCACACAGCTTTTCTATTCTAGGTGATGCACCACTACTGGGTCGAAGGAAACTGCCCAACAAAATGTGATAAGTGCCACAAAACAGTTAAATGTTACCAGGGACTGACAGGACTACACTGCGTTTGGTGTCAAATCACGGTAAGTAACATGCAGAGAACTTCCAGATTCCACGTATAGTAGAGACCATGTCCTATAATGGTCCTGCCCTGGAAAGGCTTTCTGAATGTTCAGATAAATCAGCTTCTTTTCTTTTCTTTTCTTTTTTTTTTTTTTTAATTATTTGGGGGAGAGAGAGAGAGAGAAAGAGGCAGATAGAGAGAAAGAAAATGGTGTGCCAGGGCCTCCAGCCACTGCAAACAAACTTCAGATGCATGCACTATCTTTTGCATCTGGCTTATGTGGGTACTGTGGAATCAAATCTGGCTCCTTAGGCTTCACAGGCAAGTGCCGCAACCTCTAAGCTGTCTCTCCAGAACATAAATCAGATACTTGTTTCATCTGGCTGGCAGAGTTATGGACACAGAATACAGAATTGTAGAACTGCTAACAATTGGGATTGCCATCCTATGGATTGCACATATATTCCTTGGTAGGAAGGCAAGCAGAGGCCAACAGCTAAAAGCTAGCAAGTAAAAAGGTTCACATTTTAGGTCTCCATGCTCCCAAGGACATAGCCCACTTACTTTCTTCCTTCAGGAATATATTAAATTGAGGGGTAAGAAGCTTGGATATAATTGGCCATCAGTAATACTGAAAAATAAGACAGAACAAATGCATTGGTCTCGCAGGAGAACCTTCCGGACAACACCCAGTTTGATGGTAGTCAAAACAGCTTCAGATAACTTTTGGAATACATGCAGTTGTTGATTGTTGATGATATGGCTACAGAACATTTATTGGCCTGGCAGTTTGTTTTTCTCTCTTCCTCCTGCCCACAGAATAGTGCCAGTGATCCTAATGTTCTTATTTTTGTCATAATGAACAGCAGGGGGCACTGGATCAGTTAAGCAAATCAGGTTCTCTATAGTTCCTAAGTGTTCTGCCCCCAAGACAAATGTTAAACAATTGTCATAGTGTGTGCATGGCACATGCTCTCTCTCTCTCTCTCTCTCTCTCTCTCTCTCTCTCTCACACACACACACACACTCATAGCATAATGAGAAAAGCAAGCCGTGACTTAAATTTTAAAAATGCAATTAAGTACTTTTTTTAAAAAACTGAACATAATTTCCTCATTTTCAGCTATTACTCAGTTAAATTACATTTACATTCTGAAATTTTCTCAATTATGAAAAAGAGTTTCCGTTTTTTAAGTGTTTGGTTATTATAATATAGTGTCTAACAGTGGTTTAAATAACACATATGTATTACTTGAACATGTTGAATGCTCAGTTTTAAAACCACAACAATTTCATTTTTAAACCAACTCTTGAATATTTAGAA
Source organism: Orientallactaga sibirica (assembly GCA_036365145.1). Taxonomy (NCBI): domain Eukaryota; kingdom Metazoa; phylum Chordata; class Mammalia; order Rodentia; family Dipodidae; genus Orientallactaga; species Orientallactaga sibirica. Next base: position 18,567,861 of record JAEOAD010000022.1, read on the forward strand.
ATGAGATTTTTTTGTTGCTAAATATTAACAATACCATGTAGCTTTTGTTTCAGAACTTGTAGGAGCTGTTCCCATAGTCTTTGCACTCCATTGTTCATTAGTTATATTTAATTTTAGTATAAACTGAGGTTAGAGAATATCAGAATCCATTTCCTCATTTGTATACCCTTCAAATACAATATCTTATTCAGCTTGCATCCTAAATCTTGCATGTCTGTCTCTTCTAACATGAGAGCTTTTAGAAAGTTTGGAAGCAGGGCTAGAGGGATGGTTTAGTGGTTAAGGTGTTTGCCTGCAAAGCCCAAGGTCCCAGGTTCGTTTCCACAGGACCCACGTTAGCCAGATGCACAAGGTGGCACATGAGTCTAGAGTTCATTTACAATGGCTATAGGCCCTGGCACACCCATTCTCTTTCTCCCCTCTTTCTCTCTGTCAAATAAATAAAAATAAAATATTTAAAAAAGAAAGATTGGAAGTAAGGGTATTCCATTCATCACTCATCCCCATTTAGGCTCCATGAGCCTGTCGTTGGACCTTCTCGACTTCTTGTATTAGGGTTCAAAGTATCTTACAAATCTGTCTTTCCTCAGTTATATTCCAATTTGTTTTCTACATCCTCTTTATCATACTTTAATGGTTCTTTTTATCTGTGACTGCAGACTGATATGTATATATGCCAGTCACACTTGTACATTTCTCTTTCCTGCTATGTTGGCCTTCTCCTTCCATGACAGGAAGCTCCTCCTTTGACCCTAAATAAATTCCATCTTTTTTTTTTCCAAATTAAAAGGATTTCATATCCCAAATCAACTCATGCAGTATCCCTTTAACACATTTTTATACTGCCAATCAGTGAGCACATGAAGATATGTTAGTCACAAAGGCAAAGCTTAATAAACAATAGATGTTTAATTATCTGAGTTTTAAATCAGAAAATATATAAAATCACTTATTTCCTTAGTTCTAACCAGGAAATCAGCCTAACCTGGCATTCTGCAGGAGTTATGGCAGAAACACACGAAGAAACACCTGCACATAGCTTCTCTCTTACTATGCTGTCCCAAACCCGAGGGTTCTGGACAGCATTGGCTTTATTTGCTGAGAACAATAAGCTCCAAGAATCCTATAGTCCTAGATATTTAGTTTATGAAATATGAGTTGAAGACTTGTTTGAAACTTCAGAGACTGGGCATGGTTTCCAGAACTGTAAGCAAAAGCACTTGGAAAGTAGAAGCAGGAAGATGGTGGCTTTGAAGCCAGCCTGGGCTACTAAGTTAAGTCTATGACAGCCAAGGCTTCATAGGATGACTTTGTTTCAAAACTAAAAACAAACAACCAAAAAGTATACTTTCAAAAATTAAATTTCAAGCAGTAAGAGGGACACTGGTTAATTTACTGAATGCATACATGGCTGACAAAGACTATATTTGCCACAGAACATTTATATACTTAGCATTAGGCAAAGCTTTTCCTTGAGCCATTGTATGACCAAGCTGATCTTCTCATGACTAATGGTTTGCCCGCTATTATGATTTTCTCTAAAGAAATGGATCTTATCCTCATAGTCTCTAGAAAGTGCTTTTAGTATACAAAGAGCTCCAGATTTATGAAAGGATGGGATATGGTCTGTTGGTTTTGAGAAAAAAAAAAATCCCTTTTGGAAGGAACTGTTTGCAAAGAACAATAGAATGTGAAGCTTGACCTCAAGCTAAGTTTTTCCTAACGTTGTCATTTCTTTTACTATATACTCCTTTTAAAATGACAATATCTTAAGTCAAGACATCCCTATTCTTAAGACGGTTTCTGTCCCTTAAATGTGTGTCACTGCAAGGCATGCATGTAACCAGTGTTGGCCAGTTTTCAACTTTGTAAAATAAAATTAAAACTATTTATTTCATTGGATTTTTAAAGCATCAACTGCATAAAAGTGTCACTATAATTGTGTTGAGGAAAGGACCTCATACACAGAAGGTGCTCAGGATCAGCTCAGCGGGAGGCAGGGGGATGAAGACATGGGTGTCCAACACCACCCCTGCGGTTCAAGAGGCATTCTTTCTATAAGTAGTATTCCTGCCATTTCTGTCTTATCTCTTGAAGGTTCTGTGAATATTAACTACACAGTCTAAGTCAGAATAATAACCCTGTCTTCTAAAGGCATCTAGAATTACATCTAGGAGATCAATTTACATTCCCAAAGAACCATGGACTACAACTCTCATGCTGTCCTGCATAGGACATGAGCCTCTCTTCATGGCACGTGTTACTGAGGATACAGTTGGAAGGCAATTTCATTTACCAACATAGTTCACCGTTCTTTCCTTTATACAACCTATAGCTGAGTCTTGATATTTCTTCCTTAAAATATCTCTCCCAGATATGAGGTTTCCTCTCCACATTCACAACCCCAGTGCAAGCTCTTAGCACCTCATGAGTAGATTAGAGTCGGAATCTCTTGGCTTATTTCCCGGACAGAAGGTACTTTTCCTATAGTGCAGAATGTATACCACCTCCAGAAAGATCTTCTCAAAATACTAACTTGTAATCATATGCTTTCATCAGCACTCTGTGATAGTTCTGTGATATTAAATGCATGCCTCATCTCCCTGTCCCTTCACATGGATTCCAATTCCTCAAACCTCATACTTAAGCTGAAAGCACACTTCTATGTATGTTCTTTCTCTATAGACTCCCCTGCTGGAGCTGCCCATGTCTGCTGGGAGTCCTCTGTGAAAGTCATATTTCTCTTACCTTTTATTTAACTCATCTCATTCTCTTACATTTCACTCATCTCACATTATTATTAAATTTCTGGAGCCATGTTAAGTTTGTTATCTTTCTTGGTATTTTCCATCATATTACAATTTTTATTTATATTTTTTCTGTTGTTATTCCACATGTAAATGAAAAAGTGAATTGTTCTCCAGCATCATATCTACAAGCTACAGTTGCTACACGGTTATACGGCCAATTGTGCCAGCTATTGTTTGATAGCACACATTCATTCCTAACCATCCATAGTTATTGATGGAATGTCAAGTTTAGAGGAAGTGTTCATTTTAATCATTTTAATGATTGATAGACCATACTTCTTCATGTTAAATATTAAATCCAGATAGGTAAATTAAAATATTCTTAGTGATAGGAATACACGTTTGCCCTTCAATTTTAGTTGTTCCTTATGATGTCTTGTTACTGTATTTCAGCAACTGGCCATCTTGTAGATATATAAGTAAGTGCTTAGAAGGGAGACTCATCTCCTTCTGTAAAGGAAAAAAGCCAATAAGAGAAAAGGGATAAATTATCTTCTCCCTGTTAGGCAACTGTGCTCTGTGCTTCCTGCATGAGTCCTCTGTGGCCGGCCCAAGGGCCACTTTTGTTTTCACTGCTCATCCACAGCAGTTACCTTCTATAATGGACACAAAACACTCAACCAGAAGTAGCTTATGGAAGGGATGGGTTTATTTTGGTTTTTAGTTTTGAGGGACAGTTTTAGGGCATGGCAGGAACAGACAGCTGGACATGACATCTTCTCATATCAGCAGGAGAGAAGTGAGTTCTGAACACCAGTGGGGATGGACAAATAAACCTGAGGCCTCCTGGACACCTTCTCCAGCAAATCACCAGCTCCCAAAGTCTTCACCAGCTGGGACTTAACATGAAGCTTAAGCAAACACTCGCAGCTTCAGGAGCAATGTTACAATTCCCCATCAGGCAATATTTACCCATTGAGGACGTATATATGCTTGATTTGGGATTGTTAATTTTTCTTGTCATACAAAGACACCTCTGTTATGAAAACATTTAATAATATTTAATATGGAAAAGTTTTCAGAGCCATAGAAAGATTTGTGCTTCAGCAAATGCCAGAATTGGGGAGATACCCTGCATTTGCAAAACAGCTAATAAATATGCCCCTTCACATCAGGCAACTGAGTTTTTCTTTATACAATTGACTTTTTGCTCTGGTTTCTAATCTCTGAATCTGATGAATAATTAGTTCCCACTTTTCCTCCCTTAAACTTAGATTCCACCATTTTCTTCTCCCTTCCTCCCTTTAATTTACATGCCACCATTTTCTTCTCTCACAAGCTTAACTCCTCCCTATAACACACACACACACACACACACACACACACACACACACTTCTTTCTTTTGTGGCAATCAAATTGGAAAATCTCATGCTAGCTTTATTTATACCTTCAAAGTATTACATGCGATCAGTTAAGAGTTATGCACTTGTATAATTTAATTTCTCCATCAAGTAAATGATTCTGAGTCCTTAATTTTTATTTATGAGAGAGAGGCATAGAAAGAGAGAGATCGGGAATGGGCACACCAGAGCTATTATCCACTGCAAAAGAACTCCATACACGTACCCTCTTGTGTATCTTACTTATGTTCGTCCTGGGGAATCGAACTAGGATCCTTTGGTTTTGCAGGCAAACACCTTAAGTACTAAGCCATCTCTTTAGCCCAAGGTTTTTTTGTTTGTTTGTTTGTTTTGTTTGTTTGTTTTGTTTTTCTGGGACTAAATGCAGATTGGTTGATGATGTACATCTATTTCATTCTCTGTAACTTTTCATTGAAGTAATACCATGCACTTATGGAAAGTTATCCACAGTGAAATGATAAAGCTCTATGGCATTGTATAATTGAATACTTCACATTAGCCACACCTACTCAGAAAATAAAATATTACCACTAATCAAAAAAAAATTTGTTTATTTTAAGTCTATTATATGATTTATACTTAATACCTACTTTTTAATTAGACTAATTTGTTTAGAGCAGGTTTAAGTTAACTGCAAAATATGTAAATTTTTATGTTTGTCTTTTTTGTCATTGATTTTCATATTTTATATTTTGTTGCCAAGTTTATTTCTGAACAATGTGATACATACCTATCACTTAGCTATATAAATAACTTACTGTTTATAAAATGATGCATTTTTAAAAAATATATTTATTTTTATTTATTTATTTGAAAGAGAGAGAGAGAGAGAGAGAGATACAGAAATAGGCAGGAAGAGAGAGAGAGAATGGGCGCGCCAGGGCTTCCAGCCACTGCAAACAAACTCCAGATGCATGTGCCCCCTTGGGCATCTGGCTTATGTGGGTCCTGGAGAATAGAGCCTTGAACCGGGGTTCTTAGGCTTCACAGGCAAGCGTTTAACCACTAAGCCATCTCTCCAGCCCAAATGATGCAATTTTAATGTATATTTTTATTTATTTATTTGAGAGAGAGAGATAGAGAATAGGCATTCCAGGGCCTGTAGCCACTGCAAATGAACTCCAGATGCATGTGCCACCTTGTGCATCTCGCTTACATGGTTGGGTAATTAAACCTGGGTCCTAGGCTTTACAAGCAAGCACTTTAACTACTAAACCATCTCTCCAGACTGTGATCATTTTTTTAACACACTGCCCATAGCTTTTACCTTTCCAGTGTCAAACAATGTCATGAGGTAGATAGCCAAACATATTTACCAGATACAATATTCTACTCTTAGTAAACACTTTAAGTATCCCTGCATATGATAACATAGTACTGTGTTTTTATTTAGGACAAATTACTTTCACTATGTCTCCTTGCTTATTTATCTTATAGACTCTGCTACATGTTGTTATTTCAAGATTTTTCCCACAGAATCAAAGACAAAATTCAGGGATATGGTTCATTGTGGCAATCATATTGAAAAATCCAATACTAGCTTTAATTGGTACTAAAAAATATTGCATGGGATCAGTTGAGAGTTATGTACTTACACTATCAAATTTCTTCATTGATTAAATGATTCTGAAGCGTTAGTTCTTTGGTTCTGGGAGTGAACACCAAAGAATTTTCATTAAATATATTTACTTTTCATGTTGAAATATTTTGAAATATGTAAGATGGAGAGAAAGAGGAGGCTGAGGTCCCTGCATGGCATTTGTTGACAGTGTTGAGATAAGGCTGAGTGCCCTGCTCTTTACCTCCGTGTGTGTGTGTGTGTGTGTGTGTGTGTGTGTGTGTGTGTGTGTCTTCAGAGAGAGTTCTGAAGTCACAATGCAGTGCACCTCTACATGCATAGGATGATGTCATTCTCAGTTTTAAAGTAATTATGCAAAGTCAAGGAGCAAAGTCTTCTCTGACAGTCCCCATGCAGAAAGGACTAGGATACAGTCTGCCTTTGTTTTTTGATCAACCTTGCATAATGCTGGGTTTATTAACTTTCCAGAACTTCTATAACAAAATATCATGAAAAAGTGTTTTGAAACAACAAGTTTGCTCTCTCTTCACTTGTGAGGCAAAGACTCCGCAATAGCCACGTTGAGGTGGTTGTTCTTGTGGTCAAGGCTGTTTCTACCTTCTGATAATTGCTAGAAATCCTTGACATTCATTGGCTTGCATGGACATCAGTCACCTCAGTCTCTAAGTTGTCATGCACCTCCTCCCTTCTGTGCCTTTAACTTTCTGTCCAGATATTCTTTTCGTTTTTATTTTTTTAAATTTTTATTTTTTATTGACAACTTCTATACTTAAAGAAAATAAATCAGGATATTTCCCTCCCTTACTCCCATTCCCCTTTAGAATTCCACTCCCCATCATATCCTCTCCCTCTTTCCATTAGTATATCTTTTAATTTGATATCATTGTCTTTTTCTCCTATGTTGAGAGTCTTGTGAAGGTAGTGTTAGGCACTGCAAGGTCACAAATATCAAGGCCAATTTCTGTCTGGACAGTTGCATTGTAAGGAGTGGTACCCTTATTTTGGCTCTTACATTCTTTCTACAACCTCTTCTGCCACAGACCCTGAGCCTTGGAAGGTATAATAGAGATATTTCAGTGTTAGACACTCCTCTGTCCCTTCTGCTCAGCATTGTGTTGCCTTTTGGGTCATCCCAGTGGTCATCGCCATCAGAAGAGGGAAGCTTCTCTAACCAGAAGTGAGAGTAGTATTAATATATGAACATGAACATTAAGTGTAGTGCTTTCAGGGCAGTTTGGTATGAATAATATATACATTTAGCCAGACAAGAGCAGGCTTTATACCCCTAAGGCTCATGACCACCCCTGTCATAGGCTTCTGATTAGGTTTTCCAGTACCAGGCTGTAGAGCAGGCCTTCAGTCCAATTTGAGAGCAGTTGGTTTCCCCCACAGCAGACATGACACTATTGTACCCATTTGGTCATTTGGCCTATCTGGCAAAACTCGAGATATTCTTTTCATATAAGCATAGCAATCATCATATGACAGCCATTGCAATTCCATGTGAGTCCATCTTAACTTGAGTACTTTTATAATGACCTTATTTCCAAAAAACATTCACATTTACAGGTATTGGAATGGAAGCCTTTGAGACATCATTTTGGGGGACTCCATACATCTCACAACACTTTATAAACTATGATCTTTAAATTCAGATATCCAGGACTATGCCCTATTTTATGACATTAAGTCTAATAAACTGATAACCTATTTTAAACTGTTTTGTTTGTTTTTGTGTTTGTTTTGTTTTTTGAGGTAGAGTTTCACTCTAGTCTAGGCTGACCTGGAATTCGCTATGTATTCTCAGGGTGACCTGGAACTCATGGTGATCCTCCTTACCTCTGCCTCCCATGTGCTGGGATTAAAGGCATGCACCACCACACCTGCCTATTTTAAACTTTTTTAAGGAAACCATGCAGGTTTACTGGCCTAATCACAATATTGTTCAAATTAGTTTATTGTATCTGAATGTGCATCTTCTCCTCAATCTTTAATGCCTCTGTTCTAAGATCAATAGTGTCTGGAAAGAAGCTTTAGCCATCTTATCTATAGGGATGTTTATTTGTTACTCTGAGACAAAGCTACTAATCATGGGTGAATGTGAAAAGAAACTTTTCTTTTATATAATACAGACTAATGGACACTAATTATAGTAGAAGTAGCTTGAACTCCAAAGCAGGAACATGTGACAGATGTTTTAGAGCCTAGCGCACAGAAGGAACCCTCCAGTGCAGTTCCATTCCAACAATACTCACCAGACTTCTACACTTAGTTGCTAATTAACCTCTTACAAAGGCCAGTTAATACAGCCAAGGCTTAACCCCTGCCCCCCAAAAAATTATGCGGCACTTTTTTTTTGTTTTGAACAAGACATATTATGTGTTATTTTCCTAAAGTATGAATATTTCATATTTAAATTGACATTAAGTGGAAGAGAGAGAAATTTCTAAATAGCTTCGAGCAAGAATTATTTTGATCAAATCTGTGATTCTTATTTAAAAAAAATACCTTAATTTTAAACCATCACTACTTAATACACTGTCATAGTTATTCATTTAAACTTGTGATCAAGGTTGACAAAATACCAGTTTAGGTTCCTTACATATTGTTAACTGTATAGCACATTATATGCTTACACATTAACTTAATGTGGAGCTGGTAAATACAATATACAGATACATTTTTCTAATCATAATCATCTTCCTTTATTTATATCCTGCTCCTACTGAGATGAATCTCGGGTTACATTTACATATTGAATTACAAAGTTAAAACTAATGATGGGATCAATTATGCCCCATACTGAGCCGTGCACTTTGGAATGACTTTGAGAAAACAGGAGGGTCAAAAAAAAAAAAAAAAATCCACAGTACAGAGTGGTTTCAAGATTATGCTAACAGATAAGCAAAGAAAGATTTGGAATGGAGACTACTTTGTGTTAAGGAAATCAGGATTCTTTGATGTATAATGTAGCATTCTAATTATAAATCTTCTGAAAATTGTAAAATGTATCAGCTATATCACAAAAGTTGTTTTATAGTTTATCTGATGAGATTTGTAGGAAAAATGTGTCATAAATCCTATCATGAGTCTGCTGATATGTTCTTGTAATTCTTTTCAATGTCCTTTTAATACATTTGTTCTATGGCATTTGAGATGTAATCTGCTCCATATTTGCTGTCGTCATGTATAGTTGATATTATCCCCTCTCCTTCTCTAGCTGCATAATAAATGTGCTTCTCATCTAAAGCCCGAATGCGACTGTGGGCCTTTGAAGGACCATATTTTACCGCCCACCACCATCTGTCCAGTGGTACTGGTGAGTTTTTCCTTATCATTTGGCTATCACTCGGGGATACTGTGACTCACTGTTGAATGATACCATTCAATATTTTGGAAATAAGTTTTTCATTAATCAAGGCCAAACTACATGAACCTAATCCACAAGAGGATTTCAGAATAGAATACTTTTTCTCCCTATATTTCCTTTTTCATGTTTACTGGTGATCACAGTAACGATTTTGGGAGACATGCTCACTGAGATTGTCACTGAGTCAAGCTACACTTACCAGAGAAGGTAGAGGGAGAACACATCTACATTCTACATATTTCATAGGGCTAGCTTCCCAGAATAATGAAGTTATGCTTATAGGATTTTCTTTTTTCTAGGGATACATATTATATATTTAACATGTTGAGACCTCTCATTTAGCTCATAAGCTACCTAAAATGGTGACATGAGTCTTTAAAAAGGCTATATTTTGTTGATAGTTGTTTTTGTTTTTAACTTTTAAACAGTAAATATAACTACCTGGAATTTAATTACATAATTCAATACATATAGGACTAAAAATTAATTAGGAAAATAATTCTGGGAAGAACAAATGTTGATAGGAATAGGAACAGATATTCAAAAATTCGTTTTCAAAAAGCACATTATTTCTACAGGGAAATTATTTCAAAAACTAATTAATAAATAGCCATAACACACTTCTTACTTTAAAAAATCAACATGAAAATTAAGTGGTTGAAACTTTGGTTTTATGTAATAAACGTGTAACAACTAAGAAATGGAAGACAAATACTTTTGTAAAGGTCAACCTAGAAATTATTCAAATTACTCAACTTGCACCCACTTATGATTCATTTTGTAATTATCTGTAAAATGTTGGTTATCATTTAAATGCCTTTACTTTACAAAGCTATTAGAAATTCTTCATTTTCTAAATTTGCAAAAAGAAAAAAGCAGGAAAATGAAAATACATCCATAATATTGATAGTAATAACTCACTTAAATTTCCTTTGTTCATATAAGATTTGTTAGCCTTAAACAATGAGGTTAATTACAAATATTGGCATTCATATGAAAATATTTTACATTTTATATTAACAGCATAGCCTTTTAAATTGAGGAAACAGACAACATGTGAGGGGGATGTGGGATATCTAGGTGCCTTCATCTTTCACCTCCAGAGCCTGAGCACAACATCCGGTATCTGGCTTCATCTTTCTTTTGCCCATTTGTGTTGGGGTTGAAGTTTCTTACTGATAACAGACCTTGCTGTGTTTTTCATAAGTAAGGGTGAAACTTTGTTCTGCTTCCCTGTGTGAGGCTGGGGTTATAGTAATGTGTGGCCACACCCAGCTATTGACATGGGATCTGGAGATTCAAACTTAGATGGATTCGATTCTCATCAGGCTCTTATGCGTGCTCAAAAGGACACTTCAATATTGAATCATCTTTCTAGCCCGAATTTTAGAGTATTTATGTTATTTTTTTTTAATAATTAACTTTACTGGTTTACATGAGATGCATCCTTGACTTCCAATTTAAACGCTAAGAAGAAATCTGATCTGCCATTCTACCATCAAGTTGCATGTGAGCCCTCCTCAAGGGGACCCCTTCTGCCAAGCTGTGTGGTAACATAAAGTGGATCTTACTGACATTTTGCTGCTGGTTTCATTGAAAAAAAAATCAAAGGGGAAGAGTGTTGTGGGAATATTATCTTCTCACAATCTTGTGAACATTTCCTTTGCTATCTGTGGTTAATTTTGATTCCAAGATACCTTCGTCATCACATATTCCTTCCGTGTTTATCAGCATTTGAATCTCAACATTTTCCATTTTTGCATTTGGGTGGTACTGTTCTTTCTGAACTATTTGGGAGCTATTGATCATTGCATCTTTCAATACCAGGCAACTGATGCCCACCTTTAATTGACATCCATTATACCACAATATCCCAGGCCATTCTTATGGTTGGATACTTCCTTCAGTGTCTCTCCTGGGTTTACAAGTTCTATGGGCAGGATATTGGTGCATCACATTCTAGTGTGTCTTTGGTCGTGTATTTAAACTTTTAATACTCTTGACAATGGGGCCCTGCTTATTTGAATGACTTCCTTTCCGTGTTAATTTGTATTCTGCTCATCTTTCTATCCAAATCACAGATATGAAAACCTAGAATCTAGAGGCCCCACCCTATTTAAAGTTGAGTATATCCAGTATATTATCATTAATTAATATAATAGCAATAGTTTATGATCCCTGAGTTCATATGCTATACCACATGCTATGTTGAAAGTATTCATTCATTCTATAAATATTTATTTAATGTCTACTTTTTTTGTACTTTGTCAAAGAATACTTTAGATGAGGATCAAATGACAAAAATAATTAAACCATATCAGCCATATTGTTGCCTCCATAGATATTGTATTCCAGTTTGGTGAAGTAGATAATAAATAATACAAATAAGGAAAATACATAGAAACAGAATATGGTTAACAAGAGTTGGGGAATGGTGAAGGTGTGTGGGGGAATGCTTCAAAGCATAAACATTTATAATTAAGTAAGAATTATAAGTTTAGACTAACAAAATTCTGATGACTGTAAATAATAATACTGTATTTAGGCCCAGGAATTTGCTACACAACTGTCATTAGGTGCTTTTACTGCCCGCCCCCCCCCAAAAAAAAAAAAAAAAAAAAAACTCTCTTTAAAATAGAAGATGTTAATTTGATTGATGTTAGTAATCAGTTTACTTTTTCTATGTATACAGTAATCAGTTTACTTTTTCTATGTATACTGTCAAAGAATAATATAACAACCCATTTAGCTATAGATTTGCTTGCCATTTATTTTTGATTCAGAAATCACATCATCTTTTATTCTATTCAACACAATGAGAAATCCTATTTAGTAATGGAATAACAGTGGTTTTGTAAGGCCAAACAAAGAAATACAACAATAGGAAAACAAAAATTGAATAGTTCATATCATGTTATTTTTTAAATAAATGTTAGAATTCCTTTCCTTGCATATTGAGTGAGGCAAACTAGATTATTATGTTTTCAAGTTAAAGGATATTTTTAGTACCTGCTTCCTTAAAGTTTCAGTTTGATTATCTGACATTTAGCACAAGTAATTTCATTTTATTTTATATTATTGGGATCCTAGTGCACAGCCTTAGTTCAAAATAATGGTCTTCCATTGTTTTATTAATTTAACATTATTATAACATCATCCATACACCATAAATATATCCAGTCAAGGACTGGAGAAATGGTTCAGTAGTGAAAATGCTTCCTTCCAAAGCCTAACAACCTGGATTGGATTCTTCAGTGCCTTCATAAAACCAGACACACAAAGTGTCTCATGCATATGGAGTTCGTTTGCAGTGGCTAGAGACCCTGGTGTGCCCATTCCCCCCACATCTCTCTCTCTCTGTGTGTCTGTGTGTGTGTGTGTCTGTTTGCAAACAAAATAAATAAATAAAAATATATATAACCAGCCAAATTCACCAGTTAGTTTTCAATGTAAAGGGCAAAATGAAAGCAAATAACAAGAATTTATAGGAATGCAATTGTAATCCTAGCATTCACTGAACAGTGGTTGGGGGATTTGAGAGAGTTTCCATGTGGCTTCTTAGGCCTGATCTCCTGAGTTAGAGGAAACCTGTCACATTGGGAGGACAATCCAGGCATTTAATGAAATGATGTGAGAGAAGGAAGCATCATTAAAAAGAAGGGCATGATGTTTTAATTTTGCACAGGGTAATTTAGGTCATTGTAAGATACATAATAGTTTCAGAGAGATATAGGAAGTGTAATCATTCCTGAAAATAGGGGTGGTGTAAGGAATGGAAGAAATTCAAAGTCTGGGAAGAAGCTACTCCACAGTCTACAGAGAACCTCAATAAATCAAAGGAATATAGTATAAACACTAGGGGAAAAGGGACAGCCACCTCTAGTTATCAGTCATTTAGAGCACAAAGTCCTTATCTCTGCAGTCACATTCAGTTACACTGCTCCCATTACACTCCAGCTCCAAGAGGAAAATAGTCCTAATGATGCTGCGTTTTCCTTAGCATGGTGAATAGTTGAGAATGGAGTTGAGAATTTCTGCCCAGCAACAATTCCAAGGATTGACCATGAAACTTCAGTTAGGAAATAAAGACTATGTGGACACTGTCATTGCTCCTAACATTTGGAATGATCCAGGAATCAAAGTTTTATTTTTTATTTTTGGAGAGACACAGAGAGAGACAGAGAGATAGGGAGAAAAGGACAGATAGAGACAGGCTCGCAGCTGCTGTGAACAAAATCCAGATGTGTGCGCCCCCTTGTGGTCAAGTGCGTCATTGTGCCCTTTTGTCACTGCATCTGGCTAAACGTGGGACCTGGAGATTGGAACCCGGTTTTAGGCTTGGCAGGCAGGCACCTTAACCGCTAAGCCGTCTCTCCAGCCCCAAAGTTTTTAAGAATCAAGGAATCTAAGATAATGTTATCAATTTATGAGAGTTAAAGAAAGTGACATTATGAATGGGTTGAGTCATTGGCAATCAGAAGCATTGCTTACAATTCATAATCATCCCGCTAACAAAACAGAGGATCTCCATTTACACACATGTTAACTGAGAAATAAGTTCAATTAGTAAGATACCTAATGTCATGTGGCTATTCAACAGTTATACAGAAGGGGGACCAAGGTTTTATCATTTCTGAGGCACATCCTAAATTTATTTTTCCCATCCTTCCTTCAAATTCCAAAGGGCATCTTCCTTTTTGTCTTGTCTCCGTGACTAATACTTTCATACTCCCACTTGTTTTGTTATTTTTGATCCTTGATTTTAGTTTCCTCCTTTAAAAAATATGTATACCTTAGTTTTTTTGAGGAAATCCTCTTCCTGGAGATTATGGGAATTTTAAACTCAGCTATTGTATATTGACCACTAATGTCATCTCTGTCAAGTGTAGAAAATGTAACAGGAAGATGATAAATGTCTAATTTTAATTGTTTTGTTTTACTTTTACCAGTAATACTTGAATTTGAGATTGGTTTTTGCAGGAATTGTATAAATTTGTTATGGATCCATAATTCTTGGTTGGAGTCTATATAATTTTGTATAATTATGGAATGCCAAATGGTCAAGTTTTTACTCAGTAATTTTCTGATGTTTCATAGCATTTTCACAACATTACAATATCTCATACCAATTTTCTCAGCCTCTTCTCCTTCAAATATGGTATGTTAGGTGAACTGCTCAATAGATAAATGCTCAGCTTTCACAGGGATTAATCAGTAAACCACCTTCTCTATAGTGATAGCCATTTTAATACATATTCACTGTGCATTATTTCTACAGAATATCAGTCTTAATGGATTTTGATATAATTGGTCAAAACTATCTCAAAAGTAAAAGCTGTTATATATTTTCCAGTGAAATGGAAAAAATACCACCAAAATTTGATGTATCAGATTAAATTTATCTTTGGGATTATAATGGACACCTAGTATAATAATTTATGCAAGAGCCTATATTCCATAGAATTCATTAATGATTGACATATCAATGTTTTTAATGATTCCATTTAAGCACTTATACTGGTTTCTTTGAACAACTTTCCAACAAATGTTTATTACTGCTTGATTCCATTTACTGGTATATTGAGAATTGGGGCCTGTTTATAAAAGTAGTTTTATTTAGGCATTCCCTTATTATACAAATTAATATGCACCAAATTCCAACTTTTCAGTGTGGGCAAGCAAGTCAATCAATTTCTAGTAAAATCCATTAATTATACACAATTAATGGTCAAACATCTCTTTTACTTTTTTATTGTTCCACTGAAATGTTTTCCTCTGGGTTCATGCTATAGATCACACCCTGAAATCTCTGCTATTCACTCCCAAATAAAGAGAAATTACAAGAACTTTCAATCTCTGATGAAATATCCCCTTGAAATCACACAAGCTACCTTTTGGTCTATGTTATTTTAGCCCTTCAAAACTTCACCTAAGTAAATTGTATTTTACTATTAATCATCAGCCTGAATTCAAAAGCTTTGTTTTTCATGAAACCTGAGCACTATTCAACAATTATAAGAAGGTAAGTTATCAGTGTCCTTCCTTACAGGACAGTAATCCTTCTCTGCTTTGTTACAGTTTCTTATTCTTTGGAAAGTCAGTCATGTCTTTCATATGTAATTTTTATGTTTGGGAAGTATTGTAATCAGCTCCATGTAGCTGGGATTAACATCCAACCAGACACAGTATATGGGAGGAAGGGATTTATTCAGGTTTACAAATCCAGGGCATGTACTATCAATGGCAGAGGAGAGTTGGCTCCCTTTCATACATCAAACAGAGAGAAACAACCAAACAGGCAGTACCACCAGCAAGCACAAAGCACTAGACCTTAAACTGCTCTCCACACATCTTTGGGTGGGAAATCAGATCTGAACCTAGGACTTTCCCCCTCCAGCAGGAATCTGCTTGCTAGGAATTCAAGTAGGAAGTTTCATAAAAAATGACTGAGGGCTGGAGTGATTGCTTAGCAGTTAAGGCACACTTGCCTGTGAAGCCTAACCCATGTTCGAATCTCCAGATTCCATGTAAGCCAGATGCACAAAGTGATGTATGAGCAAATTTGCACATGTGCACACATGGCACACACGACTGGAGTTCAATTGCAGTGGCTAGAGGACCTGGCATGCTAATTCTCTTCCTCCTTTCCTCTCTGCCCATTAAAAAAATAACTGAATTAGTGAGGCCAAACATTCAAATATCACAGGAAGTGTAAAACCTAGCATATATTGCCTTCTGATATTCGAATGTATACTATTCTAATACATGCATCATATGCTATACGTACGTTGTTTATTTCTGTATGATCACCAATCATTTCTGGCTATCCTATAGCTTTATCATAATGGAGAGGTAGGATACTTTTGTTGTGCCAAATAAATCAATGCAATAGACTATATTGAGTCTTCTTGGTTTTTAGACTTCCCCCTATGTTTGATGCTATAAATCTGACCACCTTCCTTGAACTGAGCTTTAATTTAATATAAATTTTAAATTTCATATAATTTTATGAAAGTAACCTGGTTATGTAGAAGGGCATTTTTTTTAATAATGATTCTTTGGTTAGAGGGATATTTTATTCAATTAAAATTTTGACCATCTAAAAAATAAGAATTTAAGTGTCTCAAGTCTAAATCACAACTTTAAAAATATTTTTTCTTTTTATATTTTATTCATTTAAGGGAGAGAGAGAGGAACATAGGGAGAAAGAATGGGTGCCCCAGGATCTTCACCCACTGCAAACAAAATAGATATATGCAGCACCTTGCACATCTGGCTTATGTGGATACTGGGGAATCAAACCTGAGACCTTAGGCTTCATAGGCAAGAGCCTTAACCACTAAGCCACCTCTCCATCCCAGAAATCACATTTTGAATTTTATATTTGAGTAGGGAAAATGTATTAAATTTATAAAAACATATATTGTACTTAATTTTAGCCAAAATTATGAAAAGTATTTTAAAATTCATTTTATTATATTCAGGTCCACATTTTCAGGTTGAAAAATTAATTAAATTAATTAAAAATCATATGTAAAGTTAATATGCTGTTCATTTAAAGTTGTATATTATATGACAGGCTATTTTCTATTGTTTGTATGCAAATGTTTTACCACTGTTCCATTAAGTTATGTTTATGGTCATTGCTAATAATAATTATATGTTATTTTTATGTACAATTTCTTCTATTCTAAGTTCCTTCTGACATCTCTCTCTTGCTTCATTCCTCATCATTCTCCTACTCTTACTATTCTTCCTCTCTTTCTTTTTATCACATTGACATCTCATTTCCCATCTTTCCTCTCTGTGTTTCATGTTGTTTTTGTTGATAAAAATAATAAGACAGTACATGGTCTAATCATGGAATTGAATAATATTCTTTAGATGTTATATGTAAAGGTGAGCCTGGAGAGATTGAAAAGTTAAATACTGAGATGATGAATGACTATGATTATTTATTATAAATAAGAGACTAAGATGAACTTTATTTTGTAGAATGAAAATTTTGTCATCAGTGTAAAGTTATATTAATGTAAAGTATAGAAAAGAAGAGATAGATTTCCCCCATGCGATTGTGACTTGACTGCTCAAAAACCATATGCATAAGAAAATGAACGGCCAGCAGAGCAGGTTGTAACCGAGAGTGGGATTTTTGGTTTTGGTTTGATTTCAGAATAGCTTTGTTTTGTTTTGTGGTGTGGAAATGTTCAGCCATAGATCTAGATGACTCAAATAATGCACATTAAAACTTCACTAGATGATAGGGAATTTAGGGACTCTGACAGGAGTTCATTAGATGCAATCTTCAAAACTACTGAGCACAATTCCAAGGATTTGATGAAACTGCTACTATATTACAGTAACTAATAAGGAGGAGGGAGAACTGTTTGCCTCCAAGTGCTTCACATGATGAAATTCTATGTTGGATCTGGGAGAATGATTTGACTTGGAAGCTATGAGCTTTCTAATTGACTTATAAACCAGTATTGGTTGACAGTGTGGAAATCTGTTCAGGTATACTATAAGAGAAAGGATGATGACTGGACAGAAAGAGTATAATATGCTCATGTCCTAGATAACACAGTGAAAACTTGGAAAAGAAAGGACACATGAGGGATGGAGAGATTGCTTAATGGTTAAGGCACTTCCCTGCAAAGCCAAAGGACCCAGGTTCTATTCTCCAGGGTCCACATAAGTGGCACGTATATCTGGAGATCATTTGCACTGGCTGGAGGCTTTGACATGCCCATTCTGTCTATCTCGTTCTCTCAGTCTCTCTCTCTCTCTGTCCCTCTCTCTCTCTACCTCTCTCTGCCTCTCTCAAATAAATAATAATAATAATAATAATAATAATAATAATAATAAAAAGAAGGGTACATGAAGAGAGAAGGGAAAGAAAGAAAAGAGCCTGGTATATATTGACCGTGAGAAAAGATATAAAGAAAACTTAGAGTTCTAACATGAACTTTGGATCATGTAATATTTCCTTTAAGTTGTTCCAGATTGGTGACAAATGGCTCATTTATGAGATATAAACAGAATTTATATAAATCAACAATAAGAAAAATCCAATTCAGAAGTAGAAGTAGTAAATTTAAATAAGAATGTATATTAGTCATCTATTAACAGTTTAATATATGTGTCCTGTCATTACTCATCAGGGAAGTATATCATATGATGTTACAGATGATACTACACCCACCAGAAATTTAGGACAGTTAACAAGCCTACATTTCAACAAGATGCAATCAGACATTTGTCATATTGCAGTGAGAGTACCTGTATTACCTGAGACCATAGGCAACATAACTTCTATACTTAAACCTTGACTCTGATTGCTTTTATGACATGATACAAGGAATTAGCCTTTTCTCTGCTTCCCATTTGAAAAAAAAAAAAATCAGTAACTAATTCAGCATAATTGCTTTAAACTACATCTAGCATCTAATGAATACTAAGTTAATATTATCTGTTAACAATGTATTTTCAGGAACTAAAAATTAAAACTGTTTATTAAAATAATTTATTCACTCAAACATTATTAAATATTGTAAATTTAATTAAATATTGTAAATTTAAATATGGAATCCAGCAATATAAAAGGATCCACATAAATACAAACTCTATTGAAATCAGCACTATGTTTTTAGATTTCTTTCATCCTTTCTCTCTTTCTCCATTTATATATGGTGTGTTTTGGTAATTTAACTGAATATCTTATGTGACACACCATATATAGTATGGTGTATGTGTGTGGCATAATTACATATATATTCTTCCTTATGTATTGTTACATCACTAGTGATAAGTGCATAATTTCACTTGTATATCATACTTTAAGCACGCTTTGTAGCTAGCATTCTTTCAGTTCCTCATTTTATTATATGTAGTACTTTTGTGAGCATCTTTAGAAAGAGCAGTTTCTCCTTCCTGCCCTCTAATCAATACTACCATGTGCCATTTTGCCATAATATATTATTTTGATGTATAAATGAGTCAGAATTTAAAGTTGTTTACTTCTTTCCATACTAGAATCCTTTTCTAAGATGGGAACATATTTGGGGAATTTAGAAAACAGACAAATTTGGGGGGGGATAAATATTGTTTTTGAATTAGCCATACATTATTATTTTATTTCCTTTTAATCAAACATCTCAGGAGAACACAGAGAAAAAAGTCTTCATTAACAAGAAGCTATTTTATGAAAACAATGGACTTAGTAAGTGTTATGTCCCTTTAGGGCTAGTCAGTCTAGTCTCTATGGAATAAACTTTCTATTAGTCTTTAATAATGGATTTTAAAAATTTCCAATCAGATAAATCATAAAACTTCTTAGTTCACAGAGAGGGAAACAAAATTATTTGGAAATATGAATTCTCAAAATAGTCTTTAACTGTGATTCAAGGGGTCTCTCTTCCACCTCTCACTCTTCTTCAGTGCAGCTCTGTAGCAGGGCCAAGTCCTGGTGTTACCGCAGCTTCCATCAATGTGTTCCTTCATGTAACACCCTCAGAGAACCATATGCCATATTAACTTCTCCTCTTCCGATCTTACTCACTCTTCCACAATGTTAAGAATTTTAAATTATACATTGTAAATATGGCGAATAAGTCTTAAATAGCACAGGGTATGTGAAGTCTTTCCTTAGAGCATGTGCTAAAGTAAGCTATTACTCCCCAGAATGTCAGAAGGTCTGTTAGAGTAAAGTTTGGTATGTGTGTTCTTCACAACCCAAGTTTTATGGGATCTTTCTGTTCCTCCTACCTATCGTTTAACTCTCCCCAGAAAGAGTCAACAAAGACAACTCCAGTGCCAAGCATAAGCCAGTGAAAATTGGGAGCGGGAAACATCTGAACTCTCTGGGCTTCTAAAACTTAAATCTTAAGTTTTATAATGTTATACTAGTTATAGAACTTCCAAAAATGTAGAGTGTGGTTAGGAGGTGTGAATAGTTGAATAAGGATGTATTTTGCTACACTGTGTTTTAAATTTTATTTTGAAGTATTTTGGCTCCTTCACCCATATTTTTAAATTACCATTTTAACCTTTTAACTACAGTTACTGAAGTGATATATTTCCTTGAAATCCGTGATATAATCTACCAAAGATCTATGCCTATGCAGTTTTCCTTTTTGTCAAAAGAGTGAGGATAAAGCACACTGTCAGTTCTCAATAAATGTTTCATCAGTGTCATTACTTAATATTCATTTAATTAATATTCATTACAGGTCAATTCATAATTGTCATCATAGTAATGATAGGTAAAGGAATCTCATTTTTTCCATATTTTGAAAACCTAACAGACTCAATTCCATGGTTTGATTTTTAAGGAAGTGTTGCTTTTTGTTTATATAAATTTTGAGATGTGTAGATCTCAATTGTGACATTCAAATTTTAGTGAGTATCATGTCAATTGCTCCAGCATTACAATGTTTATAAAGTAGGTCTATGTTAATTTCTAGTTTGGCATATTCTTCATGCACAATACCATAAAGGAGGAAAAATAGGGAAGGGGCAGCACAGACCTTCAGTAGATGATAACCAGATTGTCTGCGTTTGTGGGATGCATCATTTATAAATTACAGTGTTCTACTTAGATTGGCTTCCTTTGGTTCTGAATAATAAGCCTTATGTTGATCTGAACTATGTATCCATGCACATCCTAAGCAAGCATTCTACACTAAACTCCAGCTAAAACCCTAGAGTGAGCACGCGCACGTGCGTGCACGCGTACACACATACACACACCTATACCTGTTCTCTAAGGACAAGGCCATATATAGGACCATTGTCTAAATCAATTAATAAAATAGACATATCTTCAGAGGTTTATTTTTTAAATCAGGGCTGGGAAAGCCTTTCTATAGGTTTTTACTTTATAGAAAAAATATAACTGTACTCCACGCATGTGATAAATATTCTCTTCCATGTCCCACACTGCAATCCTTAGAGTCACGACAGCAGTAACTGAACTTAAAATTTTTGTGACCCAATTCCTTGTGTTCAGTGACTAGCACAGCTATTGTTTTTATCACCCACATCCAAGGGGTTCATCATTTTATCTCTAGTGCCTAATTTAATTCTGTCACAGAGTAGATGCTAAATCAATATTTGCTGAGTGAATGAATACCCTCTCGTTCTCTTTTACTTTCTCAGTTATCAGTCTTTCTTCTAAGACAACAAGAAAATGAATCAATCACATAAATATCAAGCCAAAATTAAAATAAATGAGAAGACTTATTTTTAATAATTGTTCATTCATAGCTGAATTTTGTTGTTAAAAATTAATATATTTCAGTTCAAAGTATGTGCTTTTGAAGTAAGTTGATGAATGTCAAATTAGGATATTTAGATTCTGAAACAGAACTTGCAACGATTTATAGCTATTACTAGATTTTGAGAAGCTTGTGATTATTATGTTGTAGTTATATTAAATGTCCAATAAATGGGAATTTACATATGTCTCATGTAAAATACAATTAGGTAACACTTCATAATTCTAAGAAGAATCAAGTTATACTCCTTTATATATTGAATTGTATTTAAAGGGATTTTAAATTATTGGCTACATCACTTAGTCCTACATGTAAATTATCATACATACTCATAATGCTGAGAATATATCAGAAAATGAAAATTGAAATGATACAAAATAGCATCCTAAAAACACTCATATTTTAGTATTTAGAACCTTTGTGTGTTTTTAGTACCAGCTATTCTTAATTAATGTGACTCTTCAATTAATATAATTCATCTACGGCATTTTCACTGAGAAAATACAGCTACACATCATCATTACCAAAATTCTAAGAAAGTGTTTGTATTTCAAATAAAGCAAACATTTAAGCGAGAATCTGCGTCTATAGCACAGTGACATTATTTTCATTATTTCTTTTTTTTTTTTTTTAGTTTCCAGAAAGATACATCGAATATCTGAGTAAAATATTGTTTCAGATAATAAGTAATACAGATCTTCAGAACATTTGACATATTAATAATTACTTAAAAATGCAACTATTTCTAAATTGATTGGAAATTTTACCCTTAAAATCAGCCAGAATAGTAATTTGAGAATAGCCTAATTTTTTTTCAGTACTCATTTGAATTTTTTGATATTTGTCTGTTTTTAAGAATGAATGTCAAATTCTCAGTTATATATAACATATAAAGTCTATTTCTAAATTCAAAATTTTGAAGATGTGGTAACTTAAAAATATGTTTATTTCTTATGTTTCAATATATCTCTTTGCAACAGTGTTTATTATTTATGACATTCTTGTTTAATGTTGAATATACATTTGCATGATGATGATTCTTTATGGATTCAATACATTATTATCAAGTATGACCATATGACAAGTCCTAGAGAAACACAGGTATGTAGTTTGAAGAGAAAAGGCTGTTTATGAACCAAAGTCTTCTTGTGGGGTATGCATCAGATGTTCCTTAGCTCCTTTATGCATTTACTATTTTTACCGTGTTTTATGTAATTTTAATGTGTGGTAAGATATATCATACATCCTTTTTAAAAATTATATATTCTTAGATGCACACATATGTTCTCCCTAAAGATAATATGCTATTGAAATAGTTTCAGCTACCTTAAGTAATTGGAACTATTAGATTAAAAAACAAAAAAAAATATATTTTTTACTTTTCTGTTCATTAACTTTGATCAGAATCTTCAATATCTTCACAACCACATATGAAAAACAAACCATACTTATAATTTTGATTTAAATATAAAAATGTGAGAATAACAAGTAGTTGCTTAGGTACTTTAAAACTTGAAATGATTTTTTTTTCTTCACCAAATATATTCTATTACATGATGATATCTTTATGTAATTATCAGTGAAAAATGGTGATTCTAGAATCCTACCCAGGCTTTCAGGATTTTTTAGTGACTGGATACCATTTGCTTTTCAAAAACAATGACACACAGTGATTCATTTATTCAGATTTCATTGTAAACTGGGTATAGGTAAACTACAGGGCAAAGTTCTTCTTTGAGCTAAATGGGTTTAAACATAAACTGCATGAAGATCTCAAGTGATAGTCTCTTAATAGATGTCAGATACTCCTTACTGCTACTCTCTTTTATTCCAGTAACATTTTAATTAATTCACACTGATTGAATAAATGTACATTGAGACTTGTTTCCTAATGAGGGCGCATTTAGAGGAAAGATTCTGCATCATCCTGATATCCTGTGGGTAATTATATTCTAATTATATGGTCAGGGGAAAAGAGTCTATAACTCAGTACTGATATTGTTCATTGGGCCCAATTAATTACATGCACATAATGAAAGTTCATGTTAAGGTTGACTGGCAGTCAGTGTAGATTTTTAACTCAATTGAATTGTACCTAACATGAGTACAGAACTGGATTTTTAACCTGGTTAGAAAATGTTTTGGCATGAGATCAGTGAATACTTAGAGGGACAAAGGATTAGAGAAAATTCTATTATAAACTGTTTTTATTTCAAAGTTTTTTTTTCCAGGATGATAAAAAGGAAATCCAAGCTTAGACTGTAAATATCCTTATCAATATTCTTTCATTATCTACATGACTTGAGTTCTGGAATACAGCAGTAAATAATGACATATTACTAGAACTGACTCATGTATTATATAGAGGACAGTAATTATAACATAAAATATAAATTAATGTTATAGATATAATATGAATAATACTAACTTATGATGGTATGTTGGGTGGGTTATTTACAAACCACTCACTACACTCAAACCTTATCCTAAATACACACAAACATAATTATGCATACAGACTCAGAAATACTTCCACTGATTACTTACATGTAAAGCAAGTTTTTTAGGGAAAATCTAAAATTATCAACAGCTAATATGGGAATGAGGTTTGGAAATTGTTACTCTACTTATCAGGTCCCACTCATATTTTCCTCTCAATTTCATTATTTTCTTACTCAGTCTTTGATAAGGAAACTAGGAATTTTTGCTTTCTCCTTAGTGAGCTCCATTTCTATTAAGTTGCCATTTCCTCCATCATTCTTTCTAATCCATCTCCCCTTTTAAATCATTCAATATTTATTTCTTTTCAATAGACTTAACTTCACCATATATGTCTTAATTTAAAAATCTGAGTTATAATCATCTTATAATCAACATAAATGATTTCAAGATGAACAGGGTCAACAGGTCTATTCTTGCTGGGTTCTTAAGTAGGTAGAGGAAACTGAAGAAATCATTTTAGTTCTTATATTAATAAAATAATTTAGTGTTTATAGACAACTATAATGTTTCATATGCTGTGTTGTCCTGTTAATTGAACAGAGATGTGAATACAATAATGTTCAGTATACACTGGAATAAGGTCAACTTTAAGGTGCTTAGGAAATTTACATAGTGAAAGTTGTAGACAATTTACTCAATAGCCATGTTCTAAAATCACTTCTTCATTTCCCCCTTAGTTACATAATAGCTAGTAGTATTATATGATGCAAATTTAGGGAATGTACACTAAAGTAATGGGAAAAAAGAATGAGAAAGGACAGAAATAGGAGAGGAGAAAGAATTTGGCTGAAAGGTGGAGTGATTTTTCAAATTTTTCTACAATTGTCGCAACTTCAATATAAATTAAAACACATTATTTAACTTTTCTAAAGTTATAATTTTGGAAGCCCTAAGGATGCTGGGATGACTACTTATTTCTAGTAACTTTATTTATTTATTTATTTATTTATTCATTCATTCATTCATTCATTCATTCATTCATTTATTTTGGAGAAAGATGCAGAGAGAGAGGGAGAGGGAGACAGATAGAGAATGGGTGTACCAGCAGCCTCTCATCTGCTGTGAACAAACTCCAGATGCATACACTCCCTTTTGGGCAAGTGTGTCATTGTGCCCTTGCATCACTTTGCATCTGGCTAAATGTGTGACCTGGAGATTTGAACAGGAGTTCTTAGGCTTAGCAGGTAGGCTCCTTAACTGTTAAGCCTTCTCTCCAGCCCTCTAGTAACTAAAAAAATTTAAGACAGGGTCTCACTGTGGTCAATGCTGACTTCAAGCTTACTTGCTAAGCTTAGGCTGGTCTGAAATGCACAGCAATTTGCCTGCCTAGTACACTTGAGTACCGTGTTTTATAGGGCTGAGCCACCATTCTGTTGTCTAATTA
The DNA here is from genome assembly GCA_036365145.1 of Orientallactaga sibirica. Classification (NCBI taxonomy): domain Eukaryota; kingdom Metazoa; phylum Chordata; class Mammalia; order Rodentia; family Dipodidae; genus Orientallactaga; species Orientallactaga sibirica. Next base: position 18,593,143 of record JAEOAD010000022.1, read on the forward strand.
CATTTTAAGGAAATGAGAGAATTAGACATGGATACTTATATATTTGCTCTTTCAAATTTTATAGTTTCATAGTTAAACGTAATTTTATAGTTAAAAATCTATGTTGACAATAACCTAGAGATCTTAAAAACATTTGTTATTCCTTAAGGTTTTAAATATCCATTTTACTAGGCAAGTTTAGGGTTCCTGAAAGTTTCATTGTATGAGAGATAGAGATATAGAGAGATAGAGATTGATTAAAGAGTTTCCCCTCTTTCTCTTGAGACCCCTGCTGTCAAAATCCTATGATTTGCCCAAATAACTGTAATAATAGAATGATTATCAGCATTTGTGAACTAAGGGGAGTGAAATCATCAAACTAAAATTATCTTGCTATTAAATTGCTATTAATGCAAGGTAACAAATGGTTATACATGAGACCCTGGACAGTAAAAAGAAAAAAAAAAAAGAAATATGCATGTGTCTTCTAAAAAGGTTTATTATTTTATTTTATTTTATTTTATTTTATTTTATTTTATTTTATTTTATTTTATTTTATTTTATTTTATTTTTGGTTTTTCAAGGTAGGGTCTCACTCTGGTCCAGGCTGACCAGGAATTAACTATGTAGTCTCAGGTGGCCTTGAACTCTTGGCGATCCTCCTACCTCTGCCTCCCGAGTGCTGGGATTAAAGGCGTGCGCCACCACGCCCAGCTTAAAAAAGCTTTATTTTTATTGTATCTTACTTGAATATGTTGGAGTGTCTGTAAAAAAGAAATTTGTTAGCCATTCTAGTGACAGTGAAATAAACTTTGCTACCAGATGCTGAGATAGGCCATGCTGGTTGAAGAATCACTTCCCATTCACATCCATTTAAACACTTGCCTTGTGTTCAAGTAACTGCACATATACTATTTAAAGCCCAAAATTATGAAACTCAAAAATTATGAAATTGAAATATGAAAACAAAATTCATGGATACTAAAACCACATTTAGTTTTTGTACCCTAGATATACCTTCAGTGCATTGCATTCTCATGTGTGAGTGAAAAATAATATCTCCACAGGTAAGGCAGATGCCACTGGATGAAGAATATTTGTCTACAATTAGTTTGATTTCTTTCTTTACATCTCTTTTATATTTTATGCCTGAGATACACAATTGCATATAATGAGAAACAAGCTTCTTAAATCATTTATTTGGCTACTTTATATGCAATACTTTAATAAGAATTGTGCTAAGTCAACCTATTTGACTTGCCCTTTGAGCCAAGTCATATTGGAAATTTCACACTTATAATTTGTTGGTATGTTTTCTGGATATTTTTAATTCATTTTATTTTATTTCCAAGTCACATTTTTTCCAAAAGTAACCCTGTGTGCATGATACTGATTATCTAGTTCAATGCTTTGCCTGTTAGGTCAGTGGTTTATTACTCAATTACATCATTAGCTCCTAAAATGTAGTTTAAAAATTACATTCCTTTTGTTATTAAGAATATTAGAGTATTGGTTGGTAAAGCAGTTTTTTGTCTCTAACTTTAATTTTATGCAGTAATTATTGAATCTTATTAATTTGTAGCTTCCTAATCTAAAAAAAAAATCAGTAGCTTGCTTTAGGAGGAGATTAAATATGAACATAAATGTGAAAGCAAGTTTTAAAAAAATATGAACTTTCATATGTAAGTGTAAGACCTAATTATCGTAATTTTACTTTAATCTTGAAATAACTGATGACCTTTTTAATGTGAGCACTGTGTTCCTATTACATTTGAACTAACTAAACCTCCAATAATCTCCACCAAAGATTTTTCTTTGTTCTGTGACAATTTGGATTAAATTGTCAATTTAAAATGATTACATATTAGAAACTATGAAGACAAGAATTATCCTTATACTTAAGAATAATAGAATTAAAAAAATTCTTTCATATTAGATTGAACTTAATAAGTACCCTGAGGCAAATGTATCTATTAATCTAATTATCTTACTGTGTATTCTATTTAATATTAAAAATATACTGATTAAATACAGTCAATCACATTCTTCCATAGTCACACTTCCCATTTGATTAAATAAAAAATACAGTTTTCCTATTAATTCTGATTAAAAATATATTACCTTTTGAATTACATACTAGAGCCAGTTTTTAAAAGTGAAACAATTACTGAGCTCAAACTCAGTATTTAAAAATACGTACAGAAGACTGAAAAAAGTAACATGAGGGGCTGGGGAAATGGCTTAGCGGTTATGGCGTTCACCTGCAATGCTGAAGAACCCCAGTTTGATTCCCCAGGACCCATGTAAGCCAGATGCACAAGGGTGCACATGTGTCTGGAGTTTGTTTGCAGTAGCTGGAGGCCCTGGTGTACCCATTCTTTCTCTCTGCTCCCTACTCTCTCTCTCTCTCTCTGTTTCTCAAGTAAATAAATAAATAAATAAATAAAATATTTTTTAAAGAAAAAAGTAATATGATATCTGATTCCATTTCTTAAGAATGGCTATTGATTTTTTTTCAACCTAAACACCTCATTGTAACACCAGAAGATGCTAATGAGTATGCTAATTTAATATACTGGTACACATCTATCTAAATTTCCCATTTACTTATTTAAAAAACCATCACAAATAGTGACATCACAAAAAAGCAGAGAACCATTAACTCTTCTTTTATTCATTTTGATTGCTCATAGATCTTATGTTTTCATCGCCTTTATTTGTGAGCAAATATCTCCTGTCGTTTTCCAAAGGTAGAATGTTGCCAGAGAAAATTCTTAGGGCTAATATTTTCTTTTCTGGCACTTTTATGCCATCCAATCTCAGCTGGAATTTCAATGTTGCCTTTCTTATTCTTAATTACTACTTTCCCATGCTCAGTGAAGTAACAGCAAATTTCTCCTTTCCTCATTTTCTTAATCTTCCCACTCTCTGCCAATATCACTCATTCAAAGTTCCTAACAGTAACTGGGTCATCTCCCTAATGATCAGAGAAAGAAAAAGGCTGCATGTACGGATATCCAAAGGTTATCCATCCCACATGCAAGTGGGAGCAATCTGACAGAAATTTCCCCATTCTATCCAACATTTTTAAATACTTAAAGTGATATGTTATTTTTATTTTTCCAATGTGACATGGCTTTGATTTTATGACATTACATCTGGTTCCGATATTTCTATTACCTTCTTAGGCCCCTTGACTTTTCAATTTGTATCTATATATGTATCTATATATGAAGGTTTATGACAGCTGAATATGAGTTCTTCCAATGTGCAAATTTCATGACCTAATGTAATGGAAACACCTGTGAAGTTGACCAGGAGTGGTTGTCAGTGTTTTCTGAGTAGATGAAGCTGGGCTTAAAAAAATAATTTTACAATCTAGCCATCACTTTCTAGACTATTATTTAATGAAAAGATACACATTTATTTAATATAAGGGGAAGGAACTGTATTTTTGTTTCATTTACTTATCTCCCTGAAGCAGAGAGCAATAAGTATATTCATTGATATTTTGTTTACAGCTTGGGGTTATTATCAGCTTTAATATAAACTTTTCTTTTTCAGCAGACTCTACCCACTTCTGGAGGTTCTGTTCCTGAGGTAAGTAGCAAGAATATATTTTCATGTTTACAATTATTAGATATCTATGTATTATATTTTAGTAAATACATGTTTAAATTAAGAAATGGACATCTTCAGGCTTTAAATAATACAAAGTTTATACTTAATAAAAATATATAAAAAATTTAAAAAGAGGAGCCATTCCTCTTTTAAATCTTATTTCTTAGGTATTGGTATATTTGCTCTTTTATATTATTTCTACTGCAACAATATATTTAGCTTTTGTCACTGTTGGTATATTTTGGGAAAAAAAAAAAAAAAAAAAAAAAAACTTAACAGCATTACTCCTGAGTAAAAAAACAAGCAATGTCACCTATACATGACAACTAATTATGTAATTCCATATTGATATATTACACTTCCAATAAGTGCCTACATATGTCTGCTCTTGAAATTTTTACAAAATTATGATAAATAGTCTGTTAACTATTTTGAAGTATAATATAGACATAGGTAAATAAAAGAACTAGTACTAGAGAAAAATAATAACAGTTAGTGGAGAAGATATTTCTCCCAGAGTCAAGTTTATTTTGAAATCAGAATAATAGTATGACATTTTAGCTTATTCTGTTGACCATTTCATTTCTTTTTATATTTTAAATAAAAAGAATGTCATAGTTCTTTAAAAATCATTTATGGTATCTGTGCATAACACTATAAAGTATATAATAAACTACCTTACTAGTCAACAAATAGATTTTGCCGCAACTTCTCATAATACTCAGTAGATTTAGAGCCCTTGTCATTTTTTATAATAAATTTAGCCAATAAAATATTCAAATCCCATAATAAATCTCTGCTGTTTCAATGTGTAGCTTCGTTGCTGTCAGTAGGTGTGCGTCTTGGAGTTCTTCAGTGTGGGAGCCCTGATGATTGCCGTCAAGAACTCAAATACTGTAAACATGCACGTGACCGTGTGGGTTAAGATTTCCAAAATCTGGGAGATTTTTGTGACTTCACATCAGTCTAAGAAAGGGCTGTCATCCAATTTAGGCAAAGAGTAGCGAGTTTCAGGATCCAAGTGAGAGCTGTGTGGGCTGCAAAGCACTTCTCAGCTTTTCAAGAATCCAGGTACTTTGTGGCTGCCTGTCCCCCTCATGCTGAGATTGCACAAAAAGGAGAAAATCCCATGCTTGAGGTAATCATCACTTGCCGCTCTTAGTTGTCAGGTGATCGATAACAGCGACTTAAGTATTGTCATCCACAACTCTTTTGTGAGAGCAGTTCTCACCAGTGTACAAATACTCTACCTCTGGTAGTCAGCATGATATAGAAAAAGAGATTTTTAGAGAACATTTTCAAAGGGAAGTCTTTTTATTCCATTTATTTCATCTTTCTGTTTTCTCTGAGTGGTCCTGTAGGCTTTTCTTCTCTGATTATTATGATGATGATTTGTTTGGAATTCTAATACAATATATTCCCCTGTCAAGATGGGCCATGTAACTTGTGGAGTCCAAGGTTCACAAAACATAGAATTCCGTATTTTAATGTCTGTAGAACAAACAGGAATGTTTGATATTTGAAAGTGTGCCATACCAATGACTGCATTTTCTATTCCCCTAGTTTTATATTCTATATTCCTTCATGATCTTTAGAATAGTCCTTTTCAATATTTGAATGATTTCTATTGATTAAAGCAAGAATTTTACAACACTCTCTCTTTTTTTTTTTTTTTTTTTTTTTTTAAGTAGGATAAGTTATCTGGCCGAAGGGAACTCTTCTTAATTTGTGGTCTAAGGCTCTGATCATTAAATTGTAAATAACACTTGCCATCATTCACACAGTGCTTTGTTCTGGATGATGATGCATTACAATAACAATAGGGGTGGGTCCTTCCTGAAACTGCTTAGTAACTCCAATATTGGGATTCAATTTTCTTAAATATTACATTAGACTCAGAGCTTTGCCAGTCAGGCTAATTAACCCGTGAGATCAGCAGGTGATGTCCTCCAAGGATGCAAGTATTTCCTCTTCCTTGTCCCTATGAAGGGAAAGGATGTGGAGATTTTCCACTGGACCTCAATGACTGATCCCTACTGCTCTTTCGCTCTTACCTTGCTTGCTGAAGGTATTGTAAATACCCCAGAGAAATGTCTATATACATTGGAAATAAACATTGAAGAAATGAGTGGAATGATAAGAAAACCCTGTGAAAAATAAACAATTGTGAGTCTATTCCTTCCTTTTATTTTCAGCATTGATAAATTATAAAATTCTACATGTGGTTATTTTCCCCTGAACAAAGATATCATGTAGCAACTGGATATGTGTGTTTAAATGAATGGTCACTATTTTAATGTTAAGTAGATTAAATACAAAAACATGCATAACAATTTATGTTCTGAGTTTTGTAAAATCCTGGGAATCTACCCTTTCACTTTGTACACACATATGATATAAATTCTATATCATCAAACTACCCTCTAAGTCCTGAATTGAGGATTTTAGCATTTAACAGAGTATATATCACTGTATCATTAGTCCAGACTTCAAAAATTAAATGTGATTAAATGAAAACTCAATTTAGAATTTAAGGGGTTCTTTAACTTTTTAAACAATTTTGTACTCTAAAGCATTTTGAAGTCACTTTCCCAGGTCATTCAGAGGAATGACTCCTTGGAAAGATCAGAAGAGATTTCTCCATTACAAACTCTGTTAGTTGAAAAGTCTTACTACACAGAAATTTTCCAGCTCTAGTCATGCCAGAAATTTAAAAAAAAAAAAAAAAGTGCATTTGTTAACTTTTTACAGATATGTTTCTTGACTTTAACTCTTGGCATTAGGGGTATACATAACCTGGTATAAGAACCTGGTTTCACAGTAACTAACCCTTATAAATGTTACTTCTTCTAAACATGTTAGGAACTAGATGCTGAATAACAATGTGTATGACAGAATCATTGCATTGAAGTATGCCCTTCACATCCCCAAGTTTTGCTCTTATCTTATAAATATGCATTAAAGAGCTTCAAGTAAGCTATTTCCATGCTTTAAAGTAAATTTCTAGCCTAAATTATGCATTTTTAAATATAAACATTGATCTAAATTTATTATAACTTGTGTCTAATGTAACTACTTTTTTCATTTCTAAGCATTTGGAAATATAACTGCTTGATATTTCAAATATAAATATGCACCCCAATAAAAAACATACCTATTTTATATCATTCATAGCATTTGTATACTGGCTATTTTTAGGCAAAATGTTATGGAGTTAATAGATTTTCTACTAAATTTTATTCAACGTACTTTGAGAAATAGATAGGGTTATCTTTAATTTGAATCGTAAGCCCAATAGATTACATAATAAGTAAATAGCAGACATGAGATTCAACTCAGGTTTTGTGATTTCAAACCTCATCCTATAATTGAATCCTCTTATGCACTGTAGTGTTTAAAACTGTCGGTAAAATTGTAATTCACAAGCTTACAAAAAACTTTTTCTTTAAAAATGAATATTTTGACTAAAATTATGCTGATATGAAAGCAAAACATGTTTCCAAGAACTTGAGTAAGACAAAACCTAATATGCCATCTATTTTCCATCACACACAAAATATATTCACATTTTTTGCATCCTGAGATTGCAAGTTACAAGAAATACATTGATTGGTATTTATTTTGGTCCAAGAAGTTTTCTGATGCTTCTAACCCCAATATATGTTGCACTTAAAGTTATATAACAATATCTTCCTAAATTAAAAAAAATAAAATAAAATGCTACTCTTAGAATCAGCTGAAAAGAAAAGAAATATGTACCTGAACAAAGGATTGAAAATGTATGGCAGGAAAGCTCCAACGATCAGGCATTGCTAATCAATCAGGATAATTTTTATATCAAGCACAGATACAACCAAAGAATCCTGGACACAAGGCTTACAGCATTTTTAAAGAATTGTTTTTTTTTTTAAGTAGGTGTTGTTTTATTATTTATTCTGAATTTGGTCTCTTACTATTCAATATCTTATTTAGATGAATAAATTGAACTTTCATTAAAATGGGGAAGAGTGACTTTAAAAAAAATCAAATTAGTACCACTTCAGGTTGTAATAAATAGTATTGAAAAGAGGCTAACAGGAATAGAGAAACATATATTACATGTGACAGGTTACCTGCTGTCAACACCAAGCCTCCAAAGTATACAGAGCAAATTTTCCATATAAGGGTTAAATAATTTCAGAAGCCTTGAATTAAAAACACGATTGTCATCAAGGAACATTGAAAGGGCATTAAATCTGGAGCAGAAAAAAAAAAGTATGTGCGTCATATAAATAATTGACCTCAGGTTAACAAAAGTAGAAAAATGGTACTCCATTAGGTGTGGCTTACAATAATCTTGGCCTATAATAAAAAAGGTGATGCTTGCCTAAGTCATGTAATGGTGGAGTTGGTAAGGGAGTTACCCAAAATTTAACCAGTGATCTCAGCTCACATTTTGATAGACAGAAAGGCTACTTGTATATAGGTACTGAGTTTCAAGAATTAAATGTGCATTATAAGTATGCATTTATACATCTTCATAACATTGAAATTGGATGCTCTGCGAAGGAATGAAATTACCTTGTGAGGAAATGTAGGTAATAAGAAGAGAGGTCCAAGGAAGAGGTCACAGAACCAATTAAAGTTGGAGGTGAAAAGAGCAAAGTAGTGCAATGAGGAAGGAGCTGGGAGAGAGAGATGTGAGGCACGTGTTCAAAGAAGTACACCTGCACTCATCCTGTCACTAGGTGCTCCTGCAGGTGGAGATGAAGCCTGCACAGTGTGTCCATGGGAAGCCTATGGGTGATTTGAGTAAAATCTGAGTAGTGCTGATGAAAATTGATGAGTTTAACTCAAAGAAAGAATGTAGAGGAGCAATAGAGGGCAGAAGTACACACAGTTTGCTATTTTTTGATTGTGGAAAACAAAGGGATTAGTTGGGGAAGATTGCAATTTTTTTCACAGTTCATGCCTTCTTAGGTGCAAATGATAACTTTAATATGCATCATTCAAGTAGAAACGGTTGCCAACTTACATGTGTTTATAAGGTTTGTTTATGCATTCATTATCAAGTTCCTTATATTGTAACCAATTTCTCTTGATCCAGTTTTTGTGAAATTATCCAATTGTAGTAGTCTAGTCTATAAATACTTGGAATAAAGACCAATGATTGGGGTACCTAGGGGTAACTGGCTTTTTTCACATTGTTTCCATAACTGATATTTTGCAAACAACCAATTTTGTATCACTCAGCATGAACTCCAAATTAGTAAATTGTTCCCCACATTACTAGTTTTGCTTTCTAGTAAAATATTTATCTTGTTTTAAATTTTTAAATGCTTTATTAACAATTCTTCAATAGGACAGACAGTCAGCAGTGAAAAAGGAAAAGTGCAGCTCTCAGCAGCCAAGCAAAACGACTGACAGGAACAAGATGCAAAGAGCGAACTCTGTTACTGTGGACGGACAAGGCTTGCAGGTTTGTGCTGTGTTCTTAGTTTTGAACGTGTGTGTGTGTGTGTGTGTGTGTGTGTGTGTGTGTGTGTGTGTGGTGTACATGTTTGTATGTATCAGGGTGCATGTGTGTGCAGGTATAAATGCACGTGTGTGCAGGTATAAATGCACATGTGTGCACATGGGTGTGGATGCCAGATGCCAACTTCCTCAGTATTTCTACCCCTTATTTTTTGAGACAGGGTTTCTCACTGTATCATGAGCTCAGTGATTTGGCTAGACAAGGTAGCCTGTAAGTCCCGGGCATCCCCTGTCTCCTCCTTCCCAGTGCTATTGTCCCAGATGCACACCACTATGTCAGAAAGGTTTTATGGATGCTGGGCATCCCAGCTCATGTCCTCTTGCTTAGGCTATATTAAGTCACTTCCCCAGGCCTTGCAATTATTGTGGTTTTTTTTTAATTCAAATTATAGCAGCTTTCATATTTGCTACATTTGTACTCCGAGAAGGACATATGCTCACTTATTAACACATTTATTTAATGTTGATAATATCTCAGTACACTGTTCAGAAGGAAAACTATTACTTTATCAAAATGTCAATCTTATAGTTGATTGACAGAATGACATCCCGGTTAGATTAATCATTTATATGTGATCCACATTTAAGTTAAAATTGGCAAAAGGCACCCATCAGTCAGAAAGTCTTTGCAAATCACTACCAGTATATACATTTGTTGTGTACATATGTGCCATTTACAGCTTTTGCATCTCTATCCAGTTATAATCACATATACACAAATCCATCTATAATATATATCTAATTTTGGTGTGTCATTTTGATTGCAAAGTTTTGCCTTTTTGGAAAGGAAAATTATACATCCTATTTATATGGACACTTTTCTTCCTAAATAAATAATAAAATATGAAGCATTCATTGTAGTTTTTCCATATTTTTATCTAAAACTTTAATAACATATACATTTCTAGGGTAAGTGAACACAAGCACCTGAATTTTTTTTAGAAATCTATGAATTATCACAATGATCACATTTCTGTTCATTTGCATGATAAGACACATGAGAGAATGATGCACTGAGTTCATTGTATTTCTAGTTCCAATATGAACACAGAAAATCAACCTATGGAATCATGGAACTAATTTCTGCATCTATATATTTCTTTATTTTAACTGCCTTTTTTCTTTCCTTAAAAGTATGCTTCAATGTTCAGGATGCGCAGGGACTCTACTAACTACACATATGACTGTGTCACAGTTTTACTTTCAGTGAATATTGTGTAAACATATATTAATTTTAATGTTTTACTTCATGATTGTATCTTTTATTATTTATAATTTTATCTGCAGTACTTTTCATTATCTTTCTAATTTTCTAATTGACAAACACAATTACTGGTATCTGGCACATAATTAATAATTATTTTAATAGCAATTGTTTCTATATTGATGATGAGATAACTTTTTTCAATATCATAAGACATATTATAATAGAATATCTTACATGAATTGTTAAAGATTATTATAAAAAGAGAAGTTTAGATTTTAAGATTATTATGTTTATGAACATATAATTCAGTTATAAAATACTGTCAGAGTGTAATTTTGGAAACCACCCACATATTTAGCAATCCTTTTATATCTTTCAAATTTGAAATATGTCTGATTTTGATAGTGATAATTTTTACTATAATATCTTATAATTTTTATTGAAAGTAACATATTAATTGAACATATCAATTGAACATATCAACTACATTAGGGTTACTAGACACTCTGGGTTACTACTACGACAATGAAATTAGTGAAAGGGAAGCCTTAATTGGACAGCCAAGTGTAGTTAACACGTGCCTGGGTGGCTATTTCTCAAGAATCATAAACAGTTATCATTTGTTAGTTCTTAGTGTAAACTAAACACTACTTTATAGAAATTGGCCTATTTAATTCCCTAAATAAACATGTTGCCAGTGCTGATATTGTTATTACTTTTGCTAAAAGCATACTATTGGTGCTCAGATATCAGGAAAATTCCTCACACTGATATCATTAGCCAGCTAAACTTATCAACAGGCAAATGCAGGCATCAACCCAGTCAAAACAGTTCATAAATATAAAAAAACTGTAATTGCAATCACAAGCTTTTACTTTGTATTAATGGTCATGTTAACATGAGCACACATTATCATGTCATATGATATTCCATTTTGAAATAGATCTTCATAAACACTCCTTTAGTTTTGAAAGGAGATAAAAGGAGAAATTCTTTAACACTTATTTTTACATACTAGAATTTGTAGCTACTTATCAAATTTGAAATAGTACAATGCAGTTTCTTATTTGGAAAGCAAGAAAATCTACCAGATATTAATTTTCTATAAGCTTTAAAAATATATACCTCATGAAAAACCATTGAGTTGCAGCCCAGTTTGCATATAATGCAGTGACAGAAGAGGTCTCCCCTGCTTAAAGAAGACTATTAATCATAGTTAAGCACATTCATCTTGCTTCTTTCCAGCTAACCAGTATAATGATCAGGATTATTATTCCTAATTAGAGGAAGTAATAGATCATGTGTAACCTTAGGATGAGTCTCATTAATTAACCCAAGTCCTAGGGGACTTCAAATAGAGGCGGCTAAGCACTCTGTCTTTGTCATTGCTCACACCATAGATTTACTCTTCATACATATTATCAAATATAAGGTAATGGAAACTACAAAAATTTTAATATGCAAGAGATAAAATAGTACAGTTGATTATCTCATGTGTGAAACAATAAGGGACAAATTGTCTTGCTCCTAAATATTATTTGAAATTTCTCAATAAAAGTATTATTGAAGAACCTGTTTTTTTTTAGAAAATATATCATTATTTTTTATTTGAAAGACAGACGGAGGGAAAAGAAGCTAAGGGGGAGAGAAAGAGAGACCAAGGCCTCTTCTCATTGCAAATGGTCTACAAATGCATGCACCACTTTGTGCATCTGTTTTTTTTTTTTTTTCTTTTATGTTTGTGTGTATGTGTGTACCAGGGAATAAATCCTGGCCCAGCAGGCTTTGCAAGCAAGCACTTTTAATTGGTGAGCCATTTCCCATGTCTGAAGAGTCTTGTTTATAATTCTGTAATCCAAGAGGGAAAATGTTACTTTTATCTTTACTATATCAAATTAAGGGCTGGCGATGTGGCTTAGCACTTAGGGTGCTTGTCTGCAAAACCTAAGGACCAAGGCTTAATTTCTCAGAACGCGCAAGCCAGATGAACATGAGGGCACATGCTTCTGAAATAGTTTTCAGTGGCTAGAGGCCCTGGTGTGCCCATTCTCTCTCTCTCTCTCTCTCTCTCTCTCTCTCTCTCTCTCATCCTCCCTCCCTTTTTCCCTATCTGTATTTCATTTCTTAAGTAAATAAATAAATAATAAAATATTTCAAAATTAAACTGTTGTCATCTACACAACAGCTTTCCCCTATTTTCTTTATGAATTCCTCATTTCATTCTATTGAAATAAAAAATCTATTAACCAAAATAGATACCTAGGTATTTTGCATAATAGTTTAGTACATATATAACCCAATCCCCTTTTCATCATAGACAAATAATGTACTCAATCCTGTTGACTCTTCCATACTCAGCTCATCATCACCATTCTGTCTCTGTGTTTAAGGGCAGTTACTGCCCTAGAGTTTTCAGAACTACAAGTTTTCTACTAAGTCTGTCTCTTTGGATACAGACTTTGATGATAAATGGTATGCAAATTACAAAACTATGTCCGAAAAAAATATTATAGCTGAGATATGCAATATTCTATATTTCAGTATGATGACCAAGAAGGTGATATGTGGGTAGTTAATATTGGTGAGATGGTAGGCCATTGAAAGTTATTGGAAATGGGCCACTAAAAGTACTTAGATAAGTTGCATCTGACAATCTCAAGGAAGAAGTACATGGTTGGACTAGGACACAAAAAGAAGAAGATAATACTATAGAGAAGTAGCCAAGACTATCTGTTCTAAGTTTAGGAAGCTTGCATGGCTTTGTAATATAGCTTTATATTGGGTATGGTGATACATCCAGAGGTATTTTCTTTCCTAAGGATTGCACGGGAGCTTTGACTTTAGATGTGATTCCCATGAGGAAACAATGGAGAAAGGGTTAAGGAGAAAAATGATGTGTCTAGAAATACATTTTAGAAAGTTCATTCTGGCTCAGACGAGTTTGCTGGAGAATCAAGTAACTACCATACTTATTTAAAGAATGTAAGATGAATGGGGCTTTATCACAGGGCCTTGGTGCTAGGGGCATCTTTTGAGGACAGAAGTAAAGTGATCAGGAGATAGACTGAAAGAAGAGTTGGTATGCAGTGGAGAGTCAGGGCCACACAAAAGGCTTTAGTTACAGGTGATTGAGAGCATTGAGTTGATATTAACTGAGAAAGTGAAAAGTTGTTGAATGTGGTTAGAGGAGAAATTCCTTAAGCTCTTCAACATCCTAGGTGAGGTGGTGAGTCGGCAAGTCAACAAGCAAACCTAGAGTTTAGGAAATGTCTGGATCTAAATGTTGGGACAGATGCATATCGATGTTACTTAAAAACCTTCAGATAAATGAGATAACTGCAGGACAGAATGCGTGTATGGAGGTATTCTTCAAATGAGTCCAAACAACTTCTCACACCAGTCATGCTCCTTACATTAACCATATTCAGCTTTTCCTTTGTGTGACTAAATGATTTAAAATGATGTGCTGTGTTTGATGTAGAGAAGAGTCTCTTCCTATTCATCGATCTTTACTGGTTTGAGAAGATGAAGAGTGCAATAGAGATCCCTCAAGTGCAAAGGTAGGGTAATGAAAGACTAAGAGCAGGTCCAAAATGTTTCCTGGCTTTATAAAGATAAATTTGGTTTCCATCTATTTTACATATGTTTCATCTTTTGATTATCTCAAATGCTATATGACTATGTCCTTCCAAGAGTGAATACTTTTACAAAAATAGAATTTTTTATTTATCTTAATTTTACGTTCATGTAGGTGCCTTTATAGCCTCCTCCCTGTCCTCCCCCCTCCAAAGGGACCCTCCTCATTGGGGCATGTGGGTCATGCAATTAAGGAGTTAGCCAACAGTTATGGGGAAGAGGCAATGTGTCTGTGCATAATGAACCAAGTTGTGGCTCTAACACTCTTTCCGCCCCCTCTTCCATGAATTTCCCTGAGCCATGTTGGGTTCATTTTAGTTCTACTTCAGTGATGAGGTCTTGGGAGCCTCTGTGTCTCTGGATAGCTTGTTTAGTAGGAGTTGAAGGTAATCTGTGTCTATCTCCTTAAGCCTTGTGCAGGTGTCAGGTTCACCAAGAAAGCTGCACTCTTGCCCATTTCACCCATTACTCTATGGTTTCAGCTGGGACCCTGGTGAGGCGCTCCACCCCTCAGGTTCAGCATCTTTATGAAAAAAGAAGCAAATTCTCCAATGGAGAGAGAAGTGTAAGCCCTCTTATAGCCCATGATTGGTGGGAACTTGATATTGGAAAATGGGCTCATTTTTTGGACATGGTTTTGACTTGTTTCCCAGTTCCAGCTATGAGTTCCATTCCACTGAGCAGATCTGTTAGCCAAATCAAGAGCAGTTGGTTACCCACCATGGCTGGGTGCCACGATTTCACTTGTTTGAGCATCACATCAGGTTGTTTACTGCTGAGCAACTTAGACTATGGATTGATTGGACAGATGTTGGTCTTTTTCCCAAGTCGCCTATGTACCACCCTCTGGCACTAGACAAGCTAACTGTCTGGGGACTTCCATCTTCCAGATTCCAGCCAGGTCACTCCATGTTCTGTCCCAACAGCATATGGTCAGTCTTTGGCAGTAGGTTCTTACCATTAACCTTTGGTGGGTCATCAAGAACTCTAACAGAAACCTTATAGAATTTTTAAATTTATTTAGTTATTTATTTGACAGAGAAAGAAGGAGAGGGAGAGAGAAAGAGAGACAGAGAGAGAGAGAGAGAATGGGCACGCCAGTTCCTCCATCCACTGCAAATGAACTCCAGATGCTTGCACCCCCTTGTGCATATGGCTAATGTGGGTCCTGGGGAATTGAACCTGGGTCTTTTGGCTTTGCATGCAAATGCCTTAACAGCTAACTCATTAGTCCATCCCAACAAATAGAATTTTATACAGTTCTGCTTTGTCATTCAAATCCTATGGCATTATGTGTCCAATATTTTAGGATGCCTATGCACTAGTTTTCAAAATAAGTTACATTATTTGAAATTGTTATGGTAAAGCAAGATGTTTTAACTTCAGTATGTTAAAAAAAAGATAAAATATGATACCAAAGAGATGTAAAATATTGACTCATTTTTTTATGTAGTCCTCAAATCCATCCTGTTTTACCAATTGTCCTAGCAATCATAAAAAAAAAAATAACTAGTACAGTATTTAACTTTTTGAGTTTTTTTAAAGTGTATTGAGTATATTGAAGGGAATGTTTCTTATGGGGTAGGCAATGCTAAAATAATTTAAACTGAAAAAAATATAATTTTGGAAATTTATTTTCAGATGGCTAAGGAAAAAAAAAACTTTCTATAATCCTTGCTTCTTTTCTGTCACTATGCCATTACGTTAAAATAACAGGGGTGGCTGGAGAGATGGCTTAATGGTGAAGGCACTTGCCTGCAAAGCCTAAGAACCCAGACAGATTCAGTTCCCTACTATCCATGTTAGCCAGATGCACAAGATGTACCATGCATCTGGAGTTTGTTTTTAGTAGCAAAACTCCTTGGCATGCCCATTCTCACCTCCACCCCTTTGCCTCTTTCTGTGTCTCAAGTAAATAAAATTAATAAAATATAAATTTTAAAAAAATACTCTAAGCCAGGTGTGGTGGCACATGCCTTTAATCCCAGCACTTGGGAGGCAGAGGTAGGAGGATTGCTATGAGTTCAAGGCCAGTCCAAGACTACATAGTTAATTCCAGGTCAGCCAGGACCAGAGAGAGACCCTATATATAACCCCCCCAAAAAAAAATCTCTAAATTTTTTAAATATATAAAATTTTAATTCTTTATTCATCAACAATTAATTATGCAGAGTTTTATAAAATAAAATAAAAACTGTTTATATTTTTCAATCACAATAAATAAGGTACAGTGGAAACAGAACCTGTACCCTTTGCATTCTGTACAGAAGTTGCTTTACCCATTGACTTTTTTGAAAACCAGGATCTCAAATCAAGTCAGTTAAATTTAGTAACTAAATTACCACATCAAATCATATATATATATATATATATATATATATATATATATATATATATATATATATCTTTCAAAAAGATTGACTAAAAATAAGTATGTCCATAATCAAGAAACATAATATTACAATGTAAGATGAAATGGAAGCAACTCAAGGGCTTTGTGATCAAGTTTTTAATTGTTCTTTCCCAAGGGATTAGGTTTATTAATAAGTCTGAAGAATAATGAAGTATTTCTCCATGCCAGTTCCATCTGCATCTAGCTATGTGCCCCTGTGAGACTTGCCTTTCTTTCATATCAATTACATTTAGATTACAAAGTATGTAAGTGAGACAACCAAAATAAGAACAAAGACCTAAACTGTGCCATACACAAGATAGCCATCAGTGTGTCTCTCATTTAAATGAAGTGCAAAGGTGGGAGAATCTCTGGGGCAACTCCCCATTTTCATCAGGACTGGTGCTCAGTTTGAGACTTCTTCAAGGTCATCTTATGATTAAAGATGGCTATTGGCCCTCCTAAATCATAGATCCTTTGGTTCTGGAAGAAAGTTATTTCTCTGTCTTTAATTTAAAGTGCATACTTTGAGCTTCAGTGGACCTCTTCTCTATTTGCATCCTTGGGCTTCAGTAATAAGACACCACAGACTATGCAGCTTACATCAGAAACATGCATTTCTTACTGTTCTGGGGGCTAACATGTCCAGGAACACTTTACTGATGGGCAGGTTGACTGAGTTTTCACTTCTTTTGGTATTCTTTTGGTAACAGAAAGCTCATTGTGTGTGCTCACATGTCCTTTCTATGTGACTGTTTGGCATCCAGTCAGAGCAACATTCAGTATATTTCACCACTCTAGACATAAAGAAACTCTTCCTTTTTCAATATATTTATTTCTCCTACTACCAGCCAACACATCAAAATTTCTTAAAACACTTCAAAAGCACACACATATAAAGTGTATGTGTGCATGTATGTATATGCATATATAAACATATATTTATACATAAACACACATATATGTTTATATACAAATATGTGTATAAAGACATAGACACATACATTCTATCACCACTAGAAGCCACTAAAGTATAGATATGGCGAGGAAGATGACTTTGTTCTTGTTCCCTGACTCAGGGCAAAAGAAAATTGGAAATTAAGAGACTATGATACTATGACATCACTGCTCACTTGAGACTATTCCTGAGCTCAGCAGGTATTTATTTTTAACTTGTTGAATGTGACAATGAACACACTGTACTGATGGTAGTTTGCTCTCATATTGAAGAATTCTGTGATTCACACCCAGATTTTCTCAGCTAGATGGGCCTTCTTTTTATAGTATCAGAGGTTAGCACAATTTTAAAGAAGTTTCAGTGAGTATAGAGAAGGATGCCAGGTTTTCCTAGAACTTAACATGTCTTATATAACACCATTATAGGGTCCTGTAACCAGAGGCTCAGTACCACCGGTAATTAACCAGTATCTTCAAGTAAGTGTACTTTATGTTAGGTATTTCAAGATTATATAGGTCAGGTATATGTTAACATCTTTATCATAAACCATGAATCCATGCTGTATGATAACTGACATGAATTATTGTATATTATTTATTTTATAAGCCTGGTCTGTGAGAGGGGATGTGGGTGATAAGGATGCTAACCAAATTTATTAGTTTTCTATGACCATCCTAGATATTTAACCTTGTCACCTGGGAAACGCTGTCATTTTTCTAATTTATTTCCATTTTCTTCCTATCTTTCTGTTGATTTGTTTCTATTTGATTTGATCCCTAAAAGGATCTAGTTCTTGTGTTGTATTTTGTAGTACTCTATGGACTGCAATCTATTTCAGAGGGATATTTATTTGTTCATAATTGTAAAGAATTTAGAACACAATTGTTAGGGAGCTTTTTGATAACTTATAAAGATGCTTTTAGATATTTCAATAAATATTTCTGAAAGGCATTTCAAAACATATTTCACAATAATTTCAAGTACTGGACTCAGTGTGAATGTATATATAATGTGATATAGTGATAACATGAATAGGAATTTAGAAAGAAAAATATTCTAATGGATATTTGGATTCTAATTTAATACTTTGCTCAAAAACTTTCACTTACCCTGAGATTATTTGCTCTACAAACACAGAAATATAAGACAATTTAAGCTTAATAGCCAGGTGTGGTGGTGCATGCCTTTAATTCCTACACTTGGGAGGCAGTGGTAGGAGGATCTTCATGAGTTCAAGGCTACCCTGAGACTCCTTCATGAATTCTAGGTCAGCCTGGGTTTCAGTGAAACCCTACCTTGAAAAACCAAAATAATAATAATAATAATAATAATAATAAGAAGAAGAAGAAGAAGAAGAAGAAGAAGAAGAAGAAGAAAATAAAATGTAGACTTTTTAGCATTCATTTGTCAATACCTTAATAAAGGAATTCCACTTTTTTGATAGGAAGAAAGTTAAAGAAAATTACATGCTTGTTTTCAGATATAGATATTTTCAGTGTTATCTCACTTCAGTTTTAATGGCTAAGACAGGAATCGGGAACACATTATAGGCTGGCAACACAAGGCTTAAGGGAGTGGGTATGTGGTGCACATGAACTGATTGAGCATACTTGGTACAAGGTAGAACTGGGAAGTTGCTGCATTCATTAAAACAGCTCTTCTTTTACCATCTGCTGTAGAGGCAAATTAGGGGGAAGAACCTTCAAAGTCTTTATTAGGAGAAAGAAAATAGAGACACCCTCAATGATAGATTATAATGAGAACATGTTGGAGAAGAGTAAAAAAATAAAGAATATCTTATTTAACCTTCTCATTTAGCTAATATAAAGATTTTAACATTTCTGTCTTTCCTATATTCATTACAAAAATGACATTTCAGTTAAGATGTGGTTGAAAAGAATATTTAAGTGTTATTATTGAATTAGATAGAAAGAAAGGGCATGGTGTGGTGAAATTATTGTTTTCAATTGTCTCATTAAATATTTGAGGAAACTTTCTAGGAAAGAAAAGGAGAAATCACACTGCAGAAAGGAACACTGAATTGATTTTCAAAGTCAGGTTCATTGGAAGCATCTTTGAAAAGTCCAGTAGTATGTGTGTGTGTGTGTGTGTGTGTGTGTGTGTGTGTGTGTGTGTTTTCAAACATATATATGGATATATGAATGTCTGCATATGTATTACAACTTTTAAGTAAAAGTGTTCCTCTCCAGTATACTTTTAGTTTTGCATACCTCTTAACATTGAATTTATATAAAATACAAGACTGCAATAACATCGTCAGGATCATTTCTCTTCCTGGCATTTTTAATACATATTTTTCATTTGCTTTTTTAGCATACATTTATCAGTTCTATTAGGGGCCCTCTTTATATATATATATATTTTTTTCTTTGCTTCTCATCTTTTTTTTTCTCTCAAACTTTTCTTTTTCTAGAAAACTTACTAACTATACCACAGATTTTTAACTTTTATTTTTAAGCCAAAGCTACTCAATTGCTGCTGTTTTCCCAATGGTGCTCCTCCTAACCTTTACCTAGAGAGCACACCTATCTGTACAGAGGCAAGGTTCCCACTGATACACTTTATAGTAAGGAGCACTCATATTCTGGAATTTGTGATGCCGTTTTCCTTGACTGGAGAGAACATGGGTTCTTTCTCATACACCACCTGCCTAATGACTTGACCCCCTTCCCTACTTCTCTTCTAGATCACTCCTGTTCCTGGCACTCATCCACTTCTTGTTTTTGTGAACCCCAAAAGTGGTGGGAAACAAGGAGAACGGTATGCTTTAAAGTACTATGTTTATATCATCTATTATAATTATAAAATATAAATTTATTTATTGATGTACAATATTTAAATACTTGCTCTGATTCTAGTTATGCTAGCTTATGCATATAATATCCAGCTATTAAACTTTTTTTGTTTGTGTGTTTGATTTTGTTTTGTTTTGTTTGGTTTTTCAAGGTAGGGTCTCACTCTAGCCCACGCTGACCTGGAATTCACTATGTAGTCTCAGGGTGGCCTTCAATTTGCACTGATCCTCTTACCTCTGCCTCCAGAGTGCTGGGATTAAAGGCTTGCACCACCACGCCCAGCTGAACTATTTTTTATATTTGTAATTTCAATGTCATGGATTTTTGTAAGTATTTTATTATCATAGTTCAGGTATCTGCATTTCAGTCTCCCCACATATCTCCTGTATTCTTAAGCAAGGAATATTTATGTACAGGATGGCTTCATAAATATTGTAGGATAGAAATTGGTTCTCTAAGCAGTCAACAAATTGACTTTAGGTAAATCACAACCATTACCGAGGAACAAAATTTATATCCATTCTAGTCAAAATATATTATGGTGATATTATTACCTGTGACTTTTAAAACTACCTGACACCATATTCCCTGTAGAACCACAGTATATTAATCTGAATAGTGATGTTGCATCATCCACCATTTCAGTAATGTTTTGATGAAAGCACATTTCAGTTTTATAAAGAAGTAATGATTAAATCATGATATTTAACACAAACAAAAAATCACTCCATTGAAGAATGAACTTAATATTCTAGTAAAGATAACAGTTATAAAACAAAATGTACCTGCATGATCCTAATATTTTTAAGATGTTTTTCTTTATTGCAACCCAAAAGAACCAAAAAAGTCAAATCTTATTGAAAAACTATGACTGTAAGTTAAATTTACCTTATGGTGTAATAAATAATAAATAGAAATATTTTTATCAATAAGAAAAAATTGAGAAGTAATTTGTTCTTATATCATTTAATATTTGAGTCATTTAAATAAAATGCAATTTATTCTTTTTCATCAATAAAATACTAGACAATATTATTTATGAACAAAAAAAGAAACTTTTATCAACATTTAGCTGTGTTTTGCTATGTGGAGTATGATATCCTTTTAAATGATAATATTTTAAATTTTCACAATGATTCATTAGAGAATAGAGTCACTCATGAAACTATAAAGTAGCATTAAATAATAATGTTAAGCCGGGTGTGGTGGTGCATGCCTTTAATCCCAGCACTCGGGAGGCAGAGGTAGGAGGATCACCATGAGTTCAAGGCCACCCTGAGACTACATAGTGAATTCCAGGTCAGCTTGGGCTAGAGCAAGACCCTACCTTGAAAAACAAAACAAAACAAAACAAAACAAAAAAAAGATAATAATAATGTTAACATTATTTATCCCATATGGGGAACATGCTATTGTATCTTTCTTTATTTCATTAATAATAAAAACATTAATAATGAACATATGAAAGATGTATCACATGATATTATGATATAGTTATGTACTATTTAATCTTTAAATCAATTTAAACACATATATTTCCTCTAACATTTCTCATTTCTTTATGGTGAAAAGTTAGAAAAAATTATTCTATCTTTTAGAAATAGCTTTTATTAATTATTGCCACCCTACTGGGCACTAGCACACCATAACTTCTTACTTCCCTCTAACTGTAACTTAGAGCTCTTTGATCAACCTTTCCACAACTGCTTTCTGTCCCTACTCATCGCAGACTCTGATAAGTTACAGTCCACTGTCACTTTCTCTGACATTAACTGTCCTTTTTAGATTCCACAAGTAAGATCATGCAATGTTTGTCTGCCTGTGCTAGGCTTAATTCTCTTAACACAGTGAATTCTTGTTCTGCCCATGTGGTTACAAATGACAGGAATTCAGTCTTTTTATGTCTGTATAATTTCCCTTGTGAATTGGTACCACATTGACTTTATCCATTCATCAATTGATAGAAACATGAATAGTGTCTAGTTCTAGGTTTCTGTGACTACTCCTGTAGTGAACATGCATATTTTTTAGTTTTTAGGTTTTTTTAGGGGGGGATGTACATCCTTATGTAAGTATAGTGGAAATTATGTAGAAATTATGTTTTTATTTTTTTATTTATTTTTTATTTATTTATTTATTTATTTATTTATTTATTTATTTATTTATTTGACAGAGAAAGGGGGGAGAGAGGGAGAGAGAGGGGGGAGAGAGAAAGAGAGAGAGAGAATGGGCACGCCAGGGCCTCCAGGGCCTCCAGCCACCTCAAACATACTCCAAACACATGCACCCCCTTGTGCATCTAGTTAAAACATGGGTCCTGGGTAATCAAACCTGGGTTCTTTGGCTTTGCAGGCAAATGCCTTAACCACTAAGCCATCTGTCCAGCTCGGTTTTTATTTTTTTAGGAAATTTTATACTGTTTTCAGCACTGGCTATACTAGTTCCACTAGCAGCATCCAGTGTATACACTTTCTTCACAGCCTCACCAGTCTATTAGCTTTAGTTTCTTTAGTGGAGGTTATTCTTTCACTGTGATGTGATGTCCCATTGTAATTTTGATTTTCATTTCCTTGAAGGTTTCTAATGCTGAGCATTGTTTCATACACATGCTGGATTTGTATGTCATTCTGACAAATGTCTATTTAGACATATTTTCCATTTTTAATCAGGATTTCCCTTGTTGTTGGAATTCTTACATACATTGATTTTTCACCACTTGTCAGATGAATTGTCTACCAATATTCTCTCCTTTCTAAATGTTATTTATTTGCTCTTTTAGCTGCTCCCTTTGCTGTCCAGAAACTTTTGAGTTTACTGGAACATCTTTCATCCATATGGTCATATCGATAGACATGGAAAGGCATTTGGTAAAGCTTAAATCCTTTCCTGATAAATGAATGAATTTAATTTAGAAGGAATGAACTTCAGCATTATAAAGATATCTGTGATGAATTCCCTATTAACATCAATCTAATTTAGTTATGCTAGCATCTACCTATAATATCCATCTATTAAACTATTTTTACATTTAGAATATTGATGTAATGGATTTTTATAAGTATTTTTATTGTCCTAGTTTAGGTATCTGCATTTTCTTTACCCAAAATATCTCCCCTAGTCTTAAGCAGAGAGTTTTTATGTACATGATGGCTTCATAAATATTGTAGAATGGAAAGTGCTCCTCTAAGCAGTCATCCAGTTGACTTTAGGTAAATCACAACCATTACCAAGGAAAAGAATTTATATTCAGTCTAGTCAAAAATGTATGGACAAATTTAATTTGGAAGGAAGGTACTTCAGCATAATAAAGATCATTTGTGATGAATCCCTTATTGACATAACATAAATGCAGAAAAGCTGATAGCTTTTCTCCTAAGATCTGAAATTGGAGAAGCATGTCCCCATTTTCATTGCATATAGTTAGTTCTAGCAGTCCTAGCCAGAGCAATCAGGCAAGAGGGAAAAAAAAAAAAAAAAAAAAGAAAAAAAAAAAAAAAAAAACAGAACATGAAAATTAGCAAAGGAGAAGATAAACTCTCTACATAGAGTATAAACAATATATGAAAAATGTGACAATTTTTAACTGAATTCAGGGAAGTGGAAGAAATAAATCACCATAAAATCAGTTGTTGTTACAATGCCATATGCCCTGGTGGCTTATGGAGAATGGAAATGCCATGGCCATTTGATGGCACATGCCTGCTCTCACAGTTATCTTCTCATTTCTGGAAGCAGCTTATGGGAGGAAAGGGTTTATTTCAGACTTACAGAATCCAGTGTAACACCATCAGTGGTGCAAGAAGTTGGCTCATTTCCACGGATCCATACAGAGAGACACCACCAAACAGCCAGCAAGCATGCATAGCCAGAGCCAAACTGGCTTTGAACACAACTTAGGTCTGGACTACAAGACCTGCTCCCAGTGACACCTCCTTTAGCAGGCTGCTGGAGACTCCAGTGGCAACCCTGACAAAAATACTTCAGGCTATGGGGGATATACATTCGCATTAAAACTACCACATCTATAATCACAGCCATAAATATCAGAGACAGAAGCATGAGGCCAGCCTGAGCTGCACAGTGAGACTATTTGTCAAAAAGAAAGAAAAAAATCCAAGACTATATTAATCAAACAGTTGAAAAATTTCTGTACTTCAGTTTATAAAACACTAATGAATGAAACTGTAAATAAAAATAAATCATTAATCTTTATAGATTATAATAACATTGTTAAATATCTGTACCATCAAAGTCATTTAATGGATTTAATACAATGCCTATTAAAATATCAATGATACTCTATACACAACTTGAAAAAATCTAAAATTAGTAATTTATTTGGGTTCACTCATTTTCTTCCACTTCTGTCACACAAAATGGACACACGCGTGTGGTGTGGACACACACACACACACACACACACACACACACACACACCTCTAAATACTTAAGGGGGAAAAACAGGTGACATTTTCCAACCCTAATTCAAAATAAGTTACAAAGCTGTAATAATCAAATTGACACAAAATTGTAATAGATATAGAAAGCACACATAGCACAGTACAGCAGAATAAAGAGATTATAAATAAATCCATTTTTCTGCATACAATTTTGATTTTTTTAGATGTAATAAGGACATATGTTAGAGAAAGAGCACCCTTTTCAATAAAGGATTCTGGGGCAATTGAAAATCCAGGTGCAGTAAATGAACACATTCTCTTTCCCCTCTAATTCAGCAGTTATGAAAATAAACTGAAAATAGATTAATTACTTAAATGTAAAACATGAAACTAGTATAAGGAAACCTAATGAAAATAAATGGGGACATTAAAATTTCTCAGTAAGATTTGCTTTTTGGACAAGAAATCCCAAAGCCACAGAAATCTAAACAAAATTATGATAAGTATCTTAAAGACAAAATTCAAATGTTCCACAAAGAATGGATTGAAACTTAAATCTGTTAAACTAAGAAAAATGAAGTCTTATAGAAAAGAAACATATTTTTAAAGGAAAATACAGTCCTCTCAAGTTAATATAATATACATTAGCATATTTTCCCATTTTTTCAGTACATAAGTTCTCTCAATTTAAAAAAAAAGACACTAAAAGGCACATTGAAGTCTGAGGGTAATTAAACTTAATGAGGAGTAGTGAATTCGAATGCTTCTCTATGCATACTTACTTGTGCTTTGTACATGGGCAATTAAAATGTAAATATATTTTATACAAGCTCTGTTAAAAATGCAAACATAAATTTTCCCATATGTGGTATGCTCTATATAGGGATTTCATGCAATCTTTTTAAAAATTTGTTTTTTATTTAATTTCATATGTTAGATAACTTGCAAAGTGTAACATAACTATGGATTCACACAGTTTTCCATACAAGTCCAAAGTGGTGAATATTCTCTAACCATTCATTCAAACAGCAGATTCTACTAGGCCCCAAGGGGAAAAGACAAAAGCCAGTCATGAGGTGGAATAAAGCACATCAGTAGATATATTGCAGATTTACATATTGAGTTTTAAAGTAGAAACAATTAAAAGAAAGTCCCTATGGCACTTCAGAGGAGGAAAGATCCATGAAAGCTTACAAATTCTCTATGTATCAGATCTTGTACTGGTTGTTACATAGAGACATGTTCAGCAGGTGAATGAAACAAAGTGAAGGAATTGTCAAAGGGCATGGTGTCAACCAGGAGTATTTTATTAATGGAAAAAGTCTGTGGAAAGTTAAAAGATTAGCTGTGGTCATGAAGTGGAAAAATGGAAATATGTGTTCGTTATCGTGTGACTGGTGACATATATGGCCCTTTTTATCACAGATCTCGGGTGATTGTATTTTAGCAGTAGCAGCAGCAAAAGCAGGACATATTACTATAAGTGTAATGGAGCGAGTGAGGGAGTCAGTCTAAGGCCTGAAGTAAGACAGTGGTTATGACTGGTAAAGGGTGGCAGGGATTTCTGACCAAAAAGACTCAGTTATAGTACTGCAAGAAAAGTGTTCAAGGACCAGGAAACAAAAATAGAGAATGACTGAGAATGATTCTAGTACCCCTTAAGATAGTAGTTGATATAATGAATCAAGATAAAATGTGTGGGTTTTATACTTTTAGGATGGGGATGACGTAAGAAGCAGGTATTGTATAGTTAATTTGTAAAGCTTCTATTACTAAACATACAAATATTTTAATAAAATACATAGTAATATTTCATGTGTATTAAAACTAATCTTCAGTGACAAAATATAATTCTGTCACTTTTAATATTTTGTGTTAGAAAAAACTTTATAGAATAGATATTTTGTATATTTAGAAAATAAATTTGATATAAAAAAACTGATTTCTTTCAGGAATTTCAATTACTTTATGTTTGACTATTTAACAAGGTTAACAGTTTGTGATCTGATTTATGGTTATGAAAAATAATATATATCATTATAATATAATATGATATATATATATATATATATATATATATATATATATATGGAGAGAGAGAGAGAGAGAGAGAGAGAGAGAGGTTATAATCCTACATTATGTGTGGGATAATTTTTTTTTTTTTTTGGAGAGAGACAGAGAGAGAGAGGGAGAAGGAGAGGGAGAAGGAGAGGCAGACAGAATGGACGTGACAGCAGCCTTTCAGCTGCTGTGAACGAACTCCAGATGGGTTCTCCCCCTTGTGGGCAAGCGCGACATTGCTCCCTTGTGTCATTGCATCTGGCTAAATGTGGGAGCTGGAGATTGGAACCGTC
The DNA here is from genome assembly GCA_036365145.1 of Orientallactaga sibirica. Lineage (NCBI taxonomy): Eukaryota > Metazoa > Chordata > Mammalia > Rodentia > Dipodidae > Orientallactaga > Orientallactaga sibirica. Next base: position 18,620,020 of record JAEOAD010000022.1, read on the forward strand.
GTTCATAGGCTTAGCGGGCAGGCAGCTAAACTGCTAAGTCATCTCTCCTGCCCATGTGTGGGATAAGTTTTATCTCTATCAGTTTAGGTCAATAACTTAATACTGCAATCTATGAAAAATGATTAGATTCATAACTGTCTATAAAGAGAAGATTTTAAATTATTTTATACTAGAGTATATTTAAAATATCCATTTGGAAAGTAGTGGAAATATTCAACTCTATATTAATAAATATTTTAATATTTATTCATATTTAGTACATAAGTATCTTTCTTGCCTTCAAGTTACATTGTGTTTATAATGGCTAAGCCATTTTTGAATACTCTTAGTTTATTGAACTGTACTATATCAAATATTATTAATGATGAATTTTTCATTGTGTGTATATATATATATATATATATATATATATATATATATATATATCACTAATTAATTTTAAATTATTTTTAATTTTCATTTATTTCCTTTTTCTCACATTGTCACATCTATAGGATTTACAGAAAATTCCAGTACCTACTAAATCCTCGACAGGTTTACAGTCTTTCTGGAAATGGACCAATGCCAGGGTAAGTCCAAGGATCATATCATTACCATTAACTCATTCAAAAATAAATAAGAAGACTGACATATCTAGGAATGTTATTCAACTTCAGAAGTAAATCATTATATAAAAATTAAATGTGAAATATGTAAAAGAAAAAATGCAGATAATGTTTTTCAGAATGTCTAACAGCTCCTTTCAGATTCAATTTTTCATGAAATATTTTAATTAGTAATAATAATGATACCCAGGGTGGAAAAATGTGCAATCATGATTGAAGAACTATGGTTTTCCATGTTAAGCAGGTAGTATAGATTGTGTGCACAGTGAAAAAGAAAATGACTAACAAAAAATATAAATCATAATATAATATTTCACTCACTATTTGCAGAATCTAATGACCATCAGTGTCCATACTTTATTGCTTTTAGGTAAGATATAATAAATTAAAAGTATTTTTTCTATATTAGCAATATCCTTTTTGATGTCATAACTATGTACAGAAATAAAATTTCATTAATTTTGCCTTGTTATGTAATCAATATTACCCTTATTCAGTGACATTTTTTCTTTTCACCAACCGGGCACAAAACATTAGGCACATACATTAGTAGGAGACTGCATAAACAGTGTATCCCATATTGAAGATAAAGCAAAACAAAACAAAACTCAAAACAAAACTCTGTGGTTTAAAATAAGTTGTACAGACTATTCCTCAGGAAATAAAACTAAATATTGAAATGCTTTATTCTTTTGGAAACTTAGGGTATAAGTTTGCCTTTGCAATTTATGATGATAAAATACAGTAATTATCATATTCTCCTACAATCATATTTGTTTATTCCTGGTACCTATTTCTTCACCAGGGTTGATTTCTGAATGATGATCACTGGTTTATGGAACTATTTCCTGTCGACAGCAGGATTCCCCCCAAATTTATTCAGAATTAAGCCTTATTCAGCTCCATACTCTAAAAGCTAAGAGATCTTGAATAGGCTTTTGTCTAAGAGAACCACAGGCAGAAAGCTCCTATGTTGATTGAGGAACTCACTTAGGGTGGAACCATTCCTTGCCCTTCCTTTAATATTCTCTGGACTTTACAAATCAGCTTTTTTTTTCTAAAGGGCTCAGAGATGGCATATTCAAAAGTTTTTCTATTCCAAGTCTGCCATAGGTCCATTCAAACTAAGTCAACCCAGGATTTCCTTCAGTCTTCCCACTAAACAGTGTTTATTACATCTTTCCCTTATGAGCACTTTGTAACATATCCTGTGTGTGTCTTCAGTGTATGAGACTGCATAGTTAATTGGGATGATGTCAGCTCTGAAGTATATATTAATTAGATTACCACATATTAAGTTCTCAATAAATGTTAATCAGTAACAGTACTGTTTGTGGAAATAATAACTAATAAACCCTAATAGCATGATTATAGTAGCTCTATGTGCCTATATTAAATTATTAATTTTAAAATAATTTCTTCATTTTTTGTTTCACTTAAAACATGTACTACATACTCAAGCTCCCTCTTTCATTTTAGGTGGTCTATTGCCATCTACACTTTGTTAATATATTGAAAAATGGAATATATATACATATACATATACATATACATACATATATATATATATATATATATATATATATATATATATATATACATAAATGTGCATATATTTATAATGGTAAAATCCCTGCACTAAATATAGATTACTTATTAAATAAATTAGGGCCCCACATCAAAAACTGCCATTCTCTGTTGGTTACAATTCTATTTTGCTGTATTTTTTTCAGAACAATCTATTGCAAAAATCTAAATTATTTTCTATCATTTATATATCTTATCATCTAATATATTCAAATATGCACATATATCTTAGATAATAGATTTTTATATTTCTTAGATTTTAAGCTATATATTTCTCTGGAGCCAGTAGTGTTGACTATAAAATGAGGGAATTTTTGACTTACGTAAATTTTGCTAGCTTTCTTATATCTAAAATCTGAATGAAGTTTCATCAGCTTATTAGGTCTTCCACTATAAATGTCATTTAAATTGTAAATGTTTTCTTTTATTATGAAATATGTGAGTTTAATATTTCTGTTAATGTATCTGCAAAGTTTGGAAAGTATACTCATAAGTTTCCATAGAATAACTCTCTCTTTAAAACTACTGTGTTGAAAATAATTTTAGTTTTAATTATTTTCAATTCTCTTAAATTGTTATACAAACTGGGTGTGGTGGTGCATGCATTTAAGCCCAGTAATCAGGAGGCAGAAGTAGAAGGATTTCCATGAGTTCAAGGCCAACTGTGACAACATAGTGAATTCCAGGTCAGCCCAGGTTACACCAAGACCCTACCTAAAAAAAAAAAAAAAAAAAAAAAAAAAAAAAAAAAAAAAGCCATACATAATTTCTATTAAAATATAATCCTAGCAATAACAGATAATGCTGATTTAACACATTCCCCTTTAAAATGACTCTCATTAGTAATTTCTCCTTTTGCCTTGTTTGACAGCTGAAAATATATTCTTGCCATTTTTATATGCATGTCTGATGAATAATAAAGTTAAATATACTAGTATTTCTGTTTACTCTGCTATAAGCAATATACAATGGAAATGTACTCTAGCTCATAATATGAAAACTAGTGGAAATTATGAAGTGGTTCATTTGATTAATAGAAAAAATGAAGAATAATGCTTTAGAAAAGATAAAGTGAGAATAATTTAAGGAAGCAAACTGGCTGAAATTCAGACTTGACCCATAGGATCTACTACTAAGAGGAATGATTCTATTCTAATTCTTTTTTTTTTTTTTTTTTTTTTTTTTTTTTTTTTTGAGAGAGAGAGAGACAGAGAGAGAGGGAGAAGAAGACAGAGAAGGGCGTGGCAGCAGTCTCTCTGCTGCTGCTAATGAAATCCAGATGTGTGTTGCTCCCTTGTGGTCAAGTGCGGCATTGCGCCCTTGTGTTACTTTGCATTTGGCTAAACGTGGGACCTGGAGATCGGAACAGCTGGAGATTGGAACCAGCATTCTTAGGCTTAGGAGGCAGGTGCCTTAACCTCTAAGCCATCTCTCCAGCCCTGATTCTAATTCTTTATGTGCTCTGTGCTCAAAAGTAAAATTTCAGGGAGAAACATGTATTTGTAATGTCACAGTCTTGACTACTGTGGACTACTGTGGGCATTTTGAGTGACAGTTCTACTGAAAGCTGTAGGAAAGGGTTGCTTCTTCAAAGCCAGACAAAGAGAAATTCCTCGCAGAAATAAGCAGTAGATGTCTATCACAGTCCAAAATTAATGGGAGAGTGTAACTAGTAAGTATATAACTGAAAACACTCATGTTTCCTAAAATGAAGACATTTCAAACTAACATAGAGCTTCAATTTCTAGATTTAAGTTCTTGTTCTCTGGAAAACTATTTGTAATGACTATTCTCATCTCTTTCATTTAACTGTCAATATGTAATATGTATATGTAAAAAAGTGGTATTTTAATAGAACAAAAAAAAATGAAACATCTAAAGTCTGGAATCCTGGTCTTAAAGCTGATTTAAGTCATAACTTCTAATAATTTCTTCTCCTTGTATTTCAACTACTTGGATTTTTCACCTAGTAGAGTGACAAGCAGCATTTTCTTAATAGATCTGAAGCATGGGTTCTACTTGTGTGGGGCAGGATTATTCTCTCTTGTACCTTTTCTGATTAACAAAGAGGAACACAATAGAAGCAGAGTGGCCAGCAGTTTTCTGGATATTCATTTTCTTTACATTGCATTTTAGAGTGAATACTGGGATAGAGAGTCTCCTAACAAATGAGAGATTTTCAAAGCAATTGTTATGTTAGGCCATCATGATTTTGAGCTGACTCTTTGTAATTTACTCCTTAGTAAACTAAATCAATGGTAGGAGTAAAATATAAGATAGTGTTTCCAGTTTAACTAGAAAGTCTCGTATTCATTTCTTTGTGCATTTCTAATACCGTTTTATATAACATAATTTCTCTTCAATAATATCTCTTCAATCAGAACTTGTGACCTTTTACATATGTCTCATTTTTGTGGTATCATATCAAAGAGAACAAAATCCTAAAGAAAGGGAAATTGTCCATCAAAATTCAACCAAATTCAACAGAAAGTGTCCAAAAGTACAAATCTCTTTTACTTCACTAATAAAAAAATGAAATCCTCAAACCATATATTTCTTCAATTAACTATAAAATACAGCAGACCTGATACTCCAAGCCCTTGCTCAGTTGACTATCCAAGCATAACTACGTCTTGGCCTTGGGAACAGGAGTGATCCTTGTTGATTTTCCATTTTACTCCAATTAAAAAAAAACTATACATCGGGGGGAGGGGAGGGAAATATCATGCGTTTTTTTTGTATGTAAGTATAAAAGTTGTCAATAAAAATTATGCATCAATAAAAGTAACAGAGCACATAATACACTGAAAAATTAAAGCCTAAATGCTGGCTTTACACAAGCATTTCCCCACCTGATATATCACAACATTTGAGCCACTATTGTACTATTAAAAGGTTACACAAGGCCAGAGAGATCGCTTAGCAGTGAAGCACTTGCCTGTGAAGCGTAAGGACCTTAGTTTGAGGCTTAATTCCCCAGTACCCACACAAGCCAGATGCACAAGGTTGTGCATCCATCTGGAGTTTGTTAGCAGTGGGTGAAGGTCCTGGTAAGCACATTCTCTCTCTATCTCTCTCTCTCTCTCTCTCTCCCTCTCTCCCTCCTTTTTTCTTTCTCTGTGTGTCGCTCTCAAATAAATAAATGAAATGAACACTCCTAAATCAATCAATCTATCGTCTATCTATCTATCTATCTATCTATCTATCTATCTATCTATCTATCTATCATCTATCTCTCTAGGCTACATACCTGACTTTAAAGATGTGGTTCAAAAATCCGTACATTTATTATTTAGACAGAAAGATAGTTGCCCAAATATCAGTTAGATTAGAGATCATTATTTTTCCAGATTGTCCGAACATTATGATACAGAGATAGAGAGAGAACAGGAAAAGGAAAAAAAAAAAGTTCCTACTCAAATTTTAGGCTTATTTCCATTACTATTATTCATTAACTATTGTATTTACTGCAAAAACATTACAGTGATGGAAATGCATCTAAAATATGACAAAGTATAGATCACAATTGTATTTTTATCATTACAATGATTATATAAAGCATTTCTACATGGAAAGGACAATGCAAAAATGGAAACCATGAAATTATGTGAAATAATGGACTCAAAGATATATTAGTAATATACATTTTATCACTGAATTATTTATATATTTATGTGCATAAGTCATCCCCAGGCTTGATACCTTAAAACATTATTATTATAATTTTTACACAAAACAGTGAATTTCCTCCTGAATTGTCCATTTGAGTAAACCATCCTTATATATACTTGATCCTGTTCATGACAATTTTTTTTTGTTTTTTCCCATAAATCACATTTGCAATAAGTAACATTTCCTTGTCCTTTAAGAATGATCAGGTAGTACTCTAGCTTCAGTATACAATGATGAAAAATAACAGAATATGTCACAATCCACATTCAAACAGACTAATAATGCAACAAACCGTTTCTAAAATTGAAGTACCTTAATGACAATAGTGATATAAATGGATCCAACAAATTGTGTGTGTTTTCTGGATGCCAGAAAAAAACTCATAACATTTTCAATCTGCTTTGAAAATACAAATGGAGAAAACGTCCTGTCCTCATAGTTTTATATTTTATCTTATAAGTTGTAAAAAGAGTGTGATGACTTTGGGGATGGTGTTGCTTTTTTTTGTTGTTGTTTTGTTGTTGTTGTTGTTGTTTAAACTATGTGGGGTAGGAAGAACTCACTGAGGGTAGCCCTGCACCGGCTGAGGGAATGAACCCTATTGTGAACTTCTAGGAGAGAATTTAAGACACAGAGAGAAAAACAGGAGCAAAAGCAGATTGGAGAAAAACATGTTAATGTTTGGGAAGTAGCAAGAAGTCCATAGGCTTGGAACAGAGTAAAAGGCAGCTCTAGGGGAACAGATCACATAACACATTTCAATTTCTGAGGAGAAAATAGATACTTACCCAGTCTGTGTGTATGTGTGGTTCTTAACCCTGGAGCAGAATTTAGCATTTGCCTTTTTTCTTACATAGAACCCTTTATTCCGTTTGTCCTTGCAATTGCCCATCAATTGTTGAGTATTGAATTATTCACAATTAACAGGAAATTTTACCCAAGCTTTATGACTCAACTAAGATGTGGCCACTTTCAATAACATATTTCTAATCTGCATCTAATCAACATTAACAGTTCTCAAAAACATCTATGATTACTTGATTTTTTGTTTGTTTGTTTGTTTTGTTGTCCTTTAGTTCAGTAAGATCGCTAAAGATAAGAATTCTCTTTTATGTAACCTAGCTGAGCTCCCTGCTACATAGTATGAAATAAGTGAATGGGTACCGTTGTTATGTCATTTACAGTTGGTTTTTGAAGGAGAATATATGGAATTATATATATATGCAATTTATGTGGGGTTTTTTTGGTAATTTATCCTAGACACAATAAGTTTTTCTTTTTCTAAGAAAGCCTGCATTTATATCATGTGAAATGCTTCTTTAAATCACAGGGTAAGTTAATGCTGGAATCATCTGACTCCTACAGTATAAAAATTCACTTCGATTATTAAACTTAAACAGTATAATGAATTTGGGTAGATTTGCCAGGCAGATGAGTGGATTAAACATATTTAACATATTTATTGCTGTATTAGGTGCTAATTTTGAATTCATCTCACATATCTTATTTGAAAGATCAGGAAAATGTTTGATTTCCATTCATTGGAACTTTTTAAAAAATTATTTATTTGTTTGTAGACAGAAAAAGACAGCAAGAGAGAGAAAGATAGTTTATGAGAGTGCTAGGTCCTCTGGCCTCTGCATATCAACTCCAGATGCATTCAACACTGTGCATCTGGCTTTACATGGGCACTTGGGAATAGAATCAGGATCGTTGGGTTTTTCACACAAGTGTCTTAACTGCTGAGCCGGCTCTCCTGACTAGACCTCTTTATAATATTGTTTCACTATAGCCTTTCTCACTTCAAAATTGTCAGTTAGTTTTATTTCTAGGTGAGTAATATAACATCCATTTTCAATTGCATTCTCAAACATGCGTTTTTGTTAGTACACACAGAATATACAAAATATTGGTTGGTGCCTTGGAGGAGGAATTTTCATGCTGCATGATCACACACCTTAGTACATATTTGTAGCAAAAAATGCAGCATGAAAATACTCAGTACTGTTCACTTACTATTTCTTAAAGATAAGACATTATTATATTTCTACATGAGAGAACATGGCTACAAACAAAGTTCTTTTTTTGGTTTTTTTTGGAGAGACCCAGAGATACAGAGAGAGGGAGGGAGAGGAAGACAGATAGAGATGGGCGCACCAGCAGCCTCTCAGCCGCTGTGATCAAAATCCATATGTGTGCGCCCCCTTGTGGTCATGTGCAGCATTGCGCCCTTTTATCACTGCATCTGACCAAACGTGGGACCTGGAGATTGGAACCGCTGGAGATTGGAAACAGTGTTCTTGGGCTTAGGAGGCAGGCACCTTAACCGCTAAGCCATCTCTCCATCCCAAAACAAAGTTCTTTTATATTTTTTCAGTTACAAAAATGAAAATTACAACCAATTTTGGTAAACAGGTCAAATGACTCTTGCTGTTAAAGAACTGGGGCCAAGTGGTGTGGGTCCTCCTCTCATCTCAGCACTTCCCATTTGAGAAGCAGAGCAGAGGGATCATGAGTATGGGGTCAGCCTGTCCCTGAAATGAGCTCCAGGACAACTGGGGTGGCAAGCTGAGATACCTCATGCTGTAAGAGAGAATGCTTGCTTGTCTAGTGGGCAGAGCAGAGTAGATTGGCATTGTGAGCAATCAGAGAGCTTTTAAAAGGAGAAATAAGGAGTAGAGAGGAATGTCTTATAATTTACATTCTTTATATATTTAAGATACTGATACATATTTACAAATTATATTTGCAAATTTGTAGATAGAGGACATATTCTTCTCATTCTGACCTGGTGACTTTTTATCTGATTTATTGCTATGAATCTCATTATACAAACCAACTCATTACCAGTTCAGTGTATCCACATGCACGGTACTTAGCACAATGACACCATACTACTTTGTGGAAGCCTCATATAAGAGCTGAGTGGAAAATAATGACCTTCCAGAATTTTTATTACTATTAATTATTTGGTCCTTTAACACCAACTTACATGTATTTAAAATATTCTTTTTTTTAATGCATGTCTGTATGTTTGGCAACATATGAAGGCTATAGGACAGTATTGGATATCATGGTGCCCAGAAGTTTCATGTAGTTCTGGAGATTCATTGAATTAAGGTCTTTACATACATTAGGCAAGCATTTTACTGAATCAGCTATCTCCTCAGTCCTAAAATAAGTTATAAAAATGGCTATTTCCCAGGTAGTATTATAGCAAGGCATTGTATCACAAAAAATAAAACAAGTATTATTTTTAGACTATAAATATAGCTTCAAAAGTAAGAGTAAACCAGAAAATTTATCCAGAACTTAGTGAGATAATTGTGAAGACATGTAATGTTGTTACTTTAAGAATAACATGTAACTGTGTACACCCAAAGATGAATATGAATTGTGTAGAATAATAAGAGATAAGTATGCCTGTTTTTGCTTTGAAATGCTGAAATCAGAATTCAAATTTTTTCCTGATGCAAGCTTCTGAAATAAACATGTTTTTCCAAATATGGAAGAAAAACAAGAATGCTAATGACATATAATAAAATCATATTTGACATTTAAGCCTTATGTTTATTCAATACAAAAGGATATGTGTATATATACTCACTATTCATTGGTATGTTCAATAAATTTAGGATTTGCATAATGATTTTGTTTTACTATCAAGGAATATTATTTTGTAATACAATGTATAATATATATAGGATAGCTTATTTATTTTATATGCTCAGTCAGATTCTGACCAATATTTTCATGTCATATATAAATAGCAATTTATTATGTGCATTTAACACCAAAATTTAAGATTGGACTCAAGAAAATCGATTTTGCCAATGTCGTGAATAGGTGCAATTGTAGCTGCAACTTCTGTTACCAGTGCTATAAAACCATTTCCCAATTATCCACCACCTACTGCTTCCAGTAGATTTGTAGGCACAAATCTTACTGGTCTCCAGTATATCTGTGATGTTTTGAAAATTAATTTTTTGACTCTTTTGCAAGAATGCTAGGGTGAGAGACTTGAAAAGTGAATGACCTACAAAATACTTTATATTTTTAATGAACAGAGAGGATAATTAAATTGATACTTAAATAAGTTCAGTTTATTTTTTTGTAGTAAAACACATAAGCATTCTATTGATGGGAACATAAACGGCACAGCAAAGCTGGTGATGTTAAGTCCACAAAAAGATAAGGATAGTGAGGTCCAGAATGAGTATATGATTTTCCGAGGCCACTATCCAATGAGTGAATGGAATGAGGCATAAATGAATCACTAGGGAACATTGCATGGATTGAGTGGATTAAGAAATGGAGTTAAAGGTCAATTTTTCAATCCATTTAGCAATTAATTTCCAGAGAGTAAGCTGGTCTGACAGTCACATGGGGTTTATGTTTGGGGGTAGGATGCTGCTGAAGAACCAATGCTGACAATTTTTAAAGAAAACAAGAAAGAATAAGAGATGAACCCCACCATGGAGTAGAAGAACAATGGTGAGTGAAATGGATGGATAGGCATCGCCAGGAACAGTCAGCTCTGTGGTAAATGTTTCTGCTACTGGCATGTTTTGAAAAACTGTCTCAGGCTTCAGTGCCAAAATGTTAGAAATCGAGAGACACAAATTGCTACAGAAATATAACTGGCAAAGGCTGAGTTAAGACAAAGTAGCAAACAGATTTTTTAAATAATTATTAAAGCTAACTTTACCATTTATGTATGAACTTTCTATTTTTTATAAAAAACATACCTAGTAATTGAAATTTTTATTCAAATGCTACAGGTTCTAGGAAACTTCCAAAATTTTATAAATTTCTTAAAAAGTAAAAGGAATATGATTGATCCAAACTTATTTTATGACACAATATAACTGAAAAAATTAGAAGTGATATGTAGAAGAAAAATTAGGTTTATTGTGTCCTTGAACATAGTGCAGAACTTTCTTAAAAAATGTTAGTAAAACAAATCCAGTATTCTTCAAAACTAATACTAATCTATTGTTAATTGAGGATCATGAAAGAATTGCAAGAATAGTTTCACAGTGAAGAAATACATAAATGTGCATTTCCATACTAGTCTATCAAATTAGAGAAAACATGAGCATCTCAAAAATGATTAAAACGATATTCACTCATAATGGACACAAATCTTTTAGCCACTTCCTGATTTTACTTTTGTGGAATATGACAAGTTTACTTTAAAAAGTATATGAAAAATCAAACAAGAAATAATAATCATGTCTCATCAAGTCCTATGATAGAAACGTACAGAGATCGGAAGAGTATGGAACTGTTGCATAGGCAGAAAAAATCATGAAGAAAACAGAGTAGTAAATAAGATAGGAAATGTACATAAAAAGTTTCTGCTTAAAAAAAAAAAAAAAGAATATCCAAGCTATTAGTGGCAAAATAACAGAAGAAGAATTCAAAGTCAGAAGCAATAAATTATAAAAATCTTCTGGCAAAAAAAAAAATCCATTTAATTTTCACTGTCTAATAACTCTTATTTGTTTATTTTAATAAAAACATATTTAAGAAGAAAAAATGGAATTAAGACAGACATACATGGTAAGAGTTGAATTATGCAATAAGTGAAAATGAATGAAAATGTACATAAAAGTGATGCAATATAAGAAAAGGAAGTTAGAAAAGAGTGATGGTAGGAGGGAGGAAAATAGGAAGAAATCAGAATAGAAGGAAAGAAGAAAAGAAAGAAAGAAGGAAGGATTTATGGATGGAAGGAAAGAAGGAAGGAAGGAAGGAAGGAAGGAAGGAAGGAAGGAAGGAAGGAAGGAAGGAAGGAAGGAAGGAAAGAAGGGAGGAAGGGAGGGGGAGAGAGAAGGAGATATAAAAGGATGCTTACCTGTTCTATCCCAAAAAGTTAACTGAAATTTTAGGAGACTACATGCAAATATATTTGTGGTCTCTAAGTAGGGGAGACATTTAAAAAAAAAATTACTGCTCAAAAAGACTAGTGTTAGACCTTATACTATCTATAATGATAGGAAGTATGGATAAAAATTTGGTTTTATCAGAACATGATTTTAACAAGTCCAAACACCTCTGGATATGGGTTTTGAAAGAGATTTTCACATAACTGGTGTTTAACACATCATAGACATGAAAATGAAGAATTATACCTGGAAAGAGCATTCTATTGATGGGAACATAAACGGCACAGCAAAGCTGGTGATGTTAAGTCCACAAAAAGATAAGGATAGTGAGGTCCAGAATGAGGTGCTGATGAACCTTAGCACCAATGCTGAATGAGAAAAGCAGAGGGAAAATCACAACATGCATAGTGTGCCAGTGTCAGCCAGTCTTCACACTGGTGCTCACCTCTGGGAATGAGCAGAACTGTGTTATGGGGACAGTACACAAGAATATGTAAGTTACTCTTCTTGTTATAGGCAGTCAGTACACAGGCATTGAATATGTCTTACATTGTTTAAGTCAACTGTGTGGCATTAGGCAAGTGGAAAATACTTTCAACATCTCTAGGAAAGGGCAGATATGAAGATTATAATGCACAAGAACATGCAGAGAAGCTTAATGTTAAATATCAATAGATATTATAATCAGGTTGTGTGTTTAGTTAATTTTTATCCACTTTACAATTTATATGTGATATGTTTGTAGATTTTATGAAGAATATTTTAAAGGAAATGAATTGGAATGTATACAAGAACTTGTAATATGTAAAGGCTTTCTTTATAAAATACTATTAAAAAGACAACTCAATGAAAAGAAAACTGAGGTTTTTAATGGTACTATTTCCTGAAAAGATGCCATGTCACCAAGGAATCCCACAGAGATGAATTAACTAGTGAATATAGCAGTTATATTTTACAAAATAGCCAAATAGTGTTTTATTCATTAAAGAAATATTATACAGAATAATATTTTGCAATTTCATGGACATGGACCCTTACATATTCCACACAGAGTCATTCAGAGGCTTACAATGTAGCAGAATATTTTCTTCCCAAATAGGCTTCATACAAACACATATGTTCACACAAATGCACCCCAAATACATACTAGAGTAGTATTATTATGTCACAATTAAATCAATGTTTGTTTTTTGTATCACAGGGGGTTGAACTAAGGGCCTCACATATGCTGTTAAAAAAAATTTAAAAAAGCACTGGGCTACATCCACAGCTAAAAGTGAAATAGTAGCCATAGTCTGTAAGATCATAAAGAGATGACATCATTACTGAATGTTGGGATATACTCACTTGTAAATTATCATGTGGCACTTTGGTTGTGGCGGGGCACAAACACCATGTATATGTTTAATGTGAATAGAGAAAAACATAGTTTGAGCTAGATGAACAATGCCTCCCTCTCGTGTGTTTCTTACAGTTCATTCATGCTAAAGTATATTTATAATGAAGTTTTAAAGATGTCCCTTCATATGTGTGAATATATAATGTATGAAAAAAATGACTTGGTTGATTGCATTCATTATTATTCCCAGTGGGAATCCATGGGACAAAGGAAGACACAAGTTTCTGTCCCATCTCAATTTCCTTTCTGACATTACAATAGGCATGTATGAGTTTGTAACTCAATACACTACCTGCCTAGTGACTTTTCCCAAGGTAGGCTGCGGTTAGTCACCATTCTGTATACTGCAGCAGGAGGAACAGTGCGTGTTTAGTACAGCTGCCCAAGCGATTGCGATGAAGTGTTCCTGGATGGTAAACACTGTTGACCAGGTCAAAGACAAAGTGAAATCTGACTCCTGTTTGTAGATTGATAGTTGTGGACTGTTAGAGGAAATGCCAAAAACAGTTGGCTAGAATCCCAGCTGCAACCTGATCAATGTTTCCCAGTAAAGGAGAAAGCAGAAATGTATGAAGCACATTATGTTGACCAATGTAATTATATTTAAATAATTATTCAACAATAACAACAAAATCTTTGAGAAAATATACTAAATGCCATTCTGGATTATGCAAATTTAGGTAAGGATTAGGAGTAGGTCATAATGAAAATTACAACATATTATTCTACTTTTAAGAAGATTTAAAAATAAATGCACTATAGATTTGAGAATATATTGACATGTATTATTAAATGATAAAAACTGGAATATGTGATCTACAAAAAAGACTTGAATGATGAGTAAGATATCAATAAAATATTTTATGGTACTTATTATAAGACAAAAATATATTTTCTATTGATTAAATGCTAAGAATTAAAAAAAAAACTTTGAAAATTTCTCATTTAAAAATATCAATCATGTGCCATACAATATATCTTTTTCAGATTAAACTTTTTCCGTGATGTTCCTGACTTCAGAGTGTTAGCATGTGGTGGAGATGGAACTGTGGGCTGGATTTTGGATTGCATAGGTAATAGACAATATTCAGTGTTGTTTGTGTTAGAGTGGTTACCACTGTATTTGCTTTATTTGTCATCTGTTTTCTGCTTATCATGAATCTATAGTCTATCATCTATCTATTTTATATCTATCATCTATCTTCTCACTAGTAGCCATACCTTTGGATTCAGTGATAAAATTGGTCATCTGACAAGTTGTTGACTACTTTAATTACTGTTCTATACTTCTGTCAGGCACTGTTAAGGACCCCAAGCCACAGGAGGTTAAAACAGGCCTGAGCTGTCAGGCACGGCTAATGTCCCCAAGCCATAGGAGGTTGCAGCAGGCCCAGACCCTGATATTCTCCCCTTGAGACTGGCAGGAGTGGGGCCACTCCATCCCGCGGGGACACCTGATGTCCTAATAAGACTTAGGTTTCACTTTCCCCTTGACCATCTGACCTTTTACCTAAGGTCCCTATATGTTAATGTGGTATCAGCCAGCAGCCTTCATACGGGTACCTTTTCCCACCACTACATGAACACTTAGAAACCGACTCCCCTGGCACATAAACAAGCTGTCCTCCGACTCAGTCTCCTGGGTGTTTCTTCCCGTTGTGCTCAAGGCCACTCAAGACCCTGATCTCCAGCAGCCTGGACATCTCCAGGGTGCCTGTGTGCAATGGCCCCCAAGTGGCCAGGGACCCACATAGTTCAAAGTTACAACTGACATATTTTGCAAGTATCTAGATATTCTTGGTTTTTTGTTTGTTTGTTTGTTTGTTTTTTCTAACCCATTCCTCCTAGAATTCTTATAACTTCAGAGTTATTTTTAAACCAGGCTCCAGGAAGACCATTTGTTTGTCCTGGACAAGGAGCTTATAGGAAGAAAAACATCTTGCTAAATATAATTATTCCCCATATTTGAATATGAAGCTTCAACATCTTATCTTCTGTGCACATTCTGAGCACAGATTATGATTATTTATTTATTTATTTATTTATTTATTTATTTATTTTGGAGAGAGACACAGAGAGACAGAGAGAGAGGGAAAGGAAGACAGATGGAGATGGGCGCACCAGCAGCCTCTCAGCTGCTGTGAACAAAATCCAGATGTGTGCACCCCCTTGTGGTCAAGTGTGGCATTGCAACCCTTGAATCACTGCATCTGGCTAAACGTGGGACCTGGAGATTGGAACCGCTGGAGATGGGAACCGCTGGAGTTTGGGACCAGTGTTCTTAGGCTTAGGAGGCAGGTGCCTTAACCGCTAAGCCATCTCTCCAGCCTGATTATTTACCTTTATTGTGTTCTATCATATAATTCTAACTCATCTTGTCTACTTCCTATTGATCAATGACCTAGATGGTATCCGCAATACCATCCTACAGGTAGGAATCAAAGATGTGGAGAAGCTAATTATTTAACTTGTGTAAAGTGACAGATGTGGGGTTAGAATTCATACCGTGATGCTATTTAAAGAAGCTGAGTTTGAGAAACACTCAAAACAGATCTATGACTGAGAGAAAACCACACTCACACACATACACACACACAATTGGTGAATTCTAAAAATTTACCTTTTTTTTTTTTTTTTTTTTTTTCAGATCTGGCTATTGAGAGAGTTAATCAGTAATTACATTAATTGAGAATGAATTAATACTTATGAGGAGATAAAGCCTGAACAGTATTTACCTCTTTAAATTTTATTTCAGTCTCTGAATCGACTAATTTTTATGAGAAATTTTATCTTTTCAAGAAGAATTTATTCAAAAGAAATTGTGTTCTCTCTATAAATTAACATTCATTTCTGGAGTTTTTTTTTTTTTGTTTGTTTTGTTTTGTTTTTTTGTTTTTTTTGGAGAGACACAGAGAGAGAGACAGAGAGAGAGGCAGAGGGAAACAGATAGAGAATGGGTGTGACAGCAGTCTCTCAGCTGCTGTGAATGAAATCCAGATGCGTGCCTCCCCTTGTTGGCAAGTGCGGCATTGCACCCTTGCATCGCTGTGCATCTGGCTAAATGTGGGACCTGGAGATTGGAACTGGGTTCTTAGGCTTAGCAGGCAGACACTTTAACCGCTAAGCCATCTCTCCAGCCCAATCTCTGGAGTATTTTGTATTGAAATAAATGCAGACCAGAATGACCTGTCTTTTCATACACTGAAAAATATTTACATTAAAAATATAATTGGAGCTGGAGAAATGGCTTAGTGGTTATAAGGTGTTTGCCTGCAAAGCCAAAGGATCCCGGTTCGTTTCTCCAGGACCCACGTAAGCCAGATGCACAGGGGATACATGCATCTGGAGTTCGTTTGCAGTGGCTAGAGGCCCTGGCATGCCCATTCCTATTCTGTCTTCCTCTTTTCTATCTCTCTCTCTGCTTGCAAATAAATAAATAAATAAATAAATAAAAATTTTTATATATATATTTGAATAGCCTGGGGAGATTGTTCAGTGGTTAATGGTACTTGATTTCAAAGTCTTGGAGACTGGTTTGGCCTGATTTTGATTCCCCAGAACCCACATAAGGCCAGATGCAAAAAATGGCACATAGTTCTGGAGTTCATTTGCAGCAACAAGAGTCCCGAGTATTCTTATACTTACTTCTTCCTTCCTTTCTTTCTCTCTTTCCCACTCACTCTCTCTTCCTTTCTCTCTGCCTTCTCTACTGTTCCTTCTCCCCTTCTCCCTCTCCTCTTTCTGTCTGCTCACAAATAAATAAATAAGTAAGGTATTAAAACTATAAGGAACGGAATAGCTCTTATTTGTTCTGTCCTGGAGTTCCCATTCTTAATTTCCTATGTGTATTTTCTAACAAACCAAAAACATTTCAAAGAAAATGAATGGATATTTTTACTAACACTATTTGCTGGTAATCATCTAATGATTTTAGTTTATGTTGTATAAAATAAATTATGAAAATTCTGATCTCTACATCCTAAATATTTTTAAATTATTTTATTTAGTTATTTATTTGACAGAGAGAGAGAGAATAGGCATGCCAGGGCCTCCAGCCAGTGCAAAGAACTCCAGATGCATGCACCACGTTGTGCATCTGGCTTATATGGGTCCTGAATAGTTGAACCTGGGTCCTTTGGCTTTGCAAGCAAATGCCTTAAACACTAAGTAACCCCTCCACCCGCCCCCACCCCAATCTCTACATTCTAATAAAAAATGTAGATAGTACTTACAGATTTTATCTAAAAGGAGAATTAAAATTCAAAAATCACCAAAGTTACTAAGTGGCAAAAT
This sequence comes from Orientallactaga sibirica, assembly GCA_036365145.1. Taxonomy (NCBI): domain Eukaryota; kingdom Metazoa; phylum Chordata; class Mammalia; order Rodentia; family Dipodidae; genus Orientallactaga; species Orientallactaga sibirica. The sequence continues at coordinate 18,637,467 of JAEOAD010000022.1, forward strand.
GAGTAAAAATAAAGGAAATTTGTGGCTCATCCTAAACCCCCCAATTTTGTGGTACTTCAAATTATCTGGTGGGTGTGTTCATACAAACATCCAATACTGACTCTGAGGTGCTAAGGAGGAAGAAAAGAAAACATTTTATGATATTCAAATTATTTAAATGATTCATATAGTAACATAAAATTTCAGTTGCATAACTGTAATTCTCTGAACCTAAAGCATGATATGATCTAAAGGAAAATCACAAATCAATAAGTGAACAAATAGAATAAATGTGAATCTACTGATCTCAGATAACACTATGTTCATGTGCTGTGAAACAGTGTAATGCAGTGATTAGCAACAAGTTGATGGGATTTTTATGGATCAGTCTACTTCTAGGATTCAACTGCTTTCAAAACTTGTATTTATTAAATAGTCTTTAAAGTTGATGTTGCAAAAGGAATTTGTATAGGAACCTTGTCAAGGTCACATCTATATTCTTGAGTAGATGTACCTACCTCCTTGGTGTTTTAATGGAGACCACATACACACAACGTTGTACAGTTCCAAGCTGACTCAATTTTTTTTTCAAGGTAGGGTTTCACTCTAGCCCAGGCTGATCTGGAATTCACTGTAATCTCAAGGTGACCTCAAACTCATGGTGATCCTCCTGCGTCTGCTTCCCGAGTGCTGAGATTAAAGACATGCGCCACCACGCCTGACTTTCTTTTTTTTTTTAATTAAGATTAGACTTTGGGGCTGGAGAGATGGTTTAGCAGTTATGGTGCTTGCCTGAAAGACATAGAACACAGGTTTGATTGCCCAGGACATACATAAGCCAGATGCATGAGGTGGCACATGCATCTGGAGTTCGTTTGGAGCAGCTAGATATCCTGGTGTGCCCATTCTCTACCCCCTTTTTTTTCTCTTGTCCTTCCTTCCTTCCTTCCTTCCTTCCTTCCTTCCTTCCTTCCTTCCTTCCTTCCTTTCTTTCTTTCTTTCTTTCTTTTTTTTTTCTTTCTTTCTCCAACTCTCTCTCAAATAAATAAAATAGTTTTTTTTTTTTTTTTTTTTTTAAAGAATATCCTTTGATCACTGAAGTGCTTTTAAAATATACCGCCACGGCTCTAGGAATTTTGCAGAAGAGGGGCTGGAAAGGTTGTAAGAGTGACATGTTGGGACAGGATACCTAGAAGCATTTTGCCCTCCGCAATAACTGACTGCTTCTCTCGCCACTCATAACCTACAACCCCATGGCAAATGCCAGCAATCCCACTGAATTATGAATCTAAAACACATCACATGTTGGTACAATCATTTCCCTCCTCTTGGTCCCTATTCCTCTCTAGTATCATCCCGCCAAGGCAGTGTGGGTTATGTGTTGGGTAAGCAGCAGTCAGTCATTGTGTGTGGTGGTGGTGATGGGGGATAATAATGTCTCTGGATATTATGCTCTCCCAGCCTGTGGTTCTTACAATCTTTCTGCCCCCTCTTTCTGCATAATTCCTGGAGCCATGTTTTTTTTTTTTTTTTTTTTTTTTTTTTTTTTTTTTTAATGAGGAGGGTGGAGAATGAGGTAGAAGAGTATATATAGAGAGAGAGCAACAGAAAATTGGCAAACCAGTGCCTCTAGCTACTGCATTCAACCTCCATATGTGAGACCCTTTTGTGCACATATGTGACATTGCATGCTTGCATCACTATGTGTCTGGCTTACATGGGACCTGAAGAGTTGAACATGAGTCCTTAGGCTTTGTAGTCAAGAGCCTTAATGATTAAGCCATTTCTCCAGCCCCAGGTGTGTTTTAAGTCTACTTCAATTTTGAGCTTTCAAGAGATTCTGGATTTCTGCTTTGGTATGTGTTGAGTATCCTCAGTGTCTGTCTCCATCCCCCTGATGCTGGTTGTCAGCTTATCCATGGAAGCTGTACCCTTACTCATCTCACCAAATCCTGTGGATTCCCCTCCTCCCTAGCTGATGTGCAAGGGATCACCTCAGTTCTCACTACCTTCTGAAAAGGAATCTAAAATATCCCTATCACTAATTCAAGAATGTCATTTATGGGCTGGAGAAATGGCTTAGTGGTTAAGGCACCTGCCTCCTAAGCCTAAGAACGCCGGTTCCAATCTCCAGCGGTTCCAGTCTCCAGGTCCCACGTTTAGCCAGATGCAAAGTGACACAAGGGCACAATTCCACACTTGACCACAAGGTAGCGCACACATCTGGATTTCGTTTGCAGCAGCTGAGAGGCTGTTGGCGTGCCCATCTCTATCTGTCTTTCCCTCTCTCTCTGTGTCTCTCAAAAAAAAAAAAAGAATGTCGTTTATGTTATATTGTTTCTCACAAGTGCATAAATACAGTTACATTTGTATTTACTTATGACATTTTTTTCTGTGTATAAGTACCTTGTGCAGTCATTTCATTTAATGTAAGTTTGGTTAAAACTTTAATTTCTTTTTTATTTTTCAACTTTACAGAGAAGGCCAATGTAGCGAAACACCCTCCTGTTGCTATTCTGCCGCTTGGGACTGGAAATGACCTAGCAAGATGCCTGAGGTGGGGAGGAGGTAAGACAGCTGCACAGTCTAGTAAACAGGGTCAATACACACTCCTCCTCATCACAAGAAATGCCCAGCTTTACGTTACAACGTGACAATTGCCATCTGATTTTGGCAAATATAATGAGTGGTACACTCGCTAATGAAGAGAGTCAAAGGAAACATTTCCATATATTTAATTTATAACTTCAGTGATAAAATCCAAAAAAGGGTGGGGGATTTAAACACTAGTGAGTGAGTTACTCAGGCATGAATCCATTATGTAACTATGTATCACCCCTGAAATCTCCCATAGGGTAACCAGTGTGTTCTGTACTTGGAACATAACAATAAACATAGGAAAACAAAATGACTTAAAACCTAGTGATATGTCAAGTTTTAAATGACCCACGAGACTTTATAATCACAAAGCAATACCAATCTATGGATATCCCTCACCATCAAAGCTGATGAATTTAATGGAAACATAAACATACCATCATCAAAAAATGGTTATATACTTCATAGGCAAATGGAACAAAGTTCCAAGACTAAAATGCGAAGAAGCACTTAATGCACTGTTGATCTAACAGTGCATGGGGAGCAGCGTGCACATGGAGAATATTTCCAAATGAGGTCATTGTACTTTGAGCCATTACTTACACTTACCTGAAGATTACTGAATACCACCAGATTTTGCCAGAGAAACTAGAATTGAATGCTAAATGTTTTTAGCAACTAAACATACCTTGGGAAGTTGGAAAGAATCTCTTAAGCCCACGTGAAGGATAAACCCTTGAGGGACTTGTTAAAAATGTAGTGGTTTGAACCTGCCTAAAATATGTTGAACGGAAATCCCTTAGGATGGGACCTCAGCAGACGATTGCCAGTTTGAACAAATTCTCTAAAGAATTCAGATTACAACAAAGTTTGGGAACTATTGCCCCATGAATATCTGTTCAACAGTTGTACATATGGCACAGACAGGATCGTATGTCAGCAAAAAAAGTTAGATTGTGTCTATCCTACTTGGAATTCCCATAAGGATATATGGTAGTAAAAGAATATAAGCAAATATTGCTTTAAGTATCAGTTTTCCAAAATGTGTATTAATTTAAATCAAGGAAACTAAAGATGGGTTTTATATTTTTCTGGTATGTATATTTGATCTTTGGATTTTTTTTTTTAATTTGCTCTTTCCAGACTAGCAAGTGGTTTTAATATCAAGTTGGTTAAAGAAGTCCATTTTACATAGTTTAAAGATTCCCATAAAATCATTAAAGAATGCTATTGATAGAAAAGGCCAGGTCTGCATCATAGGTCAAAAGTATATTAGAAATGAATTATCTGTGGGTGTGCCTAGTGTGTATTACCCAGTTCTGTGGTCTAATATAGTATGTGCTCAACTAGCAACTACAGGTTCACTGACTGCCTAGGCAGTAGAGCAATGAATAATGCCACATAGTTTCATAGTAAGATTTTCGACTAAGGGAGAATGAATCATAGAAAGAAACTACTTAGCTTGAAGGTCAATACCTGCCTGAGGAGGTAACCATTTAAGTCTGACTTGCAATACAAGAAGGGATAAATATTATCCTGTGTTGAAAAGTTCAGGGAAGGCTAGTGGAGTTGTCAAAGTAGTAAGTAGTGAGATGGTGGGTGGTTAAGGATGGAGATCACTTTAAGTTTGGAAGATAATTAGGAAGCAGGCAAGATAAGAGGATTATCCTGGAAAGAGCTTTATTGGGCTTAATTTCAAGCATTATAATAAAGTTCTAAAAGATTTTCCAACTTAAGAGTGACAAGACACAACGTACATCTTCAAAAATAAATTTCTTATTTTGGTGTAAAACAAGAAACTGGTTGGACAATATGAGACCATGGGGGGACTTTAGTTGTATAAGTGAGACCTTATATTATAATTTTCCTATCAGAGATTCAAGAGCAGTTAGAGAAATAAAAATAATTTTTCCTAGAGCTCATTCATAAAGAAATGTGAGTGCAGTGGGTTTCTCTGCCCCTACGTGTAACTTTGATCATGTTGATAAGCACCTGTGTGTATTCAGGTCCTCACCAGAACTTGAAGAATGCCTGTCTGTCATTCTTGCATGGAGGCAGACAATTTTATGTTACATTGCTTTGTTCACTGGGTAGTCTGAGTACTTTCTGAAGTAATGGTAAATATAATTTTATCTAAAGAAAGAGATCACTTTATCAATTAATAATCATTTAGTTTACTTACTGTAAGTGGAATATATTGACTTGCAGATTATTCTTACAAGAATGTTTTATCATATTTTTGATAATGTGGCACTGTCATCATGTAACATGCCCCAAGGAATATGATAAATACTTAACATCTCTTTTGAAATTTCTTAGCAATAATTTAACAAAAAAATAAAGGAGTGTATTATAAGTAAAATGTTGTGTGTGTAGTGTGAGGGAGTAAGAATTGAATGAAGTTTGTTCTTGTACATATGTGGGGTCTTCATATGTTGATGATCTACTTATGAGTTCCAATTAGTCATTTGCATATGTTAGTTAGGACCAGATGTGTACTATGCCTGTTTTTATTTCTCACCAATTACATGTTTTAAATGAAAATAAAGTGAATTTCAACATTATTTCTTTTTTTTTTTTTAAGATTGATTTTTATTTATTTATTAGAGACAGAGAAAGAGGGAGAGAGAGAGAGAGAGTAGAAATGGGCACGCCAGGGCCTCTAGCCACTGTAAACGAACTCCAGAACACATGTGCCACCATGGCTTATTTGGGACCTGGAGAATCGAACCTGGGTCCTTGGGTTTCGCAGGCATGCACCTTAGCTGCTAAGCCATCTCTCCAGCGCTCTTTCTTTTTTTTTTTTTTTTTAATATTATTTGAGAGAGATAGAGAGAGTAGAGAGAAAGAGGAGAGAGAGAAGAGAGAGAGAGAGAGGGCATGTCAGCAGCCTCTCAGCCACTGTGAATGAACTCCAGACAAATGTGCCCCTTGTGGACAAGTGAGGCATTATGCCTTTTCATCACTTTTTGCATCTGGCTAAATGTGGGACCTGGAGCTTGGAACCGGTGTTCTTAGGCTTGGCAGGCAGGTGCCTTAAACACCAAGCCATCTCTCCAACCCAACATTCTTTCTTATAAATAAACTTTAGCTTATGTATTTATTGGTTTTGTTATTATTTTTTCAAAAGAAATTAATCTTCTTGTGTTTCTGAATTTTATTAATACTATTATATCATCATGTAAAAACTACAAACTTAGATCATGTATACAAAATAGTTGGACATACATATTTCATAGATGGGGAATAAGATTTAGATCAATCTTTGTTCATTAGTTCTCAGGTCTACATGTTGTAGGTCTGTTTATAGCATCTCTATTTTTACTCCACAAGAAGATTGGCTAATAGTAGTTCCTTTCCCCTTTAACTAGCAAAAGAAGTTTTGAAAACATATCACATGTTAAGTTGTTTAAATTGAGTGACACTAGTTTATTATTGCTATAGTAATTAATTTTTACTAAGTTGAGTCTTATCACATTCTCTCCTGGACATTAATCTGATATCATGTTAAACAGTGTTGCAGCTAAGCTGACAAAGCTCAACATCTTACTTAATGTCTTAATCCTGCTGAATATGTGTGTTCTACATATACTAGACACCCATGTTATATTGATCATATGATAACTAATTAATTGTAGATAATTATATAACTAATTAATCATACTAAAATTCCTTTAAGCCTGAAAATTATCATGTTGATTTTTTTGTAAAACCAAAAAAGAGAGAGAGAGGCAAACAGAAAGAGTGACTATGGGTGTTCCAGGGCCTCCTGAGCCTGCAAACAAACCTGAGACATACGGGCAACTTTGTGTTTCTGGGTTTAGGTGGGTACTGTGAAATTGAACCTGGGCTGTTAGGCTTTGCAAGTGTCTTTAACTGATGAGCCATCTCTTTATCCTCAAAGCAGGTTTTTTAAAATAAATGAATATATTTAACCATTTTCATTGAATTCAGTAGTAAAATGTAAATTCACACGTACAAAGAATATAATTTTGCATTATTGTTCTTCTTATAAAATAAGAAATTAGGAAAATAAAGAGGTTAAAACTATTTTTAAGAACACTTGAGGGGCTGGGATGATTCAGTGATTCAGAACATGTTCACACAAGTAAGAGAGCCTGAGGAGGCCTGAAACCTTCTACGTTCAAATAACAGTACCCACACAAACAAGTAGACATGATCATGTGTGGGCTTATAATCCCATTCTTGTGTGAAAGGGAGAACAGAAAATGTCGAGGGCTCCCGGGTAGCCAGTCTGATGGAAAAACACAACAAAATAATAGCTCTAAGTTCAGTGAGATGGAGACGACAGAAAGAGAGAGAGACTGACTCCTTCTCAAGGAAATGTATGGATGAGTGAAAGAGGAAAGGGTGATATTTGACAATCTCTTCTGACTTCTGCACTTGCAGTGGGGAGGTTTACATCTGTACACACAGCACACCCCAACACAACACATAATACCCATTAATAGGTAAAATGATGAAAATAATAAAAATGAAAATTAAAATGAAATACTTGAGCTATAAGTAAATATAGCTATTGTAGTCTTTTACTTTAAGCTATTCAATGTTTGACAATGTTTGAGTATTTTAAATGTCATTAATATTCTTATTTTAAAATTACACCATATTATAAAATGTTTTCAGATAGTTGACAGTAGTTGTTATGCAATTACTGTTTCTTGTACTCTGTTTTGTACATTTTGAATTGTGTGTAACAAATGTTAAATGTGCTATGTTAATAGATGAGAAATAGACTTCAAAAGTAGAGCTCTAACATGTATCAACATTCATCTTCTTATAGATAATTGAATCAGTATATCTTAAATGTAATAAATTTTTAGGTGTTGGCATATGAAGTTGCTAACAACCCTAACAAGTTGCTAACAAAGGTGCATAGTCACTGGAAATTTTAATTCAGCAAATAAATAAGCTACAGGTCAAAAGTTGGATACCAAAACTATGGAAATATGGTTTCAACTGGAAACATTATTTTTGAAATTTTGACTTTGTGTGTATGTATATATATGTGTATATGTGTGTGTGTGTGTGTGTGTGTGTGTGAGAGAGAGAGAGAGAGAGAGAGAGAGAGAGAGAGAGGATGTGTGTATGTTTAGACAGAGAGTGAGAGGGACAGAGAAAGAGATTATTTAATATAGAAAATTTAGAATTCTGACACTGTCAACATCTGCAGTCCCAAATTGTTGAGAACCTTCTATTTAACTGATTTAAGATTCGTATACTGAGGACTTCTATACCTTATCTCACTTTGTCCACAGAGCAAATATAAGGTTTGATAGGGGGAGGAAACTGATATGGAGGGAGATCAACAAACAGGTCCAATAAATAACACAGCCATATTTAGTCTACAATCTTTACTTACAGCAGTGTATACCCACAGCAAAATTTAAGAGATGATGTAATATCAGGGAAAATTTTATTTTGGGGTCATGTTGACTATGTTTAGTAAAACCTCATCCATGATTTTCTCACTATTTACTCTAGGCACATCTGACAACAGAATCTTCCAGTGACAATAAAACAAAAAATACTATAATACCCATTCTAAGACAGGCAACTTATGAGAAATGGATAATATGAGACTGCATCGGATGGACATCTCATCTTTTATTTTGGAAGTTGGCATCAAAAAGAATAGATCACATTTAAAACTACATATGTGGGGCTGCAGAGATGGCTTATTAGTTAATGCTCTTGCCTGAAGAGCCAAAGAACTCAGGTTTGATTCCTCAGGATCCATGTAAACCAGATGCACAAGGTGGTGCATGCATCTGGAGTTTGTTTCTAGTGGCTGGAGTCCTTAGAACATCCATTCTCTCTCCCTTTCCCTCTCTCTGCCTATTTCTTTCTCTCAAATAAATAAATAAATAAAAATAAAATACTTTAAAACTACATAAATGGAATATATACAAGAAAACTAGCTAAAAAGGAAAGGGCACCACCAGTATTCATACTAAAAAAGAAAGAAAAAAAAAAAAAGAATAAGCTGATGACAGGAACATCCTTTGTTTAAATGGGATGTTGCACTATGTCAACCAAGGGTCCACAGGAAATCCAACAATTCAACTGTGTTTCTGACTTTGCCACAAGGCTGATGTCCTTTCACTGTCTGCTTGGGATGAAGATTTGGAAAATGACAATTTTTTGAATTATTGAATATATGAATATATGGCAATTGTGTATATCAAGATTGATGGAAATATGTGTTGGCCAATGAAAGCTAATAATCAAAGATAGGTACAAGTACAATTAGAATAGATTCTGCTTTTCACTGAGTGTAAATTAGCTTTAAGTGCATTAGTTGGTGTCAAAAGAATGCACATCAATAAACTCACTTAATTGAGTATACTATATCATTGGTTACTTGGGTCCCTTTTATCTCAAGATAATTTTATCCATTAGGTTATGAAGGTGAGAATCTGATGAAGATCCTCAAAGACATTGAAAGCAGCACAGAAATCCTGCTGGACAGGTGGAAGTTTGAGGTCATACCGAACGACAAAGATGAGAAAGGAGACCCCGTGCCTTACACCATCATCAATAATTACTTTTCCATTGGTGTGGTAAGATTCTCTACTGCATCTTAGCTTTTGCAATATGTCCTAAATAATCACTCTCATAGTACCCCTTTAAGATTTTCTGGTTTTAAATCATTTTATCTTTGTGTTAAGACAGTACCTCTTCTTATGCATATAATTAGCTTATGAATTCATTTAGAAGTCTGAATCAGCAACTGATGACTTTTTAATAGGTTAAACAAAGGTAAGATTTTATTTTTTTGTTATTGAACTTAAAATGACTACTAATGTACAATTTCAAGTGTACCATATTACTCTAGTGATAAAAAAGTGAGAGTCTGTAATCAAATTTATTTTTTTATAATCAAATTTATTTTATTTTTAGAGCTGGGCATGGTGGCTCACACCTTTAATCCCAGCACTAGGGAGGCAGAGGTAGGAGGATCACCATGAGTTCAAGGTCACCCTGGGACTACATAGTGAATTTAAGGTCAGCCTGGACTAGAGACCCTACCTTGAAAAACCAATATGTGTGTGTGTGTGTGTGTGTGTGTGTGTGTGTGTGTGTGTATTTACTTTTATTTTTATGTCTATGTTACAAATAGCATTATTAACTAATAAAATCTATGAAGAATCCTACTGTTATTACTTTGTTAATAAGGTAAAGAGTGACTTCTTTTCTTTTAGATCCTTATGTTGAAAATATTGCTTATCAGTAAAAATAATTTGAAATTTAATTCTTAAGGAAATACTTTATTGTTTTTAGTTACATATTCATTTAGTAAAGTAATATAAACACTAAAATGTTATTATGTTCCATTTTATTTATGTCACTTACTATAAGTCTAATTTATCTTGCACACACAGACACAAGGAAATACAGACATTAATAGGTTATTAACATTATGATAGCCAAGAGACCATTGATCAAATTATTTAATCTGAATGTCTTTTCATTTACCTATGCCATATTGTTTAAATTTAGTGTCCTCCCCAAAAGAGTTAGAAATATAAATATATATATGTATATATGCCTCAAAGTGTACTTTTTATGAAATATCAAATGTAATATTTAATTAATAATATGATATTCTTATTCCTTAAAGAAAAATATGATGTTAATGCAGATAACTGTATTAGTGTGAAAATTTATGCACAATTCATTTCCCTCATTTAAGTGTAACTTAACCAGTAAGTTAAGACTTGATTGTATACATATGGCATATTTTCTTTATAATTCATACGTTGACATACACCAACGCTCATTCTATAACTGTCTATTGTAAATTGTCTAAAACTTTAACAAATAGTTTACATTTTAACTACAAAATTACACTTAAAATCAGTCTTGGGCTGAAGAGATGTCTCAGAGGTTAAGGTGCTTGCCTGCAAAATCTAACAACCTAAGTGGAGCTCCCCAGTAACCACATAAAGCCAGATATATACAGTGGCACATACATACATCTGAAGTTTATTTGCAGTGGCTAGGGGACCTGGAGCACCTATTTTCTCTCTCTCTCTCTCTCTCTCTCTCTCTCTCTTCTTCTCTCTCTCTGTCTCTTCCTCTCCCTCTCTTCTTGCTTGCAAATAAATAAATAAATAAAAATATTTTAAAATATCACTCTCATACATGGCCACAAGTAAGATAATTTATAAAACATATTATAATCATAAAGTCTAAATTATCAGAAATAATTCTCTCACATGTGGGAGTATATTAAAATTGCTATTTAAAAATCCCAACATTTAAAAATGTTGCAGTTTATCAACAGGTAATTATTGTCCTAACATTGGGGAATATTTATCTATAGTCATGCTTTCAGAAATGTATACTTCCATACCATTGGGGAGAAGCTAAACACATATTATTTCTGAAGTGATGAATACCTGCAAAAGCGGGATTGTCAGAAAATTGAATGGGAAGAGTAAGTTGGCCATTAGGAAACATTATTTCTTGTTCATTTGTGAAGAGGACAATACAAAAACTACTGGACAGAGGTAAAGGGATTCATGGAATTAGGTTTGTCACAAGCTCTTCCAGCTCTGAACACTCTTGTTCTCAAAGAGTGAGTGACAGAGATGACGGTGACAAGCAAATATATATGCTTTCTTTATAGCAGCATGTCTAAGAACATGTGCAAAAAGATAAGCATGATCTAAGTGTTAGTAAAGTTTATCTCGGGTACTTGGGGATAAAGAGAAAAAGGGATATTTGTTTCTATATGATGCAATTCAAAGTAAATCAAAACCATTGTTTATCTTTAATGTTTTACAAGATTATTCAAATGTGCATAAATGTTTATAAGGCCATTCTATAAAGGTTAACTTCTCATCCAAATATTAACTTCAAAACTAGAGGACCCTTGCCCCTTGTTAAATGGTTTCAGTGATGACTTGAGGTTTGTTGTGGCTTTAATTGCATAGAATTAGCTGTAACTGCTGTTCTGATCATTTCTGTTCATGCATTTTGTGTTTCTTCCCTTTATTCATGTATACAGTAATTCCTTTTATTTTTTTTGTGTGTATCTGTAAGTAGTCCCTGTGCATCAGACTGTCTTCAAACATTGAAAACAAAAATGGAATCAGTATAGGAGACAAAAACTAGTTTTCACACATTTAACATTTACACATTAGTGAGATGGTACATGTGTGATTTTCAGAGTTTTCAATGTAAAGATGGAGATACAATGGGAGAAAGGACACATTATGCAGGGTCATAATTTAAGTGCTGATTTTGTTTTTGGTTTTGTATAGAATTATTTGATGTATTTTGCACCATGAGATGATTTGTGTTGATTTTCCTAAGTTTTTTTCTCTCCATTTCTTTTTTTTTTATTGACAGCCTCCATAATTGTAGACAATAACCCATAGTACTTCCCTCCCTCCCACTCCACTTTCTTCTTTGAAACTCCATTCTCTATCATATCCCCTCCATTTCTCAATCAGTCTCTCTTTTATTTTGATGTCATGATCTTTTCCTACTACTATTATGGTCTTGAGTAGGTAGTGTCAGGCATTGCAAGGTCATAGATATCCAGGCCATTTTTTTTTTTTTTTCTGGAGTAGTACATTTAAAGGAGTCATACCCTTCCTTTGGCTCTTAAGTTCTTCCTACCACTTCTGCAATGGACCCTGAGCCTTGGAAGATGTGACAGAAATATTTCAGTGCTGAGGACTCCTTTTTTCATTTATTTTTTTTTTTTTTTTTTTTTTTGAGGTAGGGTCTCACTCTGGTCCAGGCTGACCTGGAATTAACTATGTAGTCTCAGGGTGGCCTCGAACTCTCAGCGATCCTCCTACCTCTGCCTCCCGAGTGCTGGGATTAAAGGCGTGTGCCACCACGCCCGGCTCTTTTTCATTTATTCTTTAGCATCATGATGCCTTATAAGTCATCCCAAGGTCACTGCCATCTGAATAGAGAAGCTGCTCTAGCCAAAATTGACAGTAGTATTAATATATGGGTATGGACATTAAGAGAAGTGCTTACTGAGCAGTTTGTTGAACATAATATATATGTTTAGCCAGACACCAGCAAATGATACACCCTCGGGCTCATGAGTACCCCTGTTGTAGGTTTTCAGTATCAGGGATGTATTCCCTCCCATGGAGTGGGCCTCCAGTCCAATTGGAGACTGTTTGGTTTCCCCCATAACAGACATGCCACTATCGCACCTGTTGGCTCATTTGGTCTGGCTGTCCAAATTTAAGGCTTGCAGTGTCCACTGTTGAGTATCACCAGTGGTGATTTCTCTCTCTCCCATTGAATTGCATGCAGCATAGCTTTTTCCAGCTTTCTGACAGCTGATCTACATGAGGGAGGTTTTCAGCTCATCTCCAGCAGGATTTCTCACTGACCTTGCAGCCCAAGTATTTGAAGTCTTCAGCAATAGGGTCTTACCATCTATTCCTGGTGGGAAATCAAGGGTCTCAGCAATGGCCTGTAATGTTTCGGGGGTATCCGTGACCTCCCTAGCCAACAGCTCACTAGAAGGTATTTCATCCCTGGCACTGAAAATTTTCTAGTACCAGTCTATGGCTCCTGAGTGTTCCATTGTCCACACTTATATCCTCTTAGATTTTGATTAGCCTCCCTCCACCTTTCTTTTACTCAGTCTCTTCCCCTGACCTCACTTATGCCTTTTCATCCCCATTAATCAGTTCTTCTACTTCCATATATACAATACCATCCTATTAAGTCCCCCTCCCTTTATATTCCCTTTATAATCCCTTTTCTAGCTTACTGGCCTCTACTACTGAGTTTTATTCCTACTCACATAGAAGTCCAATCATTTGTAGCTAGGATCCACATATGAGAGTGAACATGTGATGTTTGGCTCTCTGGGCCTGAGTTGTCTCACTAAGTATAATCCTTTTCAGATCCATCCATTTTCCTGTAAATTTTAAAAAAATGTCATTTTTCTTTACTGCTAAGTAGAACTCCATTGTGTAAATGTGCCACATCTTCATTAGCCACTCATCATTTGAGGGACATCTAGGCTGGTTCCATTTCCTAGCTATTATGAATAGAGCAGCAATAAACATGGTTGAACAAGTATTTCTAAGGCAGGGAGATGAGTCCTTAGGATATATGCCTAGGAGTGCTATAGCTGGATCATATGATAAATCTATTTTTAGCTATCTCAGGAACATGCACACTGATGTCCACAATGCCTGGACCAGATTGCATTCCCAACAGAAGTGTAAAGGGTTCCTCTTTGTCCACATCCTTATCAGCATTTATGGTCATTTATTTTCATGATGATAGCCAATCTAAAAGGAGTGAGATGTAATCTCAACATAGTTTTAATCTGCATTTCCCTGATGGCTTGGAATGTAGAAAAACTTGAAGCTTTTCCACTAAAATCAGGAACAAGAACTAAATAGAGAGTTTTCAGAAAAAGACATACCAATGACATATAAAAATTATTTAAAGTTCTACATCCATTTGTTTCTTAAGGTTCACTTTTCTTCTCATCTACCCCCCACCCCACCTTTCAGGGATTAGGCCTTGGGCGTCCCAAAGCTGTCAAGTCCTCGGGATCATTAATTTCACTTTCTAGGCTTTTGGTTTTGTTAACATCTGTGGCTTTCACAGTCCATAACAAAATTCAGCTACAATGAAGGTTTAAAAATTGCCCACAGATGTATGAAATATAAAATCCGTTTCCCATGATAGCTGCCAATACAAAAGCCTTCATTTTTTAAAACTGCATAGGACATAATATTTCAGAATTTCTATGCTACTTAAAAGGTGGTATACTTTTAATAACTCCATAATTAACACAATAATTTTACGTGTCTTTAAATATTGCTTTCTCTTTACTGTGCTATATTTTTATCCAAGTAAAGCATTTCAACTGACAGTAGGGTTAGTATCATTTGCATATTAGGAAGGAGGGTTGTTAGTGTACAAAACTATCTTTGGTGAAGGATACGATTAAGCAGATTAACCCAATATACATTTTATGGGTAATTAGCTTGGATTCATAAGTGATGTTGTTGGATAAATATTTCTTAACTGCAATAGTGTACTTAATATAGCATAAAAGTCTAAAATATAAAGTACCATGATTTCATGAGCATTTAGGATCCCGCCTCTCGTTAGTACTTTAATTAAGAAGTTTGTTTACTATTCCTTCCACTAATGCAATTTTCATGTCTGATCTAATTCCAAGGATAGGATTATAACGGATGCATTGAAGAACATGGTATCAGAAAAAAAAGTGAGAATTCTGGTATACTAGACGGCTACTTTATAATTAAAACATTGGAGCAGAATACTTATAAAAAATATCTCCAAATTTGTGTTTCCTTTCATTTTTATTTGTTGAGAGTAAAACTTAAGAGCCACTTTGACACATATTTCAGAATCAATACTGAGGAGACTTCATGTCTTACAATAGGAGGTAGAAGAGTGACAGTCTTAACCAAAGCAATTTCTTACGAAGTGTCATAGTGATCATCTTTGAAGCTAACAATGTAGATGTAATCAGCCATAATTAAGGCCCATGAATTATCTCCCTACCTAAAGGTCTCTGAGGACAAGTCAGAAAATCCCATGGATTCTATCTATGGAAATGTTCCCTGTGAAATAAATTACATCTGACTTGTTGACATCATTATTCATACAGTAGTATAATAGTACTCATGTAAGACCATGTTAGCCTGACTCTCTTTCCTAATTTCAGTATTGATATTTGTAACCACGGTTAATCATCCTAGTAAATTCCAGTGTGGACACACTTCATTCCAGAAATCAGCACTATGAGCAGAGATAAGTGAGGCCGTAAGAATGGCAAAGGCTGCTTGGAGGTTCTGAGTGCTTCTACAGAGCATATCCAGGAATAATTACCCTCATCATGTAAGAGTGAAAAACAACGTGGAATTGAAACCCTCCCCTACATTAGTTTTCTTGCAATCAGTTTTGGCTCTATGATAACTGTGGAAATATTCTCCAAGTCTCAGAGAAATCTGACAAAGACAAGTGGACTTTTACTATACCATATATATTACCACCCAAATGTCCTATCAAACATATATATTTCCCTGGTGAAGATTTAATATCCTCCAGCCTCAGTCAGTCACTAAGGCCCTCTTATTCTGCCAGTACAGGACAAAAATATGACTACATAATTCTCACAGCCATAAATTTACAGCTCATGGAATTGTTGCTGATCAGAAATTCTTCAGTTATCAGCCCTTTCTGACATTATCGTTTTTCTCTGACTTGACTGAAAAGGAATAACAACTATTTTTACTACTGAAATTTACCAAGGGTCATTGATTCAGAAGGAAAAAAAAAATGGGTTTAGTCTTAAGGCGAATAAAATTGTGCCTTAAGCATGACCAGTTTTTAATCTATTTTAAATCATCTTTATAACATTTTATTTTATTTATTAGAGAGAGACTGAGAGAGGGGGCAGATAGAGTGAATGGGCATGCCAGGGCCTCTAACCACTGCAAACAACCTCCGCATGTGCGGGCCGTGTGCATCTGCCTTACCTGGGTCCTGGGAAATTGTATCTGCATCCTTACCTGGGTCCTTAAATTGTTTTTGTGCTCATCTCTTTTATTTATTATAAATACACAATTTGGGGATGGTGATGTAGCTCTGGCAAAGTACTTGTCTACCATGTGCAAGGCCTTGTGTTTGATCCTCTGCTTTGATTGATAGATACAGCTAGATGGATTATAGATTAATAGAAACTTCATGATAGAAAGATGATAGATTTTTTTTATTGACAACTTCTATACTTACATACAAAAAACATGATATTTCCCTCCTCTCCCCCTATTTCCCTTCAGAACTCCATCCTCCATCATATCCCCTCCCTCTCTCCATTAGCTTCTCTTTTAATTTGATGTCATCATCTTTTTCTTCTATTATGAGGGTCTTGTGAAGGTATTGCTAGGCACTGCAAGGTCATGGATATCGAGGCCACTTTCTGTCTGGACAGTTGCATTGTAAGGAATCATGCATACCCTTCCTTTAAGATGATAGATATTTTTATGAAGCTGCCATTTTTATCACTGAAATTTGCATTTTGATCAAATTCTACTATCATTAAACAAATATAATTTTTTACACAGACTGTAAAGATTAGGATTTGTGTTTGAGAAATTGAAAAGTTATAAATCATGACACAAATCAAAGGATGTTTAGAAAGTTAATTCTTTTGTAATATTATTATAGAAAACAAGATTCTGAATTTTTCCAATTTTAAGGTAATAAGAAATTGATTATGGCATTAATCCTATACTGGTATAAAATATTCTTACTGGAAAAATAAATTGCCTATCTTTGTTGTAAGTTGTATAGCTTTGCCCTGAAATAGTTCATCTTAAGGAAGAATTACTTGAATAAATTCCATGCATAAGAACCAATTGTTAAGTTCATGTACTTCATAATTATACTGCAAATCAATTTATTTTACACATAAAAGTTTTGCCAAATTTAATGTCATGTGTTTTCCTATGATTACAGCACTCTTCCCAATGGCAGATAAATATGTTTAGGGGCAGATGACAATTAAATGGTATCAGAAAAAAGTGAGAATTCTGGTATACTAGACGGCTACTTTATAATTAAAACATTGGAGCAGAATACTTCTAAAAAATATCTCCAAATTTGTGTTTCCTTTCATTTTTATTTGTTGAGAGTAAAACTTAAGAGCCACTTTGACACATATTTCAGAATCAATACTGAGGAGACTTCATGTCTTACAATAGGAGGTAGAAGAGTGACAGTCTTAACCAAAGCAATTTCTTACGAAGTGTCATCTTTGCAGCTAACAATGTAGATGTAATCAGCCATAATTAAGGCCCATGAATTATCTCCCTACCTAAAGGTCTCTGAGGACAAGTCAGAAAATCCCATGGATTCTATCTATGGAAATGTTCCCTGTGAAATAAATTACATCTGACTTGTTGACATCATTATTCATACAGTAGTATAATAGTACTCATGTAAGACCATGTTAGCCTGACTCTCTTCTCCTAATTTCAGTATTGATCTTTGTAACCACGGTTAATCATCCTAGTAAATTCCAGTGTGGACACACTTCATTCCAGAAATCAGCACTGTGAGCAGAGATAAGTGAGGCCGTAAGAATGGCAAAGGCTGCTTGGAGGTTCTGAGTGCTTCTACAGAGCATATCCAGGAATAATTACCCTCATCATGTAAGAGTGAAAAACAACGTGGAATTGAAACCCTCCCCTACATTAGTTTTCTTGCAATCAGTTTTGGCTCTATGATAACTGTGGAAATATTCTCCAAGTCTCAGAGAAATCTGACAAAGACAAGTGGACTTTTACTATACCATGTATATTACCACCCAAATGTCCTATCAAACATATATATTTCCCTGGTGAAGATTTAATATCCTCCAGCCTCAGTCAGTCACTAAGGCCCTCTTATTCTGCCAGTACAGGACAAAAATATGACTACATAATTCTCATAGCCATAAATTTACAGCTCATGGAATTGTTGCTGATCAGAAATTCTTCAGTTATCAGCCCTTTCTGACATTATCGTTTTTCTCTGACTTGACTGAAAAGGAATAACAACTATTTTTACTACTGAAATTTACCAAGGGTCATTGATTCAGAAGGGAAAAAAAAATGGGTTTAGTCTTAAGGCGAATAAAATTGTGCCTTAAGCATGACCAGTTTTTAATCTATTTTAAATCATCTTTATAACATTTTATTTTATTTATTAGAGAGAGAGACTGAGAGAGGGGGGCAGATAGAGTGAATGGGCATGCCAGGGCCTCTAACCACTGCAAACAAACTCCACACGCATGTGCGACCGTGTGCATCTGCCTTACCTGGGTCCTGGGAAATTGTACCTGGGTCTTTAGGCTTTGGGGCAAGCATCCTAACTGCTAAGCCATCTTTCAAGTCCTTAAATTGTTTTTGTGCTCATCTCTTTTATTTATTATAAATACACAATTTGGGGATGGGGATGTAGCTCTGGCAAAGTATTTGTCTACCATGTGCAAGGCCTTGTGTTTGATCCTCTGCTTTGATTGATAGATACAGCTAGATAGATTATAGATTAATAGAAACTTCATGATAGAAAGATGATAGATTTTTTTTATTGACAACTTCTATACTTACATACAAAAAAACATGATATTTCCCTCCTCTCCCCCTATTTCCCTTCAGAACTCCATCCTCCATCATATCCCCTCCCTCTCTCCATTAGCTTCTCTTTTAATTTGATGTCATCATCTTTTTCTTCTATTATGAGGGTCTTGTGAAGGTATTGCTAGGCACTGCAAGGTCATGGATATCGAGGCCACTTTCTGTCTGGACAGTTGCATTGTAAGGAATCATGCATACCCTTCCTTTAAGATGATAGATATTTTTTATGAAGCTGCCATTTTTTATCACTGAAATTTGCATTTTGATCAAATTCTACTATCATTAAACAAATATAATTTTTTACACAGACTGTAAAGATTAGGATTTGTGTTTGAGAAATTGAAAAGTTATAAATCATGACACAAATCAAAGGATGTTTAGAAAGTTAATTCTTTTGTAATATTATTATAGAAAACAAGATTCTGAATTTTTCCAATTTTAAGGTAATAAGAAATTGATTATGGCATTAATCCTATACTGGTATAAAATATTCTTACTGGAAAAATAAATTGCCTATCTTTGTTGTAAGTTGTATAGCTTTGCCCTGAAATAGTTCATCTTAAGGAAGAATTACTTGAATAAATTCCATGCATAAGAACCAATTGTTAAGTTCATGTACTTCATAATTATACTGCAAATCAATTTATTTTACACATAAAAGTTTTGCCAAATTTAATGTCATGTGTTTTCCTATGATTACAGCACTCTTCCCAATGGCAGATAAATATGTTTAGGGGCAGATGACAATTAACTTATTTTTAACTGAGTTGTTAACAGTAAATAAATTACATATGAAATATAAAACAATGATGTTTCTTCACAAAGAAAGTGTTAATTTGACAATCAAACACAAATATTGTAATTCAATTGTATTTACAAAAAAAATCAAAATAAAATTTTAATCAGAAAATAAACAAAATTGCTATTTTCATTTTATTAACAAATCAGTAAAGCATTTTTCTTTTATTAAGCAACTTACTGCTAATATTTTCCAGGAGAAAATATGCTTTATATTTAGTCAGACTTACATACAGTTTGAGTTAATTTTCACTACATTTTCTCATTACTCATGAATGCTTGTAATTCTTTTGTTTTTGCTTGAGTTTGTGTGTGTCAGGTTCATGTGTGTGGAATGTGGTGTGCACGTATGTGTTGTGGTGTGACCATATGGTCATTTGGAGGTGAGTAGAGTGGCTTGCCTATCGTGGCCATAACAAAATGTCAGGGTGGCCCATGCCATCACTCTTTGACCACGTTTTGTTTGGACCTAGAGTCTCTTTTCTGATTCCAGAGCTTGCAGGGCCCCATGGATTCTTGGATCTCTGCTCCTCTGAGATATTGGGGTTAAAGACAAGTGTGGTCATGCTTAGTCATTTATGTGGAATTTGGAGATTCAGTCTCTGGGAGTATCAGGATCACTCAGGCCCTCAGTGCTTGCACAGGAAGCACACATAACTGCTGAGCCCTCTCTCCAGCCATATATTTTCATTATTACTAGGATTTCAGATCTCCATGGAAAAATAAATGTCCTATATAATTTATTTAAAATATTTAAGATTCAGTATATTAAAGAAAATTAATGTAAAAAATGTTAATGTAGGGTTGGAGCAAGGGCTCAGTAGTTAAAAGTGCTTGCTTACAAAAACCCATTGGCCAGATTTTGATTCCCCGGTACCAATGTAAAACAGGATGGAAAAAGGGCTCAAGCTTCTGGAGTTCATTTGCAGTGGCAGGAGGCCCTGGTCTACTCTCTCTCTGTGTCTTGCCCTCCTCCCTTCCCAAATAAATGAATCAGTAATAAGTAACTATATTTAAAAATTAATACAAGAAAACTAAATGTAAAATGCTACAGGCACAAAATGTTTATCACCTTTATTCCCCGACGTAGGATTAACCTCTCCAATAGGACTTTCTCTCTGAATGATTTGCTTCTCTTTGCTACCATGCATAAAGGTGAGTGCATCTTCTAGATCATTCACCTGCAGCTCTTGGCATTTCACAACTAAACAGAGAGCACAGTTGTCAGTATAATTTTCCTCTAAATATTTTTTTTTTCATTTGTCTAGACCCCAAGTATTCCAGATTAACTTCGGTTTTCATTTTCACTATCAATTTGTCTCCTCTTGGCTCAGCCTTGACTTTGACTTTTTTTTTTTTTTTTTTCCCTTATGCACAGGGTCTTCCTAGTAAGTTGGATTTCTAAGAACCACAGTTGTATGCTGGTGAATTTCAAGTTTTGTTTGATGATCTGGCATTTGTTCATCTTCTTCCTAATATTTTCCAAGCCCCTGTGGTTTCTGAAATTCCTTATTTGTGACTAAGTTCCTTGTTCACATCATCAACATTGTTTATCTCACCATCCTCATCAACAGCTTCTGATTTATCCAAAAAATACCCACCCTGTTGTCATTCCCAAATTGTAGCCCATTCTTGTTCATCTATTGATCATCTCACCCCTCTACCATCTATCTGTCTATTTATCGATCTATCATCTATATATCTTTTTTCAGTTGCTTTTTGACATGTCTCACTCCTCACATATCGTGTGTGTGTGTGTGTGTGCGTGCGTGCGTGCGTGCGTGCGTGTGTGCATGTGTGTGTGTTTTAGAAGTTGCATCTCTCTGTAGCCCAGGTTGATCAGGAATTCACCATGTAGTCTCCTAAAGATCTTCCTTACCTCTGTCTCCCTAGTGCTGTGATTAATGGCTTGTTCCACCATGCCCAGGTTCCTTACATATCTTTATTTAACATTAATCACATCTTATACACTATCATCTGCTTGTTGGTCTTTCCTCTAAACTCTGGCTTTTGTAGTCAAGGAATGTAAGTTACTCCAGAATGCTTAGTCTTTCTTTTTGATAGTTTACTCACAGTATCTGTGTATGCATGTCCAATTCTGTGCAAGTGCCATAGTGCGATGGTCAATATATGGAGTCAGAGGACAGCTTTACATTAGTCCTCCCCCATTAAATGCTTTCAGGCAGGGTCTCTCATTGTTTCAGGAAATGCTCTATCTCTGTTTTCCTTCTTACCTATCCACGGCAGGAATACAGAAGCATGCCATGGCTCCTGGCTCATACATGAGGTCTGGTGATTTGAACAAAGTCAATTAGCATTGCTTAGCAAATGCTGTTTCCATTTTGCCATCTTCCCAGACCAAAAATGCTCAATTTTCAGGACTGGTTCATATCTCAGTGATAGATTGCTTGCCTTGTAAGCACAAGACATTTTGTTTGAGACCCAATTATGAAAACAAAAAAAAAAAAAAGTATGCTTATTCTTGGCACCTATATTGATCTATAGCAGTTGTCAAATAGATTAAATTATATATTATCTAAGAGTGAACATTTCTGAAGCTACTATTCCTTATTCATTTCTATTGCTTGCATTTAGTTGCATTTCCATTGTTAGCTATTTGTCACATAATTTTTGGGGACAGTTAAAATAAAGCTAAATATATAAATATCTAAAGAGTATGTAAAAGAAAATGTTATTATCCTCATCAATATTTCCAATGTTTAGAGAATTAAAATTTCAAAATACCTGCCTAATATATGCTAAGGAATTCATAACGTGGCATACGTTTCCTTATGCAATTTCTGAACAAAAATACCTCCCCTCAAAAAAAAAAAAAGTGTTGTAAAGTCTGGGAATAAATTCTGACTGACTTGTGTGATTATGGCATGGTCTTCATTTTCTCACCATCATTTAATTTCTGGGACATGAACTATTCTAATGGTCCATAGCCAATTTAATCTTACCTGGTTTTAGCTGTCATGTGCTTTTAATGACTAAACTTGTAAAATATTTCACAACTAAGGATTTTTTTTAACATTAGAAAAAGCCCTGTCCTCTTGCTAAGAGCTATAGTGCTTCAAGTGACAATGATAAATGAGAGTGTATTCCTGAAGATGTAATTAATCTGCAATAGGGTCAGAACAGCTCCTTAGGTAAATGAAACTAAATCAGATGTGTAGTCTATAATTAACTTACAACCATATTAGCCCAAGTGTAATATTATTCATTATATATGTAAGGTATTATTTTCTCCATATAAAAGCTGTAATTTGCTGCGTAATGATTAACAATTCATCTTAATACTTTAGTCATATTATCATAATATAATTGTCATGCATTTTCATTTTATCCCATTTACCTCTTTTATTTTAAAGGAACAAGTAAGTGGGAATGATTTACCTTGTAAGTACAGAATTTTAAAAAAAATATAGAATATTAAAGCTTGTTTTTCTATAATTAGATCAGTTCACACTGGCACAGGGTACAGTAGGGATTTTGTGGATTCTTTGAGGATATGGAGTGTTTTTTTAGGTTTTTTTATTAATAATTTAATTTTTTTACATTATTCTAATTTTACATTCATATTGGTGACTCCATTATCCTCGTCCCTGTTCTCCCCCTTCCAAAGGGACCCTCATCAATGGGGAATGTGGATCATGCATTGGGGGGTAGTCAAGAGTTATGGGGGATAGGCCAAGTCTCTGTGCATAATGCCCCAACTTGTGGCTCTAACATTCTTTCCGCCCCCTCTTCCATGAATTTCCCTGAGCCACATCGGGGTCATTTTAGTTCTACTTCAGTGATGAGCTTTTGGGAGCCTCTGGGTCTCTGGATATCTGGCTTAGTAGGAGTTGGAGGGCTTTTAATAAATATCAAATCAAGCCAAGAATTACAGCATTTACTTCACTAAAAACCAATTCATCCAAAAAGAACTGAAGAATATTTTTGATCTTTTTATCTATTTTATTCTATAGTGATGATTCTGTACTGAACTCTGAATTCACAGCACATTCCAGTACTTAATAATCATAATGTATATTAAGGAAATTATTATTTTATATAAAGTTTGCTGTGTGTTCATTTGGGTACAGGTTGATGTGTATACTGGTGTGCATGTAAGTGTATCTGAGTGGGTATGGAATCCAGAGAATAAACTCACAAGTCATTCTTCAGTTATCATCGACGTTTTGTGAGACAGGATGACTCAGTGTGTAGAAGCTGCCTAGATAGTCTACAGTGACTATCCAAGGAGCCCCAGGGATCCTCTTGTCGCTGCTTCAATGGGGGCAACATGCCTGGATTTTTAACATAGGTTCTGGGTATTGCACTTTTGTCACAAGCTTGAAATGCAAGTACCCTACCTAATGGACTAAGCTTATTAATTATGATTAAACACAAACTTCAGAATATCCTATGAACATGGGAATAAATGAGACACTGCCAACTGAAAGAATATTTGGTAAATGTTGCTTAGATCCAAGTTGTCAAACCCTAGTCATGGTAGACTAACCTGAAAGGAGACTATATTGACCGATGTGACTGACATTCAACTGTTTAGGAATTTGATAGATGATTGGTATTGTGTATCTTTTTCCATCACTTCACTAGTTGATCTTAGATTCACCTTTATTGTTTTGCAATGGACTTTTAATGACAATTTCTCTATCTGTTTTTGCATTTGTTTGCCTGATCTCTAACACAATAGTTGAATGCAAACTTTTACCTACCATTTCCATTAGAAAACATTAAAAAGCCAAAATTAATATAAGAAAATACTTAGGGGCATTGCTCTGAGGAAGGACTCTTTGCTATGTAAACCCCAAAGTACAGATTAATCATGTTGATTATGTTAAACCAAAAATAGCTGCTGTATAGCAAAAGAAGTGAGAAATTAATTGCAATCTATTTTTCCAAAAATGTATAATTGATGAAGTACATAAGAATCTCAGAAAATTCAACAGCAAGAAGAAAAAAAAAAGTTCATTATATGTGAAGAGTTACTAGACAGTTCTCAAAGAAATATAGCCAAATGACCAAAACCTATATAAGATCATTTAAATTAGTAGTCATCAGGGGAATATAAATCTAAAACACAGTAAGATATTATGTCACTTAAGGTAAGAATATTTGCTATTTATCTAAAGACAGAAATAAAAAAAAATGTTGGGAAAGATAAATAAAAAGGAGAACTCTAAATCATTTTTCAGAGAAATGCAATTTAGTACTATCATTCTGGGAAAAAGAAATCATGAAAACTCTTCATAAAAACTAACAGTAAAACTACCATATGATCCAGCACACCACTATGGAGTACGTATATCCAAAGGTAATGGAATTAACATGTATGAGCGAAACCTATTATTACAATCCTTCACAATAGCCAGAATAGGACTCAGCCTATATATCTACAGAGACATAAGTGTGACTGTGACATTGCATGTTTGTTCCATGGGATGACATGCAAATAAAAAAGCTTCTGCTTCATGAATAGGAGATTGGAATTCCATAGACAAAAAACTGAGAACACTGAGTTAAGTTAAATAAGGCAAGCACAGTCGATAAGCCGCATGCTCTCATGTACACACAGTAACTAAAAACACTGATCTGAAGCAGAGCAAAACCTTGGAGTGGATAGAGCCAGGGAAGCATGGAGGGAAGGAAAGAAGCTGGTTATTTGGTTAAGGAACAGGTGGAGCAAAGCAATACTGTCTAATATTGTAGAGTTCAGTGGTATCACTATGGTTGGTAGCAACTGAATATTTCAAACCAACTAGGAGAGAGAGAATGTCAAATGGTCTTATCATGGAGACATGGAAGCTGTGTGAAGTGACAAATATGCCACTTATCCTGATATAATCATTGTACATCCCATACAGGAATATGGATGCATCACCGTGGATATTACTATGTTAACTAAACATGAACTATATTGAAAAAACACAGATGAAGTAAAAGTGTTTCAAGAAAAAACAAGAGTTGCTCAGGCGTTTAGAATGGGCATCACAATTTGTGTAGCATTCCAGTGCAAAGTGAAAATACAGAAGCTTTGTACAAAAATAGTTTCAAATATCAAGAATGCAGTACTAGAACACTAAACCAGGGATGAGGAGGTCAAGATAAGGCAGAGGCCCATTTGAGTGCACCAGTCCCTTCCGCGCAATGCCCATCTGCATGTATCTGTCCATGAGAAAGGAATGAGTGGCCTGTCGTAGTCACAGCAGAGGCATGCACTGAGTCACAGGTGAAGATGGCGGTGAGGACATTTCAAAATGAGCCACAGGGAGTAGGGTTCCAGACTGAAGATAGTTTCTGTTCATCATATAGCACAAGACCTCAGATGTGCTCAAAAGAAGTTAATTAAAAATAACTTGTTAGAGGAAGACAATGGGATGACACTTTTAGACACAGGTCATTGTGTGTGTGTGTGTGTGTGTGTGTGTGTGTGTGTGTGTGTGTGTGTGTGTATAAATAGCCTTCTTTACTGATATGAACATATTTAAATACCATAGTAAGTGATGTTGTCACCAAAGTAAAACTTTGAAAAACATCCAAACAGAAGACAATTCTATTAACAAAATAGAGTTACTTTTGCCTTATGAAGAATTTTTCCAGACTGAAGAGAAACTAGAACAAAATCAGGCTTTCATGTTCTACAAAATGAATATGTGTATATGTCAAGACAGTATTTTTTAAAAAGTCATTTTTTTTTTTTCTTGCTGCTATCTCATAGCTATCACAGGATACAAGTCTGTACTGTGGTTTTACACATTCAGAGGTCCAGGTGCTGATAGAGATTCACCCATCTGATATGTATTTTTTTTTCCTCTGAGGCAGCAGTTTAGGAAAAGTGATTAACACAACACTAGCTTTTAAAGGCTTTTAGTTGAAGTTGACATTGTCTTTTCAACTTGCATTTTTATGGCTAAGGAAAACTCCGAGCCATATATGACTTTAAGAGGGAAAAATGTTTATTTTTTTTCATATTCATGAGACAGTATGCCATTGAACTTGGCATTCCATCACTCAAGTGGCTGAGGCAAGAAGGTCTCAAGTTCAAGGCCAGTTTGGACTTCATATAGTTCTAGGCTGGACCTGAATAAATGCTAAGTAATACCCTGTTTTAAAAGAAAGAGAGAGAAAAAGAAAGAAAGGGAGAAAGAGAAAAAGAAAAAGATAAGGGTAGGGAGAGAAGAATCATGGCAGGATGGGAGTATGGGAGGGAGAAGGAAGATTGGGACAGCTATGTAAGAGTTATTAGAATCAATATTCAACTTAATCTATGCTTTGCATGTAGTCCAGTCAATTACCTACAGTTTACTTTTATCTACATCAGTTCTCCACAGTACTTCTAAGATAGAAACCACAAACCTCAACATTATAACAAGGTTTTGGCCTCCTTTCCTGTTCCAACATAGTATGATGAATCAAGAATTCGAAGGCTAAGGTAAATACTCACAGAAAGGAAAGAATGAGGGTTGCCCAGCAGGTCCAGCTTTGTGAATTCAACTGCCTTGTGTGTTGGAAGCTGATGAAAGCTGTGTTTGAATTTCCAGATATCAGCTTTTTTTTAATATAAAGTAGAATCTTGTATGCACACATCATGTGTTGGTACCATCATGTTGTTGTTGTTTTGTTTTGGGGGGTCAATACCTGTGGATACTGTATATTTGCTCCTCTCTCTGGCTCTTAACAATCTTTCCACTTCCTCTTCTGCAAAATTCCCTGAGCTGTGGTGGGTGTGTTTTAAGTCGGCTTTAGGGTTGAGCTCTCAGCAGCTTTTGGTTTTCTGCTTTGGATCATTGGGAGTGTCCTCAGTGTCTGTCTCCATCACCCTGCACAGGTTGTCAGGCTCACTGTGGAACATAACTCTTGTTCATCTTTCCACTTCCTGTCTTTCTGTGCTTGTGTGAGTTTGCTTAGTGTGATTGGTTCCAAGCCCACCTGTTTTCCTACAAATTTCATTATATCATATTTCCTTTCTGCTAAGTAGAATTCCATTGTGTAAACGTATCATATCTTCATTATCCATTCATCAAACAATGGGCATCTGGGTTGATTACAGTTCTTAACTATTGTGAATTGACCAGCTATAAAGATGGCTGAGCAAATGTCTCTGTCATGAAGAGTGGACCATTTAGGGTAGATGCCCAGTGGAGGAAGAGCTGGGTCTGTTGGTAGTTCTATTTTTCACTTTTTCAGATGTCTCCATATTGATTTCTATAGCTGTTGTTCACGATTTCACTTCCACCAGCAGTGATTGAGGGTTCCTCTTTCCACACGTTCTTGCCAAGATTTATTGTCATTTGATTTGTTTTATTTTATTTTTATTTTAATATTTTTATTAGATATGGACATTTTTAGGATGTAAACAACACATGGTACCATCCTTTCCCTCCTCCCTGCCCCTATTCTTAAGAGGGCTTCCTCATTGGAGATGCAAGTCAACCCCATTTGTAGGTCTAGTTTATCTATGATGTTTTGAGCACTATTATTTCCCTGTTTATTTTCTGCTTGGATTATCTGTCTATTGATGATAGTGGGGTATTGAAGTCTCCGACTATGGTGTTGGTATTTATTTCTGTTTTATTGTCGAGTAGATGCACCTGTGGTGCACCTGTGTTTAGTGCATATATATTCATGACTGTGATGTGCTCATGTTGGATGATTCCTGTGATGAGTAAAAAGTGGCTTTCTTTGTTCTTATTAATTACTTTTGGTTTGAAGTATATTTTATCAGATATTAATACAGCAAAACCCACTTGTTTTTTATTTCCATTTTCTTGATATAGTATTTTCCAACCTTTCACCTGAGGAGGTGTCTTTCCTTAGTGGTGAGTTGGGTTTCTTGAAGACAGGAAATATAAGTGTCCAGTTTTTTTTTTTTTTTTTTTTTTTTTTTTTTTTTTTTTTTTTAATCTATCTGGATAACCTGTGTCCTTTGATGGGTGTGTTAAGACCATTAATATTTAAGGTTATTACTATGAAGTTTGAATTAATCCCTGACATGGTGAGGTGTTTTATGGGGTTTGTTGCTTTCTTGTGTTTTTTACTATTTTGAGCCAGATCTATCTTGGTTATCATGATCTTCTTGTTGTTGTTTGCTCTTGAGATTGGTTGTTTTGTTCAGTGTGGAGTATTCCCTCAAGTATTCTCTGTAGGTTTGGCTTTGTATTCATATAATCATAGAGTTGACTTTTTTCATGGAAAGTTTTTCTTTCACCGTCTATTATGAGGGATACTTTTGCTGGTTAATTCTTTCTATTAAATTGCAGTTTTCACAATATCAATTCTACCTATCCAGCGGCATGGTAGGTCCTTCTATCTTCTCATGTCACCCTCACTTTCTTTCTTGTGAGTTTTCATGTTTTCATTATATAGACCTTTCACATACTTTTATATTTCTCCATGATATTTGACTTATTTTATTTTAATTTATGGCTATTGAAAATAAGACAAGCTTACTGATTTATTTCTCTGCATTATTTTCTTTGGAGATACTGATTTTTTTTTTTAATTGAGAGAGAGAGAGAGAGAGAGAGAGAGAGTAAAAGGCAGAGAGAGAATGGGCGTGCCAGGGCCTTTTCAGGCACTGTGAATGAACTCCAGACGTGTGCACCCCCTTGTGCTCATATGCTGCTTGGTGTACTTGCATCACTTTTGTGTCTGGCTAAGCGTGGGACCTGGAGATTTGAACATGCATTCTTAGGCTTTGCAGGCAGGCACCTTTAAACATTTAGCCATCTCTCCAGCACGACAATACTGATTTTCATGTGTTGTATCTTGCAACTTTGCTAAAGGAATTTATCACCTTTAGAAGTTTTATTGTATAGTCTTTTGGGTCACTTATGTATGTGATCATGTCATCTGCAAATAGGGCACGTTTGACTTCTGTTCCAATTTATTTACCGTTTTACCTTTATCCTTTTACCTTTATCTTATTGCTTAGTCTAGGACTTCTAACATTATGTTGAGGGTTATTGGTGAGAGTGGGAAACCCTGTCCTGTTCCCAATCTTAATGCATACTCTTTGAGTCTGTCTGCATTGGGTATTACTTGGGCTTTAAGTGCTTTGTATATATACAAATATATATTGTGTTGATATATAAACAATCCATGCCTAGTCTGTCCTGTGTTTTGACCATGAAGTGATATTGTATTTTGTCAAAGTCTTTCTTTGTGTCAATTGAAATGAACATGTAGTTCTTGTGTTCAAGTTTACATATGTGGTATATTACAGTAGTCAATTTCTGTATGCCAATTCACTCCTGGATTCCCGAGATGAAGCCTACTTGATCATGGTGGATAATGCTTTTTAATGTGTTGATATATTTGCTTTGCAAGGATTTTGTTCAGTATTTTACATCTAAGTTCATCACAGATACAGGGTTATAGTTAGTTTTCTTGTTGTATCTCTGTCTGGTTTTGGTATTAGGGTGGTGCTAACTTCTTAGAGGAGTTGGAGCATATTCCCTGAGCCCCAATTATATGAAGAAAATAAAAAGCTTGAGAAAAAGTGATTTCAATTTTCATTGAAGGTTTGCAAGGATTCACCTGAGAATCCATCAAGTCCTGGACTTTTCCTTTGGGGGAGGTTTTTTTTTTTTTTTTTTTTTGTTTGTTTGTTTGTTGTTTTTTGTTTTGTTTTGTTTTGTTTTTTGTTGTTGTTTCTCTTTAATTACATTTTGTGGTTGGAGAAATGGCTTAGAGGTTAAGGCACTTGCCTGCAAAAGCCAAAAGACCTAGGTTCAATTCTCCAGGACCCACATAAGCAAGAAGCACAAGGTGGCACATGTGTCTGGAGTTTATTTGCAGTGGCTGGAGGGCCCAGAATGCACATTCTCTATCTATCTCTCTTTCTATCTGCTTCTTTCTCTCTCTCAAGTAAATAAATAAACAAAAAAAAAAAAACCTTAAATAAAAAATTAAACAAATAAATTGCATTTTCTCCTTTTTTTGCTTGTTCATTCATGTTTATTGTTGCACTATTCATAATAGTACAGAAATGTAACCAGCCTAGATGTTCATCAGCAGCTGAATGGATAATGAAGATATGGTACATATGCTCAATGGAATATTTTATTAGTTATATATATATAGTGTATATACAGACATGATGGTACCATCATTAGCCTTCTGCCTGTCCTCCCCCCATGGGTAAATGTGGGTCTTGCCTTATGTGGGTAGCCATCAGTTATGTGGGAGAGGCAATGACTCTGTGTATAATGACCCAACTCATGGTTCTAACAATCTTTCTGCCCCCTCTTCCACGACTTTCCATGAGCCATTTTGGGTTCATTTTAGGTTGATTTCAGTGACAAGGTTTTGTGAGTCTCTGTGTCTCTGGACATCTGATTTGGTAGGGGATGTGTGTTCTTTGTGCCTATCTCCTTCTCCCTTGTGCTAGTACCAGGTTCACCAATAAACCATTTCCCCTATGACTCAATGGCTTCCTCTGGTGCCCTGGTGAGGTGCGATGGGCTGATTTTCTCCTCAGGATATGCGTCCATCTGAATGAGAGAAGCAGATTCTCCAACAGAGAGTGAGGTCAGTGCAAGATACATGGATAACCATTATTATTTTTGAAAGAATTTAATAGGTGTAGGCCCTCTTGTATCCCACTATTGATGGGAGCTTGATATTGGAGAGCAGGGTCCTTTTTAGATATGGTTCTGACTTGTTTCCCGTTACCAGGTATTGGTTCCATTCCACTGAGCATATCTGTTAGCTAAATATAGAACAGTTGATAACCCACCATGGCTGTGTGCCATGTACTTGTGTGAGCATCATGTCAGGTTGTTTGCTGCTGAATAGCTTAGACCACGAGTTGCTTAGACAGATGTTGGTTGTTTTCCCCCAGTCACTTTTGTAGCGTCTTCTGTCACTAGACATGCTAACTGTGTGGGGACTGATTCTCTTCCAGGTTCCAGCCAGGTCTCTCTATGTTCCGTCTGACCAGCATATGGTGTCTTCAGCAGTAGGGTCTTACCATTAACCTTTGGTGGGTCATCAAGTACTCTGACAGAAATCTGTCTTCTTTTGGGAAACCTTGTAGGTCTCACTGATCAACAGATTATTGTGGATGTTAACCACAATTCAACCATTTCTTTTGGGTTATCGAATTTTGTAGAATAGAGGTTTTGGTAATGTTTCCTGATAATTCTTCTAATTTCATTGATGTCTATTAGAACCTTTCCCTCTTCATTTTTAATTTTGTTAAAATTTCATTTCTAGTGTGTTTGAGAATTGGCCAGAGGTTTATCAACTTCTTTATTTTTTCAAAGAACTAGTCCTTCCTTTCATCATTTTTTTTTTGCTAATATGTCAAATTCTGTTCTGATATTAATTATTGGTATTGGGAGTTACAGGTAAGTGCTAAGGGAAAAGAAGGAAGAAAAAGTATAGGTAATATGAAATAGAAAGAGAGAAGAGAGAGAAGAGGGAGTGATGGAGAGAGAAACAGGAGAAGATTGAGGTTAGTCTTCCTCATACCCTCTCTAAGCCCCTGTGATTCAGGTGTTCTCCCCAAGCACCTGATGCAGGTTTGACCTTTTAGTATGTCTTTCAGGATATAGGATTTTTATGGTACCATTTCCACTTGTTTCCAGTTTTTTTGACCCCCACCCACCCACCCTTAACTACATTTTCATTCACAATGGGTGCAATAGGTTTGTTTAGGAGATTTACTGCTCTGGACTTACTTTTGGTAGTTGATATGCATCTAGGAATTCGACCATTTCTTTTGGATTGTCGAATTTTGTAGAATAGAGGTTTTGGAAATGTTTCCTGATAATTCTTCTAATTTCAATGATGTCTATTGGAACCTTTCCCTCTTCATTTTTAATTTTGTTAAAATTTCATTTCTAGTGTGTTTGAGAATTGGCCAGAGGTTTATCAACTTGTTTATTTTTTCAAAGAACTAGTTCTTACTTTCATCATTTTTTTTGCTAATATATAAAATTCTGTTCTGATATTAATTATTTATTTCCATCTGTAACTCTTAATGTTGGATTATTCTTATTTGTCATTAACTTTAGGTGGATGATTAGCTTATTAATTTGAGGTCTCTCTGGCTTTGTTATGAATGTATTTACTGTTATGAGTTTGTCTCTTAGGACTGCCTTCTATGTGTCCCATAAGTTTTTGTATGTTGTGTTTTTGTTATTCACTTCTAGAAAATTGTACAATTTTCTTTTTGATTTCTTTCCAACCCATTCATTATTTAATAGTGTGTTTTCAGTCTCCAGAAGCTGGTGTAATTTCTGTTCTTTCCCTTGTTG
The DNA here is from genome assembly GCA_036365145.1 of Orientallactaga sibirica. NCBI lineage: Eukaryota > Metazoa > Chordata > Mammalia > Rodentia > Dipodidae > Orientallactaga > Orientallactaga sibirica. The sequence goes on from JAEOAD010000022.1 coordinate 18,670,303, forward strand.
TTAATTTCTAGTTTTAACACATTGTGGTCTGGCATGATGCAGGTAGTTACATCAATTTTCCTGAATTTATTGAGACATGCTTTATGTGCTACTATATGATGTTTTGAAGAAGTTTCTGTGGGTGGCTGAGAAGACTGTATTTAGTAGAAGTGGGGTGGGGTGTCTGTTAGGTCTAGTTGAGCTGTGGTGTTGTTAAGCTCTATTTTTCCTGGTTGATTAGATGATCTGTCCATTGATGATAGTGGGTTGCTGCTGTTCCCTACTATGATGATATTGGGATTTATTTCTGTCTTTGTCAAGTAGGTTTTATTTTCTAAAATGTGGTGCACCTGGGTTTGGTGCATATAGATACAGGATTGTGATGTCCTCTTGTGGGATCAGTCCCTTGATGAGTAAAAATTGGCCTTCTTTGTCCTTTTTGATAACTTTTGATTTAAAGTTTATTTTGTCAGATACTAATATAGCCACACAAGCTTATTTCTTATTTACACTTGCTTGGGAAAAAATATTTTTTTCCATCCTTTCACCTTGAAGCGGTATTTGTCCTTAGTGGTGTGGTGGGTTTTTTGATGGCAGCAGATAGAAGCGTCCAATTTTCTGACCCACACGACCCACCCTGTTAACTTGTATCTCTTTTTTATTTTTTTTTTTTTTTTTTTTTGAGGTAGGGTTCCACTCTATCCCAGGCTAATCTGGAACTCACTATGTAGTCTCAAGGTGGCCTTGAACTCACGGTGATCCTCCTACCTCTACCTCCTGAGTGCTGGGATTAGAGGCGTCCAGCTCATATCTTTTGATGGGCGAGATAAGACCATTAGTATTTACAACTGTGAGGTTTGGTTTAATCCTTGCCATGGTGAAGCTTTATAGAGTTTGGTGCTTTCTTGGGCTTTGTACAGTTTTATGCCTGCTCTAATTTTGGTTATTGTGATCTTTGCCTGAGTTTGGTTGTTAAACTTTTCTGTGTGGAGTATCCCCTGAAGTATTCTCTATAGGTTTGACTTTATGTTCATATAATAGTAGAGTTGACTTTTCTCATGGAAAGTTTTCTTTTCACCATCTATTATGAGGGATACTTTCACTGGGTAAATAATTTGAGTTGGAAGCTATAGTTTTTTTTTTTTTTTGTTGTTGTTGTTTGTTTTTGTTTTTAGGATTTGAAGTGTTCTATTTCCTGCCCTTGTGGTTTTCATTGTTTCCATTGAAAAATCTGAGGGAACTGTGGATTGCCTTTGTATATAACGAATTGTTTCTCTCTTGCTGCTTTTAGCACTCTCTCTTTGTTTTCATTGTTTAGAGTTTTAAGCATGATGTGCCTGGCAGAGTTTCTACTTTGGTCCAGTCTATTCGGTGTTCTATGAGCTTCTTGTGTCTGGATGGGTCTCTCTTTTGAGAGGGTGGGAACATTTTTTTCAATAATTTTATTGACTATGTTATCCATAACTTTGACCTAAAGTCCCTCTTCTTCTGGTATAACCATGATATGGATGTTTGGTCATTTTAGGGTATCCCACAATTTCCTCACATTCTGTTCATATGATTTTTCTTTGAAGTTAGCAAAGTTTTTGGACTCCCAACCAATTTCTTCTATCTTGTTTTACAGTTCATAGGTTCTGTCCTCCACATGAATAACTCTGTTGTGAGGGTTTCTAGAAAAGCTTTTACAAGCTTGACTTGATTTCTGTTTTTATTGATGTTGAATTTTTCTGTGTCATGTCAATCACTTTGTTGATTTACAATTTCAGGTCTTGATTTGATTTTCTTGATGCTGTTTGGAAGCCATTCTTGCATTTGGTCTTATCTTCATTAAGCTTCACCAGCTGGTTATTGACATTCTCTATTTGCTGATTCCCCTTCAATTTATTTATCACTCTTTATTTATCACACTTTTTGTCTCCATTTCCTTCAATTAAGTTAATCCTAGTGATGAAAGCTGTGTGCTGTAAGAGATGGTTCCATTGCATTTCATTTATGTAAGTGTTGCTTTTTTTGATGATTTGCTTCTAGTTCAGTGATTTAGTTAATCATTGACACATAACTTATTTTGCTTTCATTTGGGGATTCTTTTTCTATTCCCTCCTCTGTGTTTTCATTGGAAACTTTCATTGTGGAACTAGGCAACCTTGGTGAAGATCTCTTGGTTTGTTTCCTTTCATTTTTTTTTTTTTTTTTTTTTTTTCTACTTTTGAATGGGGGTGTGTGTCTGGGCGTGTGTGTGTTATGGTCTAACCATCTCAAGCTAAAAGTCTTATTTTATTAAAGGGGGAAACATTTTTTTTTTTTTCCTTATAGGATCTTCAGTGAACGTTCTGTTTGGGGTTTAATCCGGATTGGAGTGGGGTGGCATTGTATTCATGGATGTGCAGGTTGTAGAGGATGCAAGTCTCCAGCAGCTCTAGGCTAATAAAAAAGTTGGGGTTGGAGGTCCGGGATCTCTTCACTTGCATCACAACTCTGCCTTGCATGTGGCGTTCCGGGGCAGTAGCACTTGCCCCTACTCCCCTACTTTACACAGCTGAGCAGGTTATGCAGGACTCACTGGTTACTCCTGGCAGGCGGTTGCCACATATTTCTGTCTTCCTCATCTGGCACAGAAGAGATGCCCCAAGTAGTTACTGGGGGGTGTGGGAATGGTGGGTGCTTGATTTGGGTCACAGGACCCCAGGAACCAGACCTGACCTGTCTTTGGACTTAGTTGTTGTGGGGATTTTGTGTGTGGAGGTGGCCAGAAAGCAAAGGAGGCAACGAAGGCAAGAATGATCTGAGGCTGGTTGCACAATGTGGGTACAGTGCGGTATGTGTGGTCTTTCAGTGGTGTTCAGCAGCACAGTGACCACCAGGTGCTTGTGGGGGCTACACAGGGTGTGTGGGGGCCCCTGAGGGACTGCAGTAGTACTGGGCAGAAGGTGCCTGCCTGGACAGTGTGAGGTGGTGTAGAAGGGTGGGCCCTGCTCCAGCACTGTGTGTCCCTGATCAGTGGATTGGTCCTCTATCTGAATGTAGGAGGTGCCGGTAAAGTAGAATCATAAGATTGCCCTGCCCTCCTGATCTCAGACGTCTGAGTTACATAGAAAACAGTCCACCCCAGCATAAGGGGCTAGTAGAGTTCCTGAGAGCTTAGGAATCAGCTGATTCTGGAATGTGAACCTGTGCCCTCCCTCCAGTGGAAGTCAGTTTGGACCTACTAGTGTTGGCACCCCACGATTCTTGCCTAATTTCACCCCAGGATCTCTAGCATGGTTACAAGTCCACCATCTTGATCAGATACCAGGTTTCTACCAATGCTCTTATTTCTGCATTTACTCCGATCTTCTTGGTTATCCTCTGGGGTCACATCTGATGGATTTATTTGACAACACAGCTGCTGGAAGGATGTATTTCCTAAGTATACTTCCTGCTCACAATTAGGAGGTTCCATAGCTTGTATCTGTTCTACATTTGCCATCTCTCCTAGTCTTTGCTTTATGACAGTGTATTCCAGAAAGATAACAGGCTTCTGATCTGCCTGAAACTAATGTGCACTACAGTACAATACCCACATCCATAACCAATGTTATTCGATAATACTTTAGTGGGGTATACTCACACATTAGCACTTTCTATCATTTTCACAATGACATGCTTACCATGTGCCACACATTGGCCTCATTGTTTCTCCAAATGGATACAGACCTTTCAGATTCTAACCAGTCTACTCAATGCCCTCCATGTCTAGAAGCAATCTAATAGTGGAAACTAATCTGTAATATAAACCCACCTGTCTCTCACTTCATCTTACTAGGAACCTGTCATATTGCTGTGTTTCTCTAAAGTCGGCTTCAAGTTTTCTCATTTTGCATGGCATTGAGAAGACTATCCTCGCTGTCCTCGTCCATTCTCTCACGTTCTTTGCTCTAGGAATTTCTCCATTACTGTTGTGTTTTCACCTCTGTCTTGGAATACCCTGCCAGGCATTCCTCTTAACCATTTTCATACTCTACTTTCATTTTTTATGCTGCTTCTGCTGTGGTTGAAAATAGTTTTGCATATGATTCATGTCTGTTCCACCCACATTATACATGGACAACAATGCCCTGTCCTGCCACTAATAGTCTTTTCCTCATTCCACTCCACCTACAAATGATCTCTCTAAGATAAGATATGTCTCTGTTATATTTTTCCTTGAAATCATGACAGCTTCCTTTAGAAAAGTGTCAAATTTTCAAAGTCAGCTACGATTAGAAGCCACAGTAGATTAATTTTTTTAATTATTTTTTTAAAATTTTTATTTATTTTGGAGAGAGAGAGACAGAGAGGGAGAGGGAGAGGGAGACAGAGATGGGCACGCCAGCAGTCTCTCAGCTGCTGTGAACGAAATCCAGATGTGTGCGCCCCCTTGTGGTCAAGTGCGGCATTGCTCCCTTGCCTCACTTTGCATCTGGCTAAACGTGGGACCTGGAGATTGGAACAGCTGGACATTGGGACCAGCGTTCTTAGGCTTAGCAGGCAGGCGCCTTAGCCGCTAAGCCATCTCTCAAGCCCAGTAGATTAATTTTTATTCAAGCTGTATGCCAAACATGTATTGTCAGGATTATCTGGACCTACAATTGGATGTTAGTGTCTCTGATTTATGGTTAATCATATGTCCCATGTTAAAAAGTTAAAAGTGTTTGAGTGGCAATACCATGCATAAATTTATTCATTTGTTTTTCTCTAAAGCAATTTACATGGACACTCTTGTTTCTGATGATGCTCAGAGAGAAGAATATTGGCATATAAGAAAATTGTTCTGATGAGTAGATACATGGAAAACAATAGAAAAGCAAAAAGCTTCAGCCTTAACTATCAGATATAACAGCAATCGTAGCAAAATGAGAAGGTTGGCAATTGAAAAAGAGGAGGTAGTAGCAGGAGTAAAGATGGGAGTGTGAAAAAACAGATTTTTTTAATAAAAAAAAGACATATTTTGGCATTGACATGAAACATCTGACAGTCCAAATACAAGTGGGAGTGAAATGAGAAGGAAATTGACATTGGGAGAAAGCCTAGAAAGCTGAGAGAAGAACTGACTTGTAGGGAAAACAGTGTGATGGGCTGGAGAGCAAAAAGGGATTTTTATAACAGATAAAACAACACTGCTGTGGAATTTCACACCCTGTTCTACAAAGAATCCCTGTCAAAACACAGCATGCCAAATGTTATTACCATAACTATTATCTAAGCCACCAAATTTTCCACCGTTCATGTAATTATAAATGTGACTGATGCAATAATTTGTTGTGTGTGTGTGTGTGTGTGTGTGTGTGCTAGCATGCATATGTGTATGGGGGTGTGCATGTATGACTGTTAATATATGTATTGCTATGGATGTATACAAATGTGTGGGTACATGGATGTGGAGACAGGAGGTTATCATCAGGAGTCTTCATACTTCAATGTTTTTATTTATTTATTTGAGACAAAATGAGTGAGAGTAAGAAACAGAGAGAGAAGACAGAGAGAGAAAGAGAATGAGAGAGAAGGGCATGCCAGGCCAGGCCCTCCAGCCACTGCAAACAAACTCCAGACACATGAGCCACCTTATTCATCTGGCTTTACGTGGATCCTGGGGTCTCGAACATGGGTCGTTAGGCTTTGCAGGTGAGCTTCTTAACTACTGAGCCATCTCTCCAACCACGTCAAGTGTCTTCTTCAATTGCCCTCCAAATTTTTGAGACAGAATCTTTCTCATGGATTTGAATTTTCTACATTCTAGAGAAAACGTAATATACTAATAAAAGGCAAATTGTTTATAAACAGATGCTAATTAAACTTCAGTGAACCTATTTATTTGTTATTACAATAAAATTGGATTTTTGTTTGTTTCTTGAGACAGGATCTTGATATATGGGATATTAATAACCAAAGCAGATTGTACACCCTATATGATGTAGCCAAAGTTGGCCTTACAGTCAGATGGTCTTGCCTCCAAAATAATTTTTTTCACTATAGACTATGTCTTTAAATTTTACATTTTTGTTACCTTTCTTTAGCTTTATTGTATTGGAAAAGACTATAGTGTATAAAAATGTCTGGGGACAGGATTTTTAGAGCTTCCACTCTGTGAATTATTACTAGCAGACTCTTGATTTTTTTTTTATAAATGAAACCATCAGATGTTTTATTATGTACTGAATACTATGTGTGAGGGTTTGCTTTAGATGTTCTACAAACAATATTTCATTTCATACTCTGCATTTCTATGAACAAGTCACTACTATTTGCTCTTGTCATTATGTGATCTTCAATGAGTATCATTTTCCTAACTCATGCAGCTTGCATTAAAGGGGAATATAAACATGGAAAAATCATCTCGTTCATTGTTTAGGTAGATCTCCAAGCCCTAGTGTACTTAGGTCTTTTAAAATTAAAACTTCTCTTTACTTGATGTAATGGTTTGAGTAACATGTCCCCTATAAACTCACATGTTCTGAATACTACGTCCCCAGCTGGTAGAATTTTGGGAATCAAAGCCTCCTGGGGTTGTGTTATTGGGGGCAGGCTTATGGGTGTTATAGACAACTACCCCTTGCCAGTGTTTGGTACATTCTTCTGCTGTTATTGTCCACCTGATGTTGGCCAGGAGGTAATGTCCACCCTCTGCTCATGCCATCACTTTCCCCTGACATCAGGGAGCTTTTCCTTGACTCTGTAAGCCAAAATAAACATTTTCCTCCTATTGACTGCTTTTGGTTTGGATGTTTTGTGATAGCAACATGAAGCTGACTGCAACACTTGGGGTAAATACTAATAATGCAGACATTTGCTCATTACTGTGTATTTAAAAAATATTTCAATTTCATGCAGTTACAAGACAAAATTAAAAAGTGATAGGACAAGTAAAATGTTCTAACATGTAATACTAGTCCACAATTAAAAAAATATGACTTTAAGCTTGGAGAGATTGCTTAATGGTTAGTGCTTGACAGCAAAGCCTAAGGATTCAGGTTTAATTTTCCAGTACCCACATCAGCCAGATATACAAATTAGTGCATACATCTGGAGTTTGTTTACACTGGCTGGAGGCACTGGTGTACCCATTCCCTCACTCTCTATCTGCCTCTCTCTCTCTCTCTCTTTCTCTAATAAATAAATAAATCATAAAATAAGATAAAATTTGACTTTACCTTGAAGTCTGTAAATGACTCCAGTGGACCCATCCACTGCCCCCTCCAAAGTTATCAGACAAAGTGGGAAGAAATGTGAGTGACTGTGATCTCTATAAAGATTTGGGAATAGTGTGACTGTGATCAGTACATTTTAGGGTGAGGTAGTAATTAATTATGACTGCTAGAAACTGATATAATATTTAAATATATATTGATGAGAAAAGGTCCATATTTTTAGGGTAACAATAGATTAAAAACCTCTGGCTATAGTTACCCTAGTGGGAAAGTAGAATTGTGGCTACAATTCCAGCAGATATTCCTAGCAAAGACCATGAAGTATGCGCTCCAGTGAGTGCAGGCAAAAATCATTGTCTCCATATTTGAATGGTCTAGTCTTTTTCCTCTTCAAGGATAGGCAGCTACAGGTTGGTTTAGGTAACCAGGCAAAGTAGTGCAATGCAAAACTAGTAAAATTATACAGAAAGTCTTCTCTAGGTTGATGTAAGGGAGAGTAAGTACTAATCAGGAAAATGAAGCATGTCACGGTTTCCTGGGCATGAAGGGTGGCACTGAGTACGACTATGAAGTAGAGAATGCAGACAGCACAAGCCCTATTTAGAACAGGTGACCCTCACTACTGAACTGAGGTCAAGGAGTGATGACCATGACCAAACTGAGGAGAGCAGTGTGGAACATCTTTAGTCCAACAGGAAGGAGTTGGAATGTTTAGATGGAATCCATTCAGAACCTTTGAAAGACTGAAGAGCGGGGAGGGGGGCACAATAATTAGTCATTTGTTGGAGATAGAGTTATGAGAAATCAGAAATTGTTTTAAAATTTGACAAAATCGAAGGCAGAGAGGGAAGAAGAGTAGCACAGATGCTATGAGATGATGTAATGAGGGAGAGTTGGCTCTTTAGGATGGGGTTAGAGAAACCTAAGTATGATAAGGAAAAGACACACTTGAGAGCACTTGGTAATCGGTCAGCCTCAAGACACTTTACATTTCTGATTTAACAATGTGAAGTTGAAAATGAAAATTTGGGTCACAGAGTGTTGGTGATATAAATTATAAAACAGATTGATGTGGCTATAATTGCTAGAAAAAAGCCTGTAGAAATTAAAGAAAGTTTAGGACTAACGTATATGCTTTTGGAAATTTTAGATTTGGATTGCTTCAATGTAGATCTCTACAGCTAGGGATTAGTGTATTGTTTGTAATTAACAATTCTATAAGCCAAACATCTAATAGTAAAGTTACTGTCTAGGGGTCTGGGTCAGTGGTGTAATGGTTAAAGTGCTTGCGTGCAAAGCCTAAGGACTTAGTTTCGACTCCCCAGAACCCATGTAAGCCAGATGAACATGATGGCATATGGTCTGGAGTTCATTTTCAGTGGTTACAGGCCCTGGTGTGCCTCTCTCTCTCTCTCTCTCTCTTTCATAAATGAATGAATGAATGAATGAATAAATAAATAAATAAATAAATAAATAAATAAATAAATAAATAAATAAAAACTTTTTGTTTTTGTTTTTGTTTTTGTTTTTGGAGGTAGGATCTCACTTTAGCCCAGGCTGATCTGGAATTCACTATGTAGTCTCAGGGTGGCCTTGGACTCACAGTGATCCTCCTACCTCTGACTCCCGAGTGCTGGGATTAAATGCTGGTGCCACCACACCCGGCTAAAACTAAATATTTAAAGTTGCCATCTATACATTACTTTGGGCTCATGTCTATGATATTAGACCTGTTTATGACTAATCTTCAATGGGATCCATCCAATCCTGCGCCCCTGTGTTTCACAAATAGCAATGTGCATTTTATTTTCTATTTGAGCTCCATGGTGCAGCCAGATTGTTTCATCCAGTTCAGAAGCACTTCAATATGTCCTATAAAAACTTGTTTTGATAACTGATCTGTTTGTGAATGATTTTCATTTTTAATCATATTAACAGTCACGATTATCCCCATTTAGGTCTTGGAAATATTCTCTGCTCCTATCAGTTTAAGGACTTCTCAAATTTTTGGGAATCACTTGTTTTATAAGTATGTCCTTATACGGAACCTGACAAACAACAGTAATAGCATTCTACTGTCATATTTACCAAAAGATAAATCACAGGTTACTTTCTGGTCTTGGTCATCTTTCAAATGTCAAATATCCATTGTGTAGCTTCAGATGAAATTATAGTGGAGTAGTTTTTTTTTTTTTTTTTTTTCATATGTTTCAAAGTGAGGTTGGTTACCATTTTCATAATCTGTTATACTACTAAGAACTGTTGCATTTGAAAATGATACCGAGAGAGAAGTCACCATTGTTCATGTTTTTTTCAGAACTTGTTGAGATGACAGGCAAACTTGCCTCTCAGAGAATATTTTGTACTTAGTATCATTGTCATTACATTGAATTTTATCAACAATTTATTTTTTTAAATAAAGTAAAAGCTCAAAATAAGCTTCCAAATTATAAGAGTATGAGAAAAATCACTCATGAAATAGTAACTCAAATTGTGAAACAAACTACATTACAAATTATGGAATGTAAATCTGTAAATTCTCAGATAAATAGATTAGCAGCTATGAAGACTGCACAAACAGACAAACAGAAGAGTGTGACAGGAATTATAAAGATAAAAACGCTTTAAAATGAAATTTTATTGGATTGATGATTGCTGTAACTTAGCCTAAAGCTTTTTAGGTTAGACATATCTGCCAATTTGGGTCATGAACTTTTGGTTAATTTTTACACAAGGCATAATAATGTCTTTTGTAAACCAATTGAGTTATTTCAGAACAATTGTAGTATGATATTTCAAAAATAAATTACTATTGTTTTTGCCAAAGGCAAGGAAGAGACCAGTTCTTCTCAGGGATCATTAAATTTACATCTTCATAGTAAATTCATCATTTTGCTGAATGCAGTATAGCAAAAATTACAAGCCTAATAGAAAATATATCCAAAAATTATGGGAAAAATGTCTTTTTCATATGATAATATTGACTGCCAACGCCTATACCTTTAACAATTAAGTGCAGGAACTTGCTATTTTTTTTTTTTTTTCACTTAGGTGAAATCACTGACTGATGTATTGGTCCTCTAGTGAGTGGTATGTAAGAGAAGCATACCATTTATATATATTTGCTTATCACAAGAGAAATTATGTTACAGACAATTAGTCAAAGCTATTTTCCAAATTTTATGGAGAACTAAAATGACCTAGTATAATGAGTAACAAAAGAATGTAAACTTGTATTATACTGTGAAGTAGAACCCTGGAGCTGACACATACACTGTGAACATTCATTTAATGGCAAACACACACACACACACACACACACACACACACACACACACCTGGATTAAGTCTTGAAGCAAGTCAGTAGTGTGAACGTGAGGAAGAGATTTCTGCTGAGAACAAACCTTCAACTTGTGCATTCGGAGGAGGTAAGTGGCATTGTTAGGGCCAGGCTTTTCATTCCTAAATTACTGTTGGTCAGCACAATTGTAAATTATGTGAGTTTTTGCAATTACACATGAGATTTAAAAAAAAAAAAAAAAAGAAAGAACTTGCAGATAAAAGTAACTTGCTAAAATCTCCATCTCAGCATTATTTTTAAAATACACTTAGGAAATATAGTTTACATATCATATAATTAGCCTTTTAAAAGATATATTCAGTGACATTTAGCAAGTTTACCATACTCAAGTTGTATGTTTTGGCTTGTTTGTTAAGCTTAACTAATGTTCACAATACTTCTTCTGTCTTCTAGCATAGCTCAAGGAGAATATATTGGTATGGGTTTTACTTCATTTTCCCCTCAGCTTTATTGAAGCATCAAACTGCATCCAAAAAACAAAAAGGTGCTCTTAGTTTATAAAATATGGTATTTGTGTTGTGTGTACACAATGTAACACCACTGCAGGAGGTATGTATAGTGAGCACCACTGAAAGTCTCCTTTGTTTTGGTTTGGTCTTAGCTTTGTGTAGTAGTAGGGCTAATTAACAGTAGCTCTCCCCTGTTAAATTGTAAGTGTCTATAGGTTATGTTTTAAGTATAAACATTTGCACATTCCTGTACAATTATATAACTGCAGCCTTATTCCCATCAAACAAACCCCATATTGTCAAGCACCCTCCAAGAGCTTTGAGCCAAATTCCATAGTGCATTGCTATATATGTGCCCAACCAATGGAATCATGCAATATTTGTTCTGCTGTGACTGGTTTATTTCATTTAGCATAATCATCACATCTATCCATGGTGACATAAATTGTAACATTTATATTTCTTAAGGATGAATATGTCAATCACCTATTTCCTTTATCCACTCAATGAACATTTTTTTTCTGATTTTTGGCTATTGTAAATAATGCTGCAATGAGCACACTTTTGTGAGATTCTAGTGTCCATTATTTTGAATGTATATTCAGAAGTAGAATTTATAGGTCATGTGGTAGGTAGCTCTATATTCATTTTTGGTGAGACTTTCATAGTTTTTGAGCTTTAATTTTGAGGGATAGAGAATGAGAATGACTCCAGGGCTTCTGGCCACTAAAAATGGACTCTCTCTCTCTCTCTCTCTCTCTCCATATATATATATATATCTATCTATGGCTTTAAATGGTGACTGGGGAATCAAAATCAAACCTGGGCATCAGGATTTTCAAGCAAGAACATTTAACTACTCAGCCATCTGTTCAGTTTCAAAGCTCCCATATTTCTGAGAGTAGATGCATCAATTTCCATTTTTACCAAAAATATATGAGTTCCAATTTCTTCACAACTTCACCAAAGCCTATAATTACAATTTTTTGGTAGCCATTCAGAAAGTGTAAAGTTGACAGCCATTGCATTTATGTGATGATTAATGCATCATTCACTACATTGCCCCAAAGTTACTGACCCTCCCCCTTTTATTTTCCTGTGCAGAAATCTCTATTGAAGAATTTGACCTTTTTTTTTTTTCATTTTTTCTATGCTTTAGAATTGTAGTTCCATGAGGGATTTGGGAATTTACCATATATCAAGAGCATGGTTTTGAAGTATTTTGTACCAATTGGAATACTTTTTTTGATTATTTCCTTCTTTTATGGTAGAGAAACTTCTGAGTTTAATATAGTCTCACATATTTATTTTAATTTTGCTTCCATGTCTTGAGTATCCCATTCAAGAAATTATGCTAAGGACAAGGAGGTGCTCTCCTGTATTTTGTTCTAGAAGATTTATGGTGTTTGTGACAAAAAAGACAGGGTCCAATTTTCTTCCTTTGGATTTGAATATCCAGTTTTCCTTAAACAAGTTTAGAAGAGATTCTTCTTTTTCTATGATTTCTTCTTGGCACCTTCCCACAAGGTCTGTTGACTACATAATTATGGATTAATTTCTATTGTGTCTCTTCTGATCTATTGGTTGTTGTGACTGTCTTTGTATCTGTACAGTACTGTAGCAAATGGACATGTGAAGCCACAACTTTATTTGAAGTTTCATCTGCCCATTTGTATGTGTCTTCATACAAATTTTATAATTGTTCCTCTTTCCATAAAAACAACATTGGGATAAAGATAAGTAGTGAATAGGAAGGATACTTTAGCACTACTAATACTTCCATCCCATGGGAAAGGATGGTTTTTCCATTGATTATATCTTCATCAGTTTCTTATGAGACTCTTCTATGTTCCAGTGAGTCTGTTGCCTTCTTGACCTTGCTTATGCTATTCCTTTTGCTCTTTTTGATATTATTGTCAATAGCACTACGTTACTAATTTCATTTTGCCAAGTTTATTGTTCATTTATAAAAATACAACTATTGCTGTATTTCTTATATATTCTGCACCTTTATGCAATTTGTTACATAATTCAATTTTGTTGGAATATACTAATATTCATTAGATAGATAGATAGATAGATAGATAGATAGATAGATAGATAGATAGATAGATCTTCTGCTTCCTCTTCTTCATCAGCCTTTTTGTGTTTAATTGCTTTGGCAAAGACATCCAGTACTGTTTTGAATAAAAGTGGTTACAGAGAGCATCAGGGCTTTGTTTTTGAACTCAAATAAAAATGTTTCCAGTGTTTTTCTGAGCACATTTAGTTCTACATTTTAGATTAAACATCATTAGGCTGTGATAAGGTCCTGTTACATATAATATGTATTGAATAGTGGGCTTTGTAATTTTTGTTTTGTTTTGTTTTGTTTTTGTTTTTCGAGGTAGGGTTTCACTCTGGTCCAGGCTGACCTGGAATTAACTATGTAGTCTCAGGGTGGCCTTGAACTCATGGAGATCCTCCTACCTCTGCCTCCCGAGTGCTGGGATTAAAGTTGTGCACCACCACGCCCGACTGTAATTGTTTTTGATTTTTGCTTCTGATATTTTACATAACATGCTTTTAAATTTTGTCAAATGTTTTCATTTTTGTCATTTCTGAGGCATTTATTGTTCTTCATATATTAAACTTCATTAGGTCAAGATAAATTATTTTAATATGTTCTTGATGTTTAGGGTTTTAATTTCTGAGGTGTTCTTATCCCCTTACATAAGGGACATAATTTTATTAAAGGTTACCTTGATCTCATTAAAGTAAATTTTGAAGTATACTTTATCTCATATTTTTGAAAAAGGTTTTAAAAGTATTGGGATTAATTCCTTAGAAGTTTTTTTTTTTTTTTTTTTTAAATTCACCTATAAAACTACCAGGTCATTGTATTCAGTGCTAAGACTTTTTTGTTGTTGATTCTCTTCATCAATTGTTGATATATATTTGTGATACTCTGTAGCCTCTTTGTAGCCTCTTTGTTCTAGGAGGTTCTTATCACACGATGGATCTTTTTAATCACCTTACTATTGTCTCCTGTTTCATTTCTTGTTGCAGTTATTTTAATTTCCTGTATTTATTTTTTTTTTTAGTTCATAGTTTCTACAATGTAAGTCTTTTATTTATTTATGATATCTATTAAGCCATGGATTCATAGGGAACAGGCTCCAGCAGCTCGGGTTCTTTTCCATTACTCCTCACAAAGTGTGCTTCTCTGGGCAGAGCAGGCTGCAGCTTCAGCTGCACCCATCTTCCCTTTTCTGTGGCCTCCTTCTTCTGATTATTTTCCGTCACTGGTCTAAGGAAGCTGTCTCGCCTCTTAGAGTGCTTAATATGCTCAATGCGCACATTAATTCTCTTGGCAAGAATCTTGCCCTTGACTTGCTTGTTCACAGCAATGTCAACAGCATGTTGAGTGACACTGTAGACTCTTCCTGTCTTCTCATGGTAACATTTATGAGGCATTCCTTTTTGTACAGTACCCATTCCCTTGATGTCTACAATATCATCCTTCTTGTAGATTTGCATATATGTGGCCAGTGGAACAATCCATGTTTTCTAAAAGGCCTAGAGAACACGTACCAGTTGCCTCTCCTCTTCCCCTTTGTGTTTGTCATTTTGGCAAATTACTGGAAGATGGTGGCTCCGGTCGAAAGAAAAGCTTTTTAGATCATTTTTAAAAACCTTTCATGCTAAAAAGTAGAACCCAACCATTGTGCTATTAATTTCTAATTTATTTCAGTGTATATTTTTTTAATTTCTTTTTCTTCTAATGTGTATTATTTATTCCCTTCTGCTAAGCCTGGATTCAGTTTTTCTCTGAGTTCCTTAAAGTATAGAGGTTGTGTTTGAGTGTGAAATATTTTTATAGGAATTAAAAAAAAAAAAAAAAAAACTTTCCTGCTAGGACTTCTGTTGTTTTATTTATAACTTTGTTATATTTTCATCTTCTTCCTCAAGATACATTCTGAAATTCTGATCTCTCTTTTCTAATGATTACCATTTGATTTACATTTATTTGTGAATTTTCTACTTTTTCCTCTGTTATTGACTTCTATATTTGTATCACTGTGGTCTGAAAGTAGACATCAAGTAATAAATGTTAAATTGTAAATATTTTTGCCAATAGTGTGGTTTATTTGTGAGCAATGTTCTGTGTGTGCTTCCTTTGCTTTGCAATGCTGGGGCTCCAACGTGAGAAGTACTTTCCAAATGAACCGTATTTGTAGGCCTCCTCTAGTCTATTCTTCATTTTGATTTTGAGAGATTTTAGTTTTGAGTTACCCAAGCTGGCTCTGAATTCTTTGAATTCTTTGAATTCAGTATGTTTCCCAGGCAGGCCTCAAGCTCATCATCCAACCATGTGAGACTCCTGAGGAGCTAGGATTACAGATGCTCAGAATCCGTCCTACCCTCAGTACATTTTAAATAAACACAAAGGAATTTTACAACTGTGGAACACAATGATCTATTTATTTCTCTCGGGGCCTTCTTGATCTCTCATGTTGTTCAACGACAATGTTTCTGTATTCATAGTAACTTCCTATGTGCATGTTTTATTATGGAAAAGTAAGGAACTAAAACATTCTATTTTTAATCAAATAAATAAATAAATAAATAAATATTTATTTATTTATTTATTTATTTATTCATTTATTTGAGAGAGAGTGTGTGAGAGAGAAAATGGGCATGCCAGAGATTCTAGCCACGGCAAATGAACTCTAGATGCATTGGCCACTTTGTACATCTGGCTTTACGTGTGTACTTGGGTCCTGGGTAATCGAACCTGGGTCCTTTGGCTTTGCCAGCAAGTGCCTTAATTACTAAGCCATATCTTAAGCGCTTATTCGTCTTTTAGCCAATCTTTTTATTTATAAATATTACATTTTCCTTTTAACATGTTACTAAAATTTAAAGTTATTATATTGCCATTTATATATCTTAATGTACTTTTTTTTTTTTTTTTTGAGATAGACAGAGAGAGGGAGAGGAAGGCAGATAGAGATGGGAGCACCAGCAGCCTCTCAACTGCTGCAAATGAAATCCAGGTGTGTGTGTGTCCCCTTGTGGTCAAGTGCAGCATTGCGCCCGTGTGTCACTTTGCATCTGGCTAAACGTGGGACCTGGAGATTGGAACTGCTGGAGATTGGAACCAGTGTTCTTAGGCTTAGGAGGCAGGTGCATTAACTGCTAAGCCATCTCTCCAGCCTTAATGTAATTTTTATTTTTATATATTTATCATTTTACAAGTAAAATTTGGGCCATGATGCACTTCCTTTGCTGAGTAGGATCTGTTCCTTTCACTAGAATGCCCTCTGTTGGTCATGGGATGTGTCTAGTTATAACAGGTTACTTCACATTCTGTTTATCTAGGGAAATCTTTATCTCGTATTTCGGAAGAACAGTGGTTAGCAGGCATGTTTGTTTGCTAAAGTACTTTGAGTGTATTTTTCCTCTGTCCTGGTTTACAGGATAGATGATATGTAGGAAGGTAGGTAGAGAGATGACAGACAGTCTGTAGTTTATGTACATGATCTGCTTTCTAAATATTGTCTTCTTGTTTGGATCATGTTTTGTGTCTAAAAGACATCAAAATTTTTAACTTTGATGAATTCCAGTTTAGTTTGGTTTTGGTTTTACAAACCATCCTATGTTGTATATTTAAAATATAGTGTCACAAAGACTTTTCTCTTGCACTTTTTAAAACATGTCAAGTTAGCTCATATTTGTAGAACTATTTATGTCCTATTTTGGGTGAGTTGTCATTAGAGATTTTTGCCCATGGGCCTCAGATGTAGCAGGACTGTTAGCTAAAACAATTGCCATATCTGTGATGGATCTTCTCGGTACCTTTATGAAAAAAAATCAACTGACCATAAATGTAAAACTTTAATTTTCAAATATTAATTGCTATTTCAGTCCTTACACAAATGCTGCTCTTCACGAATTTTGCAGGATTAATTAAGGAGAATGTAAGCCCTTAAATATGTTTATGTTTTCCAGGTTTTATACTATTATCTTTTGACTATCCATATCAATTATATGAATTATTTGCCAATTATATCTCAAAGGAGTCTTCTGTGATATTGATGAAAAATGCAGTTTTGCTCTGTATATTTTTAAATATTTTATTATTTATTTATTTGAGAGAGAGAGAAAGGCGGGTATAAAGAGTGTGAACACCAGGGCCTATCGCCAATGCAAATGAACCCCAGATGCATGTGCCACCTTTTTCATCTGGTTTCTGTGGGAACTTGGGAATCAAACCCAATTCCTTAGGCTTCAAGAGCAAATTCTGTAACCACTAAGCCATCTATCCATCCCTCACTTTGCTCTATATTAATGTCATACATGATTTTTACCAGTTTGTTTTAACACTTTGAATGCTTGGATATAAAAGTTTTCTCCATTTGTCTAAAGAGCTTTGCCTGGACTGGGCTAGAAACAGTTTGTGTGAGAGGCTTGCTGTTATGCCTGTGTCCTGAGAAGTTTGTGCAGGGTTGCTTTGTGTAGAAAAAAGAATGATGTGAGAAGTGGTATATAGCATAGGAAAAGAAGAAGGAGGAGAAGGAGAAAAGGAGAAGGAGAAGAGGAGGAGGAGGAGGACAAGGAGGATGAGGAGGAAAAGAAGAAGGAGGAGGAGGAGGAGGAGGGGGAGGAGGAGGAGAAGAAGAAGGAAGAGGAGGAGAAGAAGAAGGAGGAGGAGGAGGGGAGGAGGAGGAGGAGAAGAAGAAGAAGAGAAGAAGAAGAAGGAGAAGAAATAATCTCTTTGGGCTAAAGCTTCTGCCCATTCAGCTATAATGATATGACACTACAACCTTTTAGATTAGGCCAGCTGACTTGCACTGGGGCAACAGGAAGAATGTAGGCTATATTGAAGGGCCTGAGTGCTCAAGGAGGGATCTGTTCTGCAAAATCTACTTTATCCCCCGCACCCCCCACCTGTGTTAACAAATTGGCACCCTACTTGGTATTGTGGAATATAAAAAATGCAGGAAAGAGAGGGTCATTGAGTTTATAATGCAGTCTTGTGTTTTGGAAACAGCCATGGGCAGTGTGAAGCAGGATGCCTGCATAGAGATCCGTTGGAGCCAGGAGGATGAACCATGGGTTGCAGTGCAGATCCATTGGAGATGCCGGGACCAGGAGATGGCTGCCAAGGAGAGCTACCAGCCACAGATGAAGTTTTCCAGGACTTTGAAGAACCTAGCTAGAGAGACAGAATTGGAATTCCAGAGACTTGTTGCTGGTTAGAATTATTGAACTTGGAGATTTATCAGTGACTAGAGTTGTTGGACTTGGAGCTACAGAGTTTGGTGTTTGCCCTGTTTAAATCTTATATTGTTTGAAGATTTCTTTGCTATGCCCAGTATCATCTTTTGTGGTATGAATGTTTGTTCTGTGCCATTATGGGTTTTGGAGGGATTTTTTTTTTTTTTTTTTTTTTTTTTTTTTGTATTATGGTTCAGTTAAAAGATCTTGTATTATGGGGACTTTTAAAAATGGGCTGAATGCATTGCATTTTACATCATGGATAGTTATCAGTTTATGGGGGCCACAGGTGGAATGTGGTAGTTTGATTCAGGTGTCCCTCATAAACTTAGGTATTCTGAATGCTAGGTTTCCAGCTGATGGAGATTTGAGAATTAACACCTCCTGGAGGCAGTGTTTTGTTGGGGGCAGGCAGAGTATTATAGCCAGTTTTCCCTTGCCAGTGTTTGGCACACTCTCCTGTTCCTGTTGTCCACCTGATTTTGGCCAGGAGGCAATGTCCAGCCTCTGCTCATGTCAAAATAAATCTTTTTTTTCCTACAAGCTGCTCTTGCTTGGGTGTTTTCTGGCAACAGTGTGAACCTCACTGCAACAGTAAGTTTATGCTTATTATATCTTCCTTATCTACTTTTTATCAGTATGAAGGATTATTATTTCCTCTTGCTTTATTGTTTCATAAAGTTAAGTTTTATCGTACATTGGAGTTATTTCAATTATTTCTGTCTTTTAACTTGTTTTCATCCTTTTGCTTTCAACTTGTTTGTGTCCAACTCTAAAGCACACACATTTTTTTTTTGTTTGTTTGTTTGTTTTTTTTGGTTTTTTTGTTTGTTTGTTTTGTTTTTAATTTGAGAGAGAGAGAGAAAGGAAGAATCAGAGAGACAATGTGCATGCGAGGGCCTTTTCAGGTGCTGTGAACGAACTCCAGATACATGTGCCTCCTTGTACACATGTGCTGCATTGCGTCTGGCTACACGTGGGACCTGGAGATTTGACCAAGCATTCTTAGGCTTCGCTGGCAGGCACCTTAACTGCTAAGCCATCTCTGCAGCCCAGCACACTTCTTTATAAGGAGAACGTGTTTGGATCTTGAATTCTGTCAGGCTGACAATCTGCTTTTCTTCTTTGTTTCTTGTTTTGTTTTTTCTGAGGTAGGGTGTCACTTTAGCTCAGGCTGAACCTGGAATTCACTCTGTAGTCTCAGGCTAGCCTAGAACTCATGGAGATCCTCCTACCTCTGCCTTCCGAGTACTGGAATTAAAGGCGTGTACCACATCTTTTCTACTGAATACACATCTTAATGAAGTCATAATTATAAAATTATAAGAACCTTTTTTTTTTTCATTTTACTTTAGTATTATTCATTGCTTGTATGCATAAATATATACTTTTTTTCAGCATCAGCTATACATCTTAGGAACTTGCATATAATGTTCTCTTGCTCTCACTGAGTTGAAGCTTTATATATAGGATCATGTTGTCTACAAATATAGCAGGATTTTACTACATTCAAATAGCAAATATTTTTCTTTACTATTTTCCTTATTGATTCAATTAATTGTTGTTTTTAAGGAATTGTTGAGCATAGACTTTCCTTTGGTATGGTAATTTTTCAAGAAATTGACAAGTATATTTGAGGACACAACTGCCCTTCATGTATATTTGCCAACATAGAAATCTGAAAATAGTTACAATGTATTAGTATATTTGGTATTTTTTAAACAAACTAAAGTTAATCTCATTTTTTTTTTGCTTATAAATGTATGCAGTGTGTGTTTGTACGTGTGTTTGTGTTCTGTTTGTGTGTGTATTTGTGTTCATATGTATTCATTTGGTACCCTAGTGACCCCCTGTACCTTCTTCCCAAGGACTCAGATTACAAGAGTCTGCCCACACACCCAGCATTGATATGAGTGCAGGGAGTCTGACCTCAAGTCCTCATGCTTACATAGCAAGCTCTTTACTGGCTGATGGATGTCCCAAGCTCCTAAAGTTACTCTCATTTTACTTCATACAATGTAAAACGTTTTTGGCTTCAAATCAAGATTATTTAACGATATTATTTGTTTTCATAAGCTACATTATAAAAATGTTATAGAAGATGAACTAGGAAGCTTAACTTTTATACATTAATGGCATTTTCTATTTCTTTATTTACATGTATGTGTCTATGTGTGTGTACATGTCAGTCTGTTGTTGCTGCAATCAAATGTCAGATGCATGGGTAGGTTTTGTGTGGGTATGTGGGAATCAAAACTGGGCCAGCATGCTTTGTAAGCAACCACCTAGAACACTAGGTCATCTTCCTAGTCCCATTAATGGCATTTTATGACAGCATTGAGTTAGTACTAAAAGGCAAGACAAATGAGAGGCTTAGTCTAACATTTTATACAAATACTCATGGCACCTTTGTTAGAAACTCAGTTTAAACTATCATGCTGTTTCTTGTATATGGCAAATTTCTTTGCAGCTGTTTAATGAGATAGTTAGATTTCATCTATAT
Organism: Orientallactaga sibirica; assembly: GCA_036365145.1. NCBI lineage: Eukaryota > Metazoa > Chordata > Mammalia > Rodentia > Dipodidae > Orientallactaga > Orientallactaga sibirica. The sequence continues at coordinate 18,691,021 of JAEOAD010000022.1, forward strand.
TTTCATTGAAAGCCCTATATCTTATAGTAAGCTGGCTTAAAACCTAGTGTCTTTTTCATGTTTTAGATATGACACTTGATTTTCAACTCTCACCTCTCAAGGAAAAAGGGAATAATTTGAAATGTTGAATTATATCAGTTAAGAGATAGAGGCATGCATCACATAAATTTGATTTTTATAAATAAAGAAATTAAAAGAAATGAAGAAATGTGAAATAACTTAGTATATATTCCAAATGACAAGCTATGTTAATTATCTATTAATTCACTTTGTCATGCTGAAAACGTCATTCAAAACATGAGTTTTATTACCTCCAGGATATGCTTTATAAAAGAATATGTAGTAATTTATTTGCAAACTAGAAATGCAAATATTCATATTTTTAAAAAGCAATTATAGATAATTTTAAATGCTACATCAGAAAATTTAGTCTTAATAAAATGACATTCCTATGTAAAAGGGGTTATTGACATTATAATAAAAGGTGGAGACTACTAATGAGCTTTCAATCAATGGAACTGTTTCAGTGATGATACATGAATTAATCGATACTGATCAAATAAATCTACTCCAGTTCATTTTGAGTTTCACTCTAAGCATAGCAATCAAAGTATTAACAACTTGATAAGTGACTACAAATAATGTTTCACATGACTATGCATTTGAATCCAGCTAATTATACAAGACAACATTTAAAAGTACTTCAGATGGGCTGGAGATATGGCTTAGCAGTTAAGGTGCCTGCATGCAAACCTAAGAACGCTGGTTCTAATCTCCAGTGGTTCCAGTCTCCAGGTCCCACGTTTAGCCAGATGCAAAGTGACGCAAGGGCGCAATGCCGCACTTGACCACAAGGCGGCACCCACATCTGGATTTCCTTCACAGCAGCCAAGAGACTGCTGGCATGCCCATCTCTATCTGTCTCCCTCTCCCTCTCTGTCTGTCTGTCTTTTTCTCTGTGTCTCTCTGCAAAAATAAATAAAATGATAATTAAAAAAAAAAAGTAAAAGTACTTCAGAGAGTAATTTATTATGCTACCGAATTTCCTAGAAAGGAACAAAACAGTCCAAACAAGATAAATTGAGGATTAATCTAAAAGATGTCATGCACATTCAAAAAAAAAAAAAAAAAAACACCTCAAAGTTGCATTGTATTTCATGATTTTTAAACAAACACTAAAGTTGGTTAAAGAGTGTATCAAAAATATTTTAATAAAATTCAAATAACTAACTTTTATTTTGCATACTCTCAAAATGTCCTTATCCCTTATATAATGGGGTTTTTGAGAAAAGATTGTGGACAATAAAATATTAGCATTACAGTGTTCCACATCTAATTCATATAGAATGTATCATAAATAATGATAAGAACATGGTACTTATCACAAGTCTTGTGTTATAGGTGTTTCCAATCTTTTCTTTTTTTTAAAAAAATAATTTTTTAAATTATTTTATTTATTTTTGGGAGAGACACAGAGAGAGACAGACAGAGAGGGAGAGGGAGACAGAGATGGGTGCGCCAACAGTCTCTCAGCTGCTGTGAACAAAATCCAGATGTGTGCACTCCCTCGTGGGCAAGTGCGGTCTTGCATCACTTTGCATCTGGCTAAATTTGGGACCTGGAGATTGGAACCACTGGAGATTGGAACCAGCGTCCTTAGGCTTAGGAGGCAGGCGCCTTAACCGCTAAGCCATCTCTCCAGCCCACCAATCTTTTCTTTTACAGCCAAAGAAGTAAGTGAGTTATTTGTTTCTAATAGATTTCATAGACTATTCAGTTTAGAAGCCTTCAACAAAATAATTTATATTAACATTTTAAAAGAAATCCATGTAAAAATCATAAATCTCCCTCCTTTTATTGTCCATGGCTTCCACCCAATAATTTGTTTCATTAGGAGCTTCCACATTTATACTATATCATATTAACTTTTGAGGAAGAATACTTTATGTATTTCATTTCAAACAATGTGGAAACCCGTAAGATAATTTTAGATAAGCATCTGTAGTCTGTTTCTGCATCATTGTACTTATTTATCCAGCCAGTCTTCACTTAACTTAGAAGTTTTTGGAAGAACACAGTGAGGGTTCTAAAAGAGTTGTAAACTTGGATCCCATTAATTAGTAAATAAATAAAACTAAATATTTAATGTATATTTAAGAAAGGGTCAACACATGATCCTCCTGCCTAAGCTTTCCCAGTGCTCGTATTAGAGCTTTTTGCTACTATTCCTGGTATAAACTACAGTTTTGATTTGAGGTTGGTCATTATACTCCTGTGCAGTTAAGCAATTTCTACCCCCACACACCTCTTTTTGGCATTAAATTGTACATTCCACTTCTCTACATATAACCCAGTTGTTTATGGTGCTACTTCATTTTTTATGCAATATGCAACACAATGATATATGTACTATTAAAATGTATAATGGAGCCTTTGTATTCTGTATGCAAACCATAACAATTACTATTCAAATACCCATGACCTATCAAGTACACCATACAGCACATTCCCATACACGAATTCCCTTCATTCCCCATTCCCTACAACGAATCATGTAATATTTCTGGTTAGGTATTTATGCTTTCTTACATAATATATTGACTTTTTCTGTTAGCATATAGGATAATATACATTTATTCTTCAAATACAGCTCAGGAGAATCCCACACATACATTTTTTACAGATTACTTCATGATTATACTTTAAGTTACCAAGTTCAATGACTAATCACCATGTTACTTTCAATTTTTATATCTTGTAAGCCTGCAGTTTAAAAGACAGAAATAATCAGATAATTAGTCTTTGATTACATAGTACTCACCCTGTTCTTAGATGTACTTAAATGGTCAATAATTACCATGTAATTACAGAGCAATTATCTTGGTGAATTCACACCACCATATGTAAAGCACTGTCAGTGATTTCATCCCCTGTGTTTAAGGACGTGTGACTCAGTCATAGAAAGGTTACTGCAGGCTGCAAGAGGGCAAAAACTGTGAGAATGTTGCTCCAGAAAGGTGAGAGCAGGCTTCTGTGTAGTGGGAAAGCCTGCTAAATGAAAAGAGTGAAGACTGCCAACATGATAAATAAATTACAAAATGCAGTGTTTATATATAAACTATTGAAAGTTTTTGAAACTCATCCATTTGTCATTTTCAACAAGTTATTTTCTCTAAGAAATTTCTTTTATCTGTACTAGACTATCTAATAACCATTACAAGGATTACAAACTAAAATTTTACATCTCACTTCTATATAACATATTTTAATGACAGCATCTGGCACTTTGCAAAAGATTATAACCCTGATTTTTGTTACTTAGTTGTTGTATGGCAAGAATTAACAGTCTTCCACTTGGAAGTTAAGTAAAGTTAAGAAAAGCTCACCAATTAAGCTAGATACGCTAGCTAGTGAGACCTAGGAATTCCTTGCCCCTACCTTCCCCGAACTGAGATTATATGCATGCACCTGTATGCCTGGTATTTACATGAGTATTGGGATTAGATGTCAGGTCCTCATGCTGCGTAGCAAGCACTTTCCCCACCTAAACATCTTCCTATCCCTAATCTACCTACCCATTCTTGAACCTTCAAAAGGTGATTGCTATATAGTCAAGCCTGTATAAGATTCCTTAGAAATTCTGAGTACAAATCTATTTTTTAAACATTTTTTAAATTATTTTTATTTATTTTTTGGAGAGAGACACAGAGAGAGACAGACAGGGAGGGAGAGGGAGACAGAGATGGGAGCGCCAACAGTCTCTCAGCTGCTGTGAATGAACTCCAGATGTGTGCGCCCGCTTGTGGTCAAGTGTGGCATTGCGCCCTTGCGTCACTTTGCATCTGGCTAAACGTGGGACCTGGAGATTGGAACCACTAGAGATCGGAACCAGCGTTCTTAGGCTTAGCAGGCAGGCACCTTAAACACTAAGCCATCTCTCCAGCCCACAAATCTAATTTAGTCTAATGTCCTTGTTTCATTCTATAGTGATATTTGTAAACTAGATAATTTGCCACCAATTTGGATAATCATGTTCACTATTTTCTTTGTGTTGCTTGTTTTCATTTTGATATAGCCACCAGAATTTTGAAAGTATCCACAAAATAAAAATCAACATAACTTCTTTAGTATTCCTTTAGACTTGAATTTCTATTAAGTTCTCCCCACAGTAGACAATGCTAACCACTGTACACAACAAAGGTTTATTCCTCCTTCCACTCATGATTGGGTGCATGTCATTGGGGTCACTTAAATAACTTTTTAAATTATTTATTTATTTATTTTTTATTTATTTATTATGAGAGAGAAAGACAAAGAGGGGGAGAAAAAGACAAATAAAGAGAATGGGCACACCAGGGCCTCTAGCTTGTCCAAACAAACTGCAGACACATGCACCACCATGTATATCTGGTTTATGTAGGTGCTGGGGAATCAAACCTGGGTCCTTAGGCTTCATAGGTAAAGTGTCTTAACTGCTAAGCCATCTCTCCGGCCTGGTCTCAGACTGCTATGTTAAAGATGAAACACTGTAATACCAGAAGTGGTAACACATGCCTTTAATCCCATCACTGGGGGAGGTTGAGACAGAAAGGTCATGGTGAGTTTGAAGCCAACCTTGGCTAAAGTGAGACCCTTCCTCAAAACAAACAAGAAATTAGAGAAATAAGACTATTAACAGAAGCCAAGGTATGTAATCTATATAGTTAGTTCCAGAGATAAAACAAATCTGCCACAGAGAAACAGTAAAGTAGGTGAGCAAATTCAGGAATGTGCAAGACCAGCCGTAACTCTAACTGCAGAGGACATTTTGTATAAGATAAAAGTTCAAGCTAAATCAATGGACAAACTATTCTTACTAGTAGGATTTGTCAGCACTGCAGTATAAACCCAAAGCAGATCTTAAAACTACCACATTAAAGAAAACATCTACCCGATTTGACATCCATATTATGTAAAAAGGCTACAACAACAACAGCAAAAAAGATTGCAGAAATAATAATAAAAAAAAAACTTTTGAAAGGCATTATTTGTATACATCAAAGTGTACTTGTTGTGTCTGTGTAACCAATTTTAGTTGTCATGTTTTGTTCTCTGAGATGAACTCCTTTAGCAGAGTTCATAACTAATTTGATGAAAATACATTGTTTGTCGTGTTGTCGTTTTTCCAGGATGTATATAAGATACGGCATTTAAACACAAGTTCATTATGGAATGCTTTCATATGTCATCACGGTCAGCAGACAGCACTTCAAAATATTAATTTATGGACTGCTGAGGTAGCTCTCTTGATAGATTGATTGGCTCACAAGCCTGAGGACCAGGGCTTGATCCCCAGAAACTCTGCTAAAATGTGGGCTGCCAATCTAGCCTACTTGGTAACTTCCAGTCCACTGAAACAGTCTCAAAATAAAGTGGATGGCATTCCTGATAAAAGACGTCAAAACTGTCCTGTAGCCTCCAAATGTACATGTGTATACATCACCACATATATACATCTACACACAGCATGCCCACATACAAAGATATACACACATAAGACAAAATTATTCCGTATAGCAAATGTGTCCAGCTAAGTGTGGCGGCATGCAAGTGTAATGCAAGCACATGTGAGGCCCTGGAGGGATAGCCACAACTTTGAGTCTAGCCTGGGGTTCAGGTACAGGCCTGCCTATATTATGACTATACAGTGAAATGCTGAATGAGCATGGACCTGTATAGTGTATTATAGTTAATCACATGAAGTTTCAACAGAATGTTCAAGTTTTCATTAATAGTGTTTAAAACACACTCGTGAGAAAAAATATACATAAGGTGTGAGGAGGACATTATAATGCAATTAAGTTTTTAAAAATGCTTACTATATGAAAAAAAAAATTAATGTGTCTAGCTTTGGAAGAGTGTCCACTGTCTTGCATCATGTGTAAAACACCATTTTAAATCCATCCTCTTAATGAATTAAAACTCTAAAAATAATCCTCTTCTGAAACCATAGTATTTTTAAGAAGCTCTTCTCTTGCTAATCAATGTAATTTTGTGGGTCAAATGTAATAATTTCATCACATTAATAAATCCTACAAATATATATTAAGATAGCCACTCAATGAACAAATGACTTAAAAATTTTCTATTACACAAATAAAAGTATTTTAATTTTTCTACTGAATTTGATTTAATTAGTAGTGTTTTTATGTGCATTAAAGTAATTGGGTCATCACATCATGCCTACTATCAATAGTATTATCGCTCTAATTTAAAGGTCATTAGAAAAAGTCACTAAAGTGACCTGCCAAGGACATGTACCCAGTCATTATTCTAACAAGAGAGATTCCTTGTTGGGCAGAATGGTTTTTTTCTCTGCTGTTTAATGGAGACAACTTGATAATACTCTTTTATAAGACAGCATGTAAATGTAGCAAAGGAGTATAATTTCCAGAACAGTCATTCTTATTACTAGAAGAATCTAACTTGAGCCACTCAGAGTGTCTTCTTTATCATCTGGAACTAAGGTCCCATTTGAAGCTTTAAGCTTTTCTCTGACAATTGAAGATGAACTTTGGAATCACGAAAAGCATACTGTGTAACAGAATTGAAGGAGGTATCAACAGGATCAGGGATACAGAATGGAAAATAGTGACCTATATGTATCTGTGTCCATGTCAAGGTCACCAAACCATGGTAATGAATGAAAAGTAATTTACCAGAGAGGTAAAATTAGTGATCTTTAAAAAATTCAAAACTTTTTTTTTTAAGTCACAGAAACCTTCTACTCTACCTCACTATAGGAAGAAGCATGAAACAGAGGTCATATGCTCAATACTTATTTTCAGTAATTAGCACAATTTTGTACCCTTCAGTCCCCTTATTTTGTGTAGAACATATTTTAAATATTTTTATTTTATTTATTTGCAAGAAAGAGAGAAAGAGGGAGAGAGAGAGAAAAAGAGAGAGAGAGGATGGGAGTGCCAGGGCCTCCAGCCACTGCAAACAAATTCCAAAGACATTCATCCCTTTGTGCCTATGGTTTATGTGGGTCCTGGGAAATTGAATCTCGGTCCTTTGGCTTTGCAGGCAAGTACCTTAACCACTAAGCCATCTCTTCATCCCCCAAGAGCATTTTTAAATCAACAATAACTTCCTTCTGCTTATTAACATTTGAATGTGTCATTCTCATTACTGATGACATTTTATGTTATACATAGGTTTTCTCAGACATATTAGCAAACATTGCTTAATGATTATGTAAATCCAGAAGAAAAAAATATAATGTTTCAAATAGGTACTGAGAAGACTACTTCTGAAAATGAATGCAGGGTTGGGGAGGGTTGAATAAGAAAGAGAGGGAGAGTTGAGGAGCCTGCGTGGCATGTGCGTGGTGGCGCACACCTTTAATCCCAGCAATCAGGAGGCAGAGGTAGGAGGATTGCCATGAGTTCGAGGCCACCCTGAGACTACATAGTTAATTTCCAGGTCAGCCTGGGCCAGAGTGAAACCCTACCTTGAAAAACCAAAAAATAAAAAAAAATAAATAAAAAAAAAAAAAAAAAAAAAGAGCAGCCTTTTTGACTTTCTTGGCATGAAGCAAGGAGTCGGAGGGGCTGCCTTAAAAAAAATAAAAGGAGGGCTGGAGAGATGGCTTAGTGGTTAAGGCGCCTGCCTGCTAAGCCTAAGAACGCTGGTTCCAATCTCCAGGTCCCAGGTTTAGCCAGATGCAAAGTGACGCAAGGGCGCAATGCCGCACTTGCCCACAAGGGGGTGCACACATCTGGATTTCATTCACAGCAGCTGAGAGACTGCTGGCACGCCCATTCTCTATCTGTCTCCCTCTCCCTCTCTGTCTGTCTCTCTCTGTGTCTCTCTCCAAAAATAAATAAAATTTAAAAAAAAAAATAATAAAATAATAAAAGGAAAAACACTGAAATCAATTCCCTGAGGAGGTTGTGTTTTAAGAATAGTGGATTTAGAGCTGAAGAGATGGCTTAGTGGCCAAGGTGCTTGCCTGCGAAGCCTAAGAATGCATGTTTGAATATCCAGGTCCCATGTAGCCAGAGACACAGTAACTCAAGAGAGCAATGTAGGTCATACTCTACAAGAGGGCTTACATGTCGAGTTTGTTCACAGTGCCTGAAAGGTCCTGCTGCGCCCATTCTGTCTCTTTATCTCTGCCTCTTTCTCTCTATCTCTCATTCAAAAATAAAATAATAATAATAAAAGAATAGTGGATAAAAACTATATTTCATAGATCATCTAAGAAACTTAAGCATATAAATTTCATCTATATTTTGAATATAACAAAATAGCTGTGGAAACACTTAATAAACAGTTTACCATCTTTTATAAAATAGATATGATGCAACTTCTGTTGTGCTATTATGAGGATATACATAGTTAATAGATTTTTTTTTTCAATTTGTCTGTATGCTTTCCTACAGAGCTGAGGACTATAGGAGAATGGACACTATTGTCTATTCTGCATATATTAGATACTTGCATTCTCTGTGCCATATGGGCTTTATGACAGCAACACAAGGCAGAAGGTATAATAATGTCCAATTAATAAGATGAGTGGAAAACATGGAGAGGTTACATTACACTAAATCACACAGATAACATGTGCTGGTGTTGGGCTCAAACAAATATAACTAAGTTTAATATTCAATTCATTTGTATTATAACAAATAATATTCTATACAAAATATACTTATTAACAGGTTAATCTCTCTTTATTGTACTATGTATTTGATATATATATATATATATATATATATATATATATATATGTAATTATATACAAAAAACTGTACATATTTCTGGATATTGTTTATATTACAATGCATTATATCATGCTAACATTCACATTTTCTATTGTGGACTTGATTTGAAGTATAATATTAACATAAATATCTCTGGCATCCTGAACTCATTGTATGAAGACTACAATGCTGACTGAACTATGTCAAGGGAAGATTTCCTGCCTTAGATTACTGAAACAAGTTTTAGCCCATTAAGAAGGCTATATCTGGACTTCATGTAAGGAATTCTCTTAAACCAACTGCTGGAAAGATGCAATCTTCTCATTTTTCAAATTATGTACACAAAGGTAACAGGCATGTCTTCTCTTTGTTCCCATGAAGCCTTTTGTCAAATAGATAAAATAAAAATGATGTGATTTTAGGAGAATTTACAGTGGCAAGGAAAAGTATTTTTAACAGAATTTATTATATGAGAAAGAAATATATTTAAAAGGATATCCATTTGCTCTGATTCATCGCTTCCTGTTTTGAATGTTGTCTATTTTACAGTCAATACTTATTGACTAGTGCCATTCTTAATCCTCTAGCGTCAGGAAGCACAGAGACATAAAGGAATGTCACTGTTAATTAGAAAGTTGGGTTTGGATTCATTTTGGTCATGAAATTTTTATGCAAACTGGACCAATTTTGTACTTAGTGTGTTTCCTGCCATGCACAGGAGAAAACAGGCTTTTGAATCAAAATGTTTTACTATTTTTAAATAATCTTGTATGAGTTAGTAAAAAGTCAATGAGGAGCATGAAGGATTGAGGATATGACAAGTGTTTTCTGCCTCAAATGGCTATACTGTTGTACATAGGTAAAACAAACAAATGAAAAACAAGATAAAACAGCATTTTTTTTGCTGTAGAATTTAATCAAAACCAAAAGACAGAACAAAATTAGGTATGCAATTTGATCTTAACAACAGTATGTATGAGTCTGTGCTATTTTCCCAAGATGTCTTTCAATCCTTTCACAGTATGTCACCATGTTTAGTTTAACTCAGGTACTTGAAAGCCTTGAAACAACAAAGGATGGCTCACCTGATGTGGACTTTGGAATGTAAAATATCCTGCATCACCTGGGGTGTGTGTGTGTGTGTGTGTGTGTGTGTGTGTGTGTGATCATGCCTTACACCTGAACCCCACTGGTGGAGCCTATGGGAGGTGAAGCCTTGCTGGACGAGGTGTGAGTTTGTTATCTCGCCCCCTTGCCAGGGCTGATGAACTCATTCTCGCTGCTTCCTCCCAGCTGGTATGACAAGATGCAGTACCTGATGTCTACTCTTGTCATGCTTTCCCCTGAATAATGAAGCTTCCCCCTTGAAACTCTAAATCAAAATAAACTTTTTCTTTCAAGAAACTGCTTCTGGCTGGGTGTTTTGTCCCAGAAATAACAAAATAACACTTGATTTGACCTACTATCAGTGAAAGTGTCCATCCCAGTGACAGAAAAATAGGAAAGGATCATACTTTCATTGGCTGTGTGTGCAGACCTCATAGTACTTGCAGTGGGTCAGTGAATAATCCCATCATTTAATAGAGGTTTGCTGGAACTCAGAGAAGTACACAAGGCTTAACAAATGCTTCATGTATTCCGAGTTGCCAAGAGCTTGTGGTAACACACAACAGCAAAATCACTGATAAAGGCACCAATTCATTCCAGGTATATAGGACACTTAAAAGGAACAAGAAAAAAAGCAAATTCATTCTTAGGCAAATGACAGTCCAGTGGTGGACATGTAATATGAAACAACAAAGATATTAAAAGAGAATAGAATAAGGGGTTGGGGAGCTGGCTCAACCGTTAAAGGTACTTGATTGCAAAGCTTGTTGGCTTGGGTTTGATTCCCTAGTACCCATGTAAAGCCAGATGCACAAAGTGGCACATACATTTTTAGTTTGTTTGCAGTGGCAAGAAGCCCTGACACACTCATGTTTTCTCTTTCTCTCCATCTCTGTCAGTTTTCAAATAAGTAAATAAAATATTTTTAAGCCAGGCATGGTGGCACAAAGCTTTAATCCCAGCCCTAGGGAGGCAGAGGTAGCAGGATCACAGTGAGTTTGAGACTACATAGTGAATTCCAGGTCAGCCTGGGCCAGAACTTCGAAAAACCTATATATATATGACATAAAGCAAAGTCTTTCCTGACATACAAAGCCTGAAATATTCCATTGCTATGATTTCTGGACATGTACAGATGCCCATAGCATAACTGTGTGGTGCACATTCTTGTCAAGCTTTGTGAAATGTATTCCAGCAAGGATGATCTGCTGTTCTATAAAGCGAGTCTCAGCATTGTGCAAGGAGCTGCTTTGATCATAACAAAATACAATATTGAAATTAAATAAAGTACATAGCAAGATGCTGTCTCAAATCTACATCAGAGGGCTGGAGAGATCGCTTAGTGGTAAAGGCACTTGCCTGCAAAGCCAAAGGACCCAGGTTCAACCTATGCCAGGACCCATGTAAGCCTGCTGCACAAAGTGACACATGGGTCTGGAGTTCATTTGCAGTGGCCAGAGGCCTAGGTGCACATATTCTCTCTCTCTCTCTCTCTCTTTCACTTCTTTCTGTCACTCTCAATTAAATAAATGAAAACATTTATAACAGTACATCATATATGTATAAATACAAGGTTGGAATAAAAAAAGCCTGGCAATTTCATGTGTTGGAGAGAATTATAGACTCATGGAATTTCCACTAACTTCTAATAGGCAAAATTAAATCCTTCACTAAATGATATATCGGTGGTTTCTTTAAAAGTTAATTTTACTGTTATAATTGTATCTGAGAGTAAAAAATATGCATATGCATATACTACCCTAGTTAAGCAAAATAACTCTGTTAGAATTTTGTTCATCATAGCTTCCAAAGGGCAAGTTCAAAGCTCCCATCCTTTGTGAATGAGTGGACAGATGGGATGCATTCACACAGTTCACTCTGCCCTTAAAGAGAACAAAATACTTCTGTGTGCTATAACATGGATGACACTCAGGCACATTGTAATAAAAAGAAGCCAGGTAGCAAGACTTCACCTCATATAGTACATTTATATGAGTTATGCAAAAAAAAAAAAAAAGCTGTAATTACAGGTGAAAAGTCTGACAGAAGTTGTCTGGAGCTGGTAGCCAGAAGTGACATTGCAAACACAGAGGGACAAGTATTGCAGCAAAGGTCACTGAAGTCATAACTATGCTCACAAATTTAATTGAAAGTTGGTTATAAAATGATAAAATTACAAAAAATGTCATTTAACAGAATTATACTAACCCCTCCTAAATGATTTAGAAAGTTAATGGGAACTCAGTAAACGAAAAATCCCTGCATGTAGATCAGTGGTTCTCACAAGCCGATCCCTGGGATGATGCCATCATCGTGGCACATGCACTTGTAGGAAATGTAAAATGTCAGCCCCTATTCTCACTTCAAATACAGTGAATCAGTTTGTTTGGACACCAGACTCAGCAGTATGTATTTTCACCAGCATATGTCTAAATGTGAGATCCACAGAACCTAAAAATTCCCACATTAATATGGTTCTACATTTTTTTGGTGCCAAAACTTCCTAAGATGCCTGCAGCAAAACACTGTTTCAAAACTTTTAAAAGGTGAAATGGAATCTGAAGAGATGGTTCGGTACAGAAAGTGTTTATCTGCAAACATGAAGACCTGAATTCAGATCCACAGCATCCATGGAAACACTGGGTAGAAGGAGTGACTTTCCTGTAAGCCCAGTCCTTGGGAGAAGGAGACAGAAATCCCTGGAAGAGTCAAACACTGGCTTCCACATGGGCATACACATGCATAACCACATGCATACCAACATGCATACATGCATGCCAACCACATATATACAACAGAAAACTTCACTAATATGCAGAACTAACAATATTTTAAATATAAACTAGCATATCATGCAATGTGTCATTTCACAAGGTGGGAGGATGCACCGCTTCTGTGTCAAGTATGGCAGGACTGATCTGGAATGTAGTACTGGGTGAGAGACTGGTTTTGTAGTGTGCCTCTAAATCACACAGTTTTCTTTACTTATTGTCATAATCTTTGTGGCCCATTTTGGCCTCAGTTACTAAAGTAGGCAAGAGCATGTTCACATTATTCCTGTAAGTGATGAGAGAGCAAAGCCTGATTTCAAACTGTCTTTTAAATGCTAAATCTTTTAAATGTTTATTTCCTGTCCAGGTCGTATACGATTGAGGCTTTTTTTTTTTCCTTCCTGTTTTTATGTGTTGGGAATTTGAGCTATTTCCTCATTCCCAGAGTAATAGATTGTTTTCTTTATTTGGTTAAGAAAAGAAATATGTTTGTCATTAAAAATTTTCTCTTACTTTCTAGCAAATCATAATAAAATGCATTCTTACACTTCAATAAATATATCATTTATACATAATCTACATAGTTTTAAGAAAAAAATCAAGTTCGTAATTACAATAATTTAGTGACAGAGATAGAGTTGTGTTTGTTGCCTGGAGTGAAATGATGCTATGTGACTAATATTGGACACTTAAAAAGTAAAATTGATTTATTTTTACTTCATTTATAGATTTTGGAGTGATTTATATAAGTACATTCTTGAAGTAGTAGATTCAAAGTATGGGTCCTGGAGAATCAAGCCTCGAACCGGGGTCCTTAGGCTTCATAGGCAAGCGTTAAAACATAGTACATTCTTGAAGTAGTAGATTCGATAAATTTTAGTGCGATAAATTTTAGTTATTGACACATTAGATTGCTTCATTCAGATTTTTATTTATTTATTTGACAAAGAAAGAAGGAGAAAGGGAATGGGGACTCCACAGCCTTCAGCCATTGCAAATGAACTCTCAGGCACGTGCACCTGCTTGAGCATATGGCTTACATGGGTCCTGGGGAATTGAGCCTGGTTCCTTTAGCTTTGCAGGGAAACACCTTAACCAGTAAGCCATCCCCCTATCCTTCATTCAGATTTTCATTTGCTATAAGATCAGGGAAAGTGTTAGTCTACTTGTCATGAACACCTAAGACAATAATAAGGCATCACATTGTGTCACATGTTCATCTCAACATAATGTGATGCCTTATTATTGAACCTTGAACACAGTCATCACCAATTTGTTTATTTTCCCGCCAAATGAGCTCAAAATGTGGATAATCAACTTCCAAAAGATTCTGTGTAATTTCCTTATAAATGCTGCCAGAATAAAAACAATTAAACAATAGTATATGATAGGGTTTTTGTATATTCATTTTATTCCTATCTTGTACTGCCCAGAACTGACTTTGTAAATTTGATCTTGACATTTATTAACTAAGTTTTCTAGCCTTCTAATATTAGCACTCACTATAATTCTGAATAGTATATGGTGGGGTAATAACAGAAATAATCCCTTACTTTTATAATTAGGTTGCTCATACTCCATGGAATCCTTATTCATATCTGTCAAGAAAATATGTGCAAGTCTAGTCAAGTTCTATAGAATGCATGCAGTTGCTGGAAATGACTTTATATCACCCACATGATGCAAATACTTTCTTTGTACTTTTGGGGAAAATATATCTCATGGTTGCATAAGAAAAGCAATATTTATAAAAACACTGTGGTTTAGGAAAATGTAGAAATAACCTCTTTAACTGCAATTATGAAAATTTTGAAATTTAACCCAAAACAAAAGGCAATGAATTCTAAATTTAATTAGTAATGTTGTATTGACATTTTATAGATGCTTAACATTTATCACTTATCCATGGATTTAAATATTTTAATTTGCATTAATAGAAAGGGAATAATTTAAGAGTCAGCTTATTTCTATAGTAATTAATTGCTAGAAATGTCAGTAGATCAAAAGCAATACCAGTCAATTCTGGCACAAAATAGCAGATAAAACATCTGAACTAGTTAGTAAATATTAGAATATAAGTACTGGATAGAACTTTTTTTCTATCTATACACTAATTTCAATTTAACTCTTACAAATTCTCACTACCTAGGGACTATGTAGAAAATAGGGAGGTGTAATTCCTACAAGTGAACAAATATACAAGACAATGAAAGAGTACTTTTCACTTATATGTCAATATAAAAATTTGATGGTTATTTATATTTAAACTATTGACCTTTAAACATAGTACCAAAGACAAAATACATATTTGCAAATAATTTTATTTTATACAATAATTTTGTTGGTGTAATACAAAAAAAAAAATAATAGTAATTATTGAAGTTTAAATTGCTATGAGAATTAGAAATTTTGCTATGCATTAATGGTGAGTGAATACACTCTAAAATCTTCTAATTCTGTTCCTATAACTTTATCATTTTATTGGGAATAAAGTGAGAACTACCAAAAAGATCCACACAATAAAAGCAAATTAAGCCATTGCTTTAAATACAGTTGTTTTACATGGACAAAACTATCTAGGATGTCCCATGTAGATTTTTAAAAAGTAATTTTTTTAGTCTTATTCTTAATTATATATAACCCCCCCAAATGTGGTCAACCCTATTTAATACATGTAGAAGATAGAATAATAAAGTATGGGTTCTGTCTTAATCACTCTGTTCTATTAAATATTAAAGGGCTGTTATTAATAGCAGTTTTATAATGGATGTCATTTTCTACCTTGAATGAAAAGCTCATCTCCTTTCATGTATTCATTGCAGGAGTTATATAATCTTTTCAATTCTGAATTTTATACCAGAGGAATTCTCTTTTGGCATCCTGCCATATCTTCTTTGTATCTGATGCATAGTAAATTTCTAACAGTTACTTGGTGAATGAGCAAATGATCAAACGGCTGAAAGAAGGAAAGCACATAAACAGAGAGTAATTACATCATCACAAGGGAAAACTCCTTTGTCTAGTTCAAATGAGCTATTGTAGGTTTTGAAGCAAAAACTTTACTCAAAAGGTAGATTTTATAAGTTTCTTGTGTTCTAACAGCTGAGTAATGATAAGCTAACTGAGTTCTACAATTAAGAGACTCAAAATTCTTAATTATATTGGGCAGAATAAAAAATAAAAAATAAATTTTATGAGTTATACTCACTAGTTATAATTTGAAAAATTGATGTAATTCTATATTAGATACTTTGGGAAATGGCTGGATGCCACCTACTCACACCTGAGCTGTTGTCTATGGAGATGCTTTAATACACACACACACGCACACACACACACGACCATGCACACACACAAGCATGCACAACTACATTGTTAGTAAGAGATTTTAGGGAGATTTGAATCAAGATAAGGTCATTCTAATCTACTTAACTAGAGAGGAGCCTAAAAGACCTGTGAGTAATAAATGCAATAGAATTTATGGTCTTTGTGGAATGTGGCATGATTTTTACCACTTAAAAAGGACACATAGTGCTGGAGAGATGGCTTAGCGGTTAAAGAGCCTGCAAAGCCTAAGGACCTAAGATTGATTCCCCAGTGCCCACATAAGCCAGATGGACAAGGTGGCACATGCATCTGGAGTTTGTTTGCTGTGGCTAGAGGCCCTGGTATGCTCATTCTCTTTTTCTTTCTCTCTCAAATATTTTTTTTTTTAAAAGAAAGGAACACATAATGCTCGAGAGATGACTTACAGTTAAGGCACTTACCTGCAAAGGCTAAAGACCCAAATACAATTTCCTAGTACCTACCTAAAGCCAGATGCACAATGTGATCCATGCATCTGGAGTACGTTTGCAGTACCTAGAAGCCCTGGAATGCCCATTGTCTCTGTCTGTCTCTCTTCTCTCTCTCTCTCTCTGCTTACAAATAAATAAATAAATAAATACTTAATTTTCTCCGTGCTAAATTAAAACACTGAGCTAACCATCACATAACAGGTGCTCAGTTGAAAAGTGACTACAATATTCATATATCTTAAATTGCAAATTTATAAATGTATTATCTTAACCTGCAATTTGACAGCATAATAAGATCATAGCAAAAACACTGGATTTGAAGTCAAGAGACATGTCAAATAAGCAATTCATCAATATGTTGCATAGCTTATATATCCCACATTAATTTTCAATGCTATTTTCATTCTTGCCTCCAAGAGTTCTGCTTAGACACTAGGATTCTATACCTAAAATTAATTCAGTAAGTTATCCTTAGGAAAACTGACAGTTAAAGATGTGTTGAGAGTCTTACTGTAGTCAAAGGAGCTTTTGCTATATAGATTAACCTCATTCCACCCAAAGGTCCAAAACTTACTTGCTATTTCCCAGATATGTTTTTAAAGAGGCATCACCAGAAGATAGAATAGCTTTAACTTCTTTTTTATTGAGGGTTTCAGCACATGAATGTACCATAACTTGATTATATTTCTACTTACTGTCCTCCCATGCTTCCCCCTCCTCACCCCTCTTCCCTTGAGCACCCACATCTCTCCAAGTTGTCCCTCCTCTGTTTGATGACCCCAGTCCCCTTCCTCTGTCCTCTATGCCAAAAATGTCCATGGGTTCACAAGTGTGCATGTATTGTAGGGCAATGGTAACCTTGTGAGTTCATGAATACACTAGTAAGTTCCTGACTGGGTGATAGTGTCACAAAGAACTCCTTCCCACACATAGCTCTTACATTCTTTCTGTATGCTCTTCTGCAGTGCTCCGTAAGCCACAGAGGGCGTGATGGAGATGTCTTATTTAGTGCTGAGCTCTCAGCAGTCTCTTATTTTCTTCAGCTTTGATGAATTATTAGTCTAAATTTCAGGCAAACTGCCAAAACTGCAGGAAAGAGGATTATGACAATAGATGATCCATTTAAATAACCTCATCAGACACTACCCATTTTATGAGTCATGGGTTCAGACCCAATGACAGTTTACTACTTTATGAAACAAACAGTACATGTTCTACAAGCAGGAAGGGTCAAAGATACATATTTAGCATGGTCCCTAATTTAAAACTTACTATACTAGCAGTATTTGATTTCAAAATATATTTTATTGACATTGTTTTCTTGATTTAATTGTACAATTCTATAAATAATCCAGGATCCATTTTCACTTTATTTTTTTACCATATGTAGATAGAATGTTTTTATTTTCTTGTTTTATTTTTCATTCTTTTTCTTTTTTTGATGTGTTTCTTGATTGCATTTTGAGAAATGATCTGGTAAAGCCAAAAGCCTACATAACAACCTTTGCAGAGTCATTGCCTTTGAGCCAACCTAAGAAGTCAAAGAATGTTTTTAAATATATTTTAATCAATATAACAGTACTAGATTATTGCTGGCAAATCTGCATATCTGTAAGCATTTGCTATACACTTAGGATGGACAAGTGTTTGGACTTCCATGTCTGGGAAAGATGCCATCAGTACCCACAGTTGATTCACATGCTTTTTTGGCACTTTCCCTTCATGCCATCTGCGTGTTTGGCATTTTGCCTACTTGCAAGTTGGTCAGACCTGTGCCAACATAATGGAATTTCTATGGATCGTATATAGAATGCTGTACAATATAGCATTTTAAAGTGGAAAACTTGCTTAAGGGCGGCACCACATTGGTTCAGCATATGGCCATCCATGGATACCTGAAGAGAAAGGGTAAAAGAAGAGATAGAATCCACAGACAAATCCACGTGACAGTAAAAATAAGAACACCATTTAAATCACTGTGCATGATACAAAGTGAAAATATCTGCAAACACTTTATGGTTTAACATATTTAAATGTTAAATGCATGTGGATTCTCCATGATGATGATGAGTGTTTTTTTATGAGGTTGATTAATAAGAGACCATTGAGAGTTTTGCATGGCACACTTAATATTTCAAAATCATCCCCAACCATATGCTCAGGGGAATTATTTCATTAAAACTGGCACTATGCCCTGGGGAAAGTATGATAGTCCAAATGCTGCTCTTGGGTTCCATGGGCTGATGAATTAGGTGCTAGGATTTGAAATGAAAAATGTTTTTCTCTAATCCAAGCTTGTAGACACATACTTGTAATCCCAATCCTTAAGAAGTGGAGGCAAAAGGATCAGGAGTTCCAGCCTAGCTAGTGTTGGCTACCTAGAGAGTTAGAGTCCATCCTATACTATATGAGACCAGTCTCAAATAAATAAACAAATTAGGAAATAAGAAAGGAAAACAAATGTATTGTCTAATGTTTTTTTAAGTCGATTGATTATGCACACTAAGCTATGCTATACAGCAACAATCTCACTGTTTTAGAAAGGAGCATCACATCTAGCTGATTGGTCAGGATGTGTTCCACTGAATAACCCAGGCATCTGGCTCAGACAGTTAGGGCCTTTGTCATATTCTAAGTATATTTTCACCTTGGTAACATCCAGACTGCACATGGAATGGCAAAGAGGGCAAAAAGTTCAAACCACAGTAGCTATCTATTCAAGACCAAATGTTACCTCCTCTAATGAACCACTATCCATGGCTGTCCAATGGTCAATTTCTTGGAAATATATCAGAGAACACAGTATCATGTATTGTAAAGGGAATTTGCTATAAAAGATAACATGTGTGTCTTATTTGTGGCAAAATTCAACGGAGATTTGGTATCTCTATTCTGTCCTTCTAGAAACCTCAACTGGAATTGACACCCCAAACGATAGTAAATGGCTGTTCATACTAAGTCCAAAAATCTATTGCATTCCTTTGAGAAAGAAAGAAGAAAAGGAGAAAGAAAGAAAGAAAGAAAGAAAGAAAGAAAGAAAGAAAGAAAGAAAGAAAGAAAGAGAAAGGAGGGAGGGAGGGAGGGAGGGAGGGAGGGAGGGAGGGAGGAAGGAAGGAAGGAAGGAAGGAAGGAAGGGAGGAAGGAAGGAAGGGAGGAAGGAAGGAAGGAGGAAGGGAAAAAGAAAGAGGAGGAAGAAAATGTGAAAATGCTCTGGTCAAGAGATCAAGGACATTTGTGTGCTTTCTGAATTGGCAAAGCATTTTACCTCCTGCTGCTGCTCTGTACCAATCTAAAGAAACTTTATTTGCATGCCATCTCCTTTTTCAATAAATTTTTGAAGTTAGGGAGCCTAGTGGGGTGATGACTTAGGTGTCCCCCATAAACTTAGGTGTTCTGAATGCTGGGTTCTCAGCTGATGGAGATTTAGGAATTAACTCCTCCTGGAGGCTGTGTATTGCTGGGGCGGGCTTGTGGGTGTTATAGCCAGTGTCCCCTTGCCAGTGTTTGGCACCTTATGTTAGCCAGGAGGTGATGTCCACACTCTGCTCATGCCATCTTTTCCCTTGCCATCATACAGCTTCCCCATGAGCTTGTAAGCCAAACTAAATCCTTTATCCCCAAAGCTGCTCTTGGTTGGATGATTCTGCCAGCAATGTGAACCTGATTGCAACACCTAGAGTTTCTGTAGAAAAAAAAAAAAAAAAAAAAAAAAAAAGGACTGGAGAGATGGCTTAGTGGTTAAGGAGCCTGCCTGCTAAGCCTAAGAACCAGGTTCCAATCTCCAGGTCCCACGTTTAGCCAGATGCAAAGTGACACAAGGGCGCGATGCTGCACTTGACCACAAGGGGGCACACGCATCTGGATTTCGTTCACAGCAGCTGAAAGACTGCTGGTGCGCCCATCTCTATCTCTTCCTCTCCCTCTCTCTCCGTCTGTCTCTCTCTGTGTCTCTCTCCAAAAATAAATAAAATAATTTTTAAAAAATTTAAAAAAAGAAAGGGAAAAAAGTTCACAGAGACAATTGAGAAATAGTTTTCCAATGTAGGTGTTTACCAATTAATCTCCTCCAAATCTTTATTTTAGGTGACGTTGTGGACATTCTGGGATTCCTCTCCAGTAGGAATAACACCCCACATGTGATGCATTGATCCTATTGGTTGGGGAAGTCCGGGATTTTATTCTTTAATAAAGGGTTGCGCCAAAATCTTTATTATGAGTTCTCAGAAAGCATGATTAGTTACGGGTGTTACATTTGTTTCACTTTGTGAACTAGACAAGTCTATACTGAAAAATGTCTTAGGCATTGATTCTTGAAATTATTAACAATGCCTATAGACATACCTGAAAGCACATTATTGTGAACAAAAGAACATTGCTCCATCTTAGGAATCAGCAGTGAACTTCTGGATCTTAATGAGGGCACTTGAAATCCTGAAGCTGTAGAGAGTTTGCATGAGGATGTGAAAAAGCATGTAGTATACTGGGTATTTCCATGTCAGTCTCAACTTGATCCACTTGAGCAAAGTTTATACCTGCTCAAGGGAGGTCTGCTGAAATGCGTTTGCTGTTTCAAGAAGAGTCAAAAGGGCATTATTCCCTAGTCTTTGACAAATGATTATATAAAAATTCACTTAGCAGCCAAGTTTTAATTGATGCTTGGAGATATTAGAGATCTAACATTTTCAAAATTTCCTCAGGGTAGTCTGTAAAATAAGGTAGGGTTGAAAGGAGCAAAAGGAGCAAAAGATAGTAGGCAATATTGAATCAAAATAAAAGAGAAATTTAAAAATCAAAAATAATAGGATGTAGGGACAGGCATGAGAGGTTGTACTTAAGTTCAGTGCCTTGAGTGTGAAATGAAACTTGGGAAGGGCACATAGGTCCGCGTCACAAGGTGAAGGCAGGTTGTTCCCGACTTAGCAAGTGCACAATCCTACTTGGGTCACTCTGAGGTCTGGGTAATGCTTAACATACACAGGGGATAATTCTAACATTAGCTCCACTACCAGGGTTCATGCTTGTTGACTTCATTTATTTGAGAGAAATCATTTAGTATTCAGTAGGACATTGACTAGCATAAATATAGGCAATCTTTAGGCACTACCCTCAAGAGTACCAAGGGAGCTTTAAGATAAAGACCAACTTCAAGACCATGATAAAGTTTTCATAGGAAATGTGTCTTATTTATTTTAAAGAAAAAACATTTTAAGAATTATACTTTTTCATATTCTAACCATTGCTTTTGGACACACATGACTATGTACTTCAGAATATTTGTTAATTTTTAAATGACTCTAAGCATAAAAGTATTTAAGATGTTATAGTATATTAGTAATCATACATAACACATAAATGAATGCTATTCTGGAATCACAAGGAGAAAACTATAAGGGAAAATGTCAAGAAGTTCATTTCTAGATGCCTCTTAGCTGTAAACCCCTAGCCTCTCTTCATTTGTCAATACTGAACTTTAATGAGTCCGGATAAGGAGCTAGTCAATGGATATCCATTCAGCTAGTGATAATCTGAACTCCAGCTGATTGTCCTAGCAGCTGCGTGACTTCATTACCATTAGAAAGGCGTACAGCCAAGCCAGCTGGTATCCAAACCAGCAACTCCATGCACGTAGCATATCTATTTGCTGGTTTACACATCAGAATTACAGAGGCTCCATGAAAAGTTTGGAGTGTAAAATAGAATCTGCATAAAGATTTAATTTAAAGGGCTTCTCATCACTCTGCCAAGTGCAGCTAGTTTGTTTTGTTTCTGCTATGATATAGTACATTGTGGTTGTTTTCAGTTCCTCCATAAATGCAGCCTCCATGCAAAATTTGCATTTAGATACCAAACATAACTGCACATCATAATTTCCTAGTTAAGAAAACATCTTTTTGGTTGTGTTTGTTTTAGTGCTTACAACAGTGCATTTTCATTTTCTAAGGCAGATTTAATAGAAAGCAGTTTCAGGAACTTCTTAATAGCTAGTTTAGCTTCCATCTGTCCCTGCTCTGTATTTCTAACAGCACAGTCTAGATCAGGTCACTCTTACCACTCCTTAGGCCTATTGCTAACTTTTTTTTTTTTTTTTTTTTTCCTAACTGGACTTGGCAATCTAAATCTCTTCTCTTCTTTTTACTGTATGAAAATTGCCTCGAATCACATTCCCCATCTCAGTAGCTGTGTTTGTGCTTTGGACTCTGCATAATCTGCACCAGAAAAAAGTCTGGAACCCACAAGCAAGTATCACGAATCACATTGAATAAGTGTTGGAGATTGTTTAAATTACATAAACCTTTGCAAACTACTCTAATTAAGGATATGTCAGCTAGTATACTTCTTTCTTTTTGATGTTCTGAAATGTTTAAAACCATGTCTTAGGTAAAATGAGTTAAAAATATAGATCACTATGTAAACTCAAAACATATCAATAAGGTAGCCGGACGTGGTGGTGCACGCCTTTAATCCCAGCATTTGGGAGGCAGAGGTAGGAGATCTCCATGAGTTCAAAGCCACCCTGAGACTACATAGTGAATTCCAGGTCAGACTGAGCTATGAGCTAGAGTGACACTCTAACTGAAAAAACCAAATATATGTGTGTGTGTGTGGGGGGGGGTTAAATAATAATCCATGTAGTGTGGGTGAGAAAAGAAGCATGTTTAATTCAGGCTCCTCATGTTTAATTGACAAGATTGATAGGTCAATGAAGATGATAGATACATAGCTATGCAGTTCAGTTTTTGAAGAAAGTTTTAACGAATGTGCCTCAACAAAATGTCTATTTCTGGGAACAGTTAATATAGGTAGCTTCAGAAGTACATTTAGACAACTTTTAATGTCAATGCATATATTGTTCAGCAATTTAGCAGGAGAAATAAATTGTATAGTTATAGGCGTGAAGTGACTTCTCACAGAAAATGGACTCAGGAGCAGTAGATAAAACAGGGGACGGAAAAAGACAAACACTTAGTGGAGCAAATGTCAAAAAGCAAAGAAGACAGAACAGATGTCTTAGAGCCATGCCAGTGATGCGTCTGTTAATTTTCATTATCCATAAGTGAACTTCTCCTTGAAAGGAAGACTGAGACTCCTACAGGCCGAGTCTGGAGGCTTAAGTGACAGAGAAAGACTCAGAATCAGAATGTTAGCCATGATTTTATTATGTGTTTGTTTACCAAAAATGGAAAAATTGTGCTGGGTTTTGAATGATTAATGTAAGCAGCAAGAGGGATTTGTAGTTGTTGAATGAAAGCTGAAATTATTGAACCCAAGATTATCTAAATTAACCCTCAAATCTAAGTTACGGACCTAATGAAAATTTGTGATTTTTATATCTAGATGACCTATATTTAAGGCTCCAATATTCATAACTAATATTTTGTAAACATAATAAAATAACTACTACCAACACCACTTCAGAATCATGAGTAAATACTGAAATGATAAGATAGTTGCATTATTAAATCATTATTTATTGTTGCATAACACACAACTTCCAAATATAATAAAAGTACATGGTTTCTAAATTTTTGTTCACAAGTGTGTAAAGTAGGAATTTAGAAAGTGCTCATCAGGGTGTTGTGTATATATATATATATATATATATATATATATATATATATATATAATTTATTTAAATCTTTTATTATTATTATTATTGTCAACATATTTCATATGGATACATCATATGTTGGTAACCTCTTTTCTCTCATCCTTGCCCCAATTCCACTGGGGGCCCTCTTCACTGGGGTTGCAGCTATTCCCTATGGGGTTGTGGAATATGTATTTTCTTAGATTCACAGACATTAATTGCTGGAGTAATAGTATACATTTCCCAAACAGTTTCTTAACCTACACATCTACTTTTCTAATGTGGATGTCTCAGGCTAATAAATTTCTAGATGAAAGCTAGCTTAGCTAGTGTAGCAGACAGCCTCACATTGCTGAGAACCTCCAGACCAGACACAGTTTATGGGAGGAAGAATGGATTTATTTGACATTCACAGATCCAGGAGAAGTTCCATAATGGCACAAGAAGCTAGCCCACTTTCACAGGCCCATGCAGAGAGAAAAGCCACCACCAATACCTGCAATTCACGAATTGAGAAGAAGTTAATTGGTGCTTAGCATATTTTAGGCTGGATTTTAGATCCACCCCCAATAACACTCCCTCTAGCCAAGTTACAAGCTTGAGTAAAACTCCTAAGTCAATTGGGGGATATCCATTCAAACCACCACAGCTAGATTACCAAGAGCTACACTTAGAAGCTGTAAACCTAGAGTATCACTTCAACTGAAGTACTTTATTAACCAAGACCCAAGGAAAGAACAGTTGATCTCCCACCAAGGAACATACAGAGGATGAATGAGTGAAATCTACTTTTCAAACAAGGTACAGTGTCCATACTTTTGCCCTCAAAATGTATTACCAACCTTTATGTAAAATATATGAATTCCTAAGACTATAAGGTAGATGATTTTCCCATTGTAGCTTATTCTCCAAGACCAGAATCCCATTATTCAAATTATGTCTAGGTGTGGGTAAGGGTCCTGAATGTCTATCCTCAGGTATAGTTCTTTAAGAACAAAACACCTTGAAATAAAGACTTTTAAGCAAAGAGAGTTTGTCTGTACCCCATAAAGACAACAAACATAAAATGGTGTAGGATAATAGCGTCAGCTGTTTACATGGAAAATGTGGACAAATGAAAGGGACCCAGATCACAGGAACTATTGTTGGTAGGCCATCTGAGATTTGCCTATATTAGTGTCTTTCATGTGGCTTTGCCCAAATTCCTGACAGACACAACTGAAGGGAAGAAGAGTGTATTTGGGCTCATGCTCTCAGGGACTTTAGTCATTCTTCATTTGTTTTCATTAGCTTGGGGAAACATCATACTGACAGGAGTTTGTGGTTGGGGAGAGATGTTCCCTTCTTGGCTGACCAAGAACCAGAAAAGGCATGCACTGGCTTCTCCCTTTTCTCAATTTTTCCTACAATCTGAGCCCCGGTTAGAAGATGGTCCTAGAGATATCTGAATTGAATCTACTTTCCTAGGTTAATCCTCTGAAATTACCCTAAAAGATGCACCCACTAATGTGTCTCACTAAGTCTCGTAGGCCACTCTTAATTCAACCAAGCTGAAAACCATTAAGCAGCACATTTGTTTCCAACCAGTTTACTTTCCGTGAGAAAATTCCCCAAGCTCTTGGTTTTACTATGCGAATTAGTATTTCCTTTCCAGAATAAAAAGATCCAGTGTTTTCACTAAGCAGTTTCCTCTGCCTGCTAATCTTACTGCAATATGTTGGGAGTTTCATTTTGTATTATCTACATCTGTTTAGCCAAACTAGAAGCCCCTTGAAATAATTTGTTCTTTCTGAGTGTCCACCTATTAGGCAATAGCGTTAGCCATTTACCTCTTCCTGTTTTTTTTTTTTTGTTGTTGTTGTTTGTTTGTTTGTTTGTTTGTTTGTTTTACCCACCTGGGGTTGATCCAGAGCCTGATAGAGAACAATTCTATTGATACTCTTTAAAAAAAACCTATTCATTATAAATGCTAACAGAACATTCCATGATAGGGTTATAAGCCCCACCTGATGTAATATTGATGTCTTTACAAAGCATGTTACAGTTATGACTATGTGTTTTTAATTATTTTTAAATCCATTTGTTATGACAATGCAGTAGACTTTTTTTTTTTCTCTAAAGTATGGTTTTATCTTGAAAACCTCTTGGTGATGGGAACCGGAAATTGGAAAGACAGTTTTACCTTCCCATCCATCAAGTCCTGGTTCATTCTTTCTCTAAATTGTGCTTTAAAACTTGATAGTTCTTTTGTTCCCCTTTCCTTTGTATTTTATTTTAGGCAGATAAAAAATTTAAATGCACCCTTTCCTTCATTGCCCCAAGATATTTTCACACAGTTTTCCATTGCACTTTTCAAATATCTTTCCTCTTTTTCCACATACAAAGTAGGAAGAATGTTGCCAGCCATTTCATCACTATGCATTAGAGGACACATTTTCATCAGCTGTCCAATGAGTTTCTTCCCATCAGCAAATCATAAAGCTAATGCCACACCCAGCTGTGAGGTACTATGCCAATGTCACCACTAGTTGCCTATATACAGAAATAGTAGGTATTATTTTTCAATTTTTTATCACTCTTAAGAATGACATAAGATTAAAAATGATGATGAGACAGAAAAATATATGGAAATATTTCTAGAAATACAACTTATCTTCCTTATTATTGCACCTTCCTAAAAAGGATAACTAAAGGAAAACAAGAACTTCACTGTAAAAATGTACTTCAGTACTGAATACATAGTGAGGGTCTGGTGAATAAACAAATTAATAATAATAATAAAGAATTTTTTTGTTTGTTTTTCAAGGTAGGGTCTCACCCCAGCCCAGGCTGACCTATAATTCACTCTGTATTCTCAGGGTGGCCTTGACCTCATGGTGATCCTCCTACCTCTGCCTCCCGAGTGCTGGAATTAAAGGCGTGAGCCACCAGGCCCGGCTACTAAAGCAATTTTAAGAGCCTACATTTTATTTGAAAGTGATGAATATAAATGGTGCATTTAAAATTTTCTAACAAAGCACATGAAACTCAAGAAAGTTTATGTTATAGGTCATTCAATTGAATGAAAAAAATTAATAAGTTTCAAAATAGAAGAAATATGGGCCATTGTTTCTTACAGGTAAGATGCAATTATGCGAAATAAAAGTTTGCACAACAGATTTCAGAGCCGAGGAGATGAGAAATAGGTAGGAGTGTTTGCTTCTCAAGCACAAGGACCTGAGTTCAGTCCCCAGAATAAATGGGAAAAGCCAGATATTTCCACTCGTGCCTGTAATCCCAGGTGTGAGGGGAACAGAGGCTGGAATATCACTGGGACATGCTGATTATCTAGCTTAACTGAAAGGGGTCAACCTTCTACTTCATGAGAGACTTTTTTTGAAGGAAATACAGCAGAAGAATGATAGAGTACAACACCTGACATCCTCCTGTCATTTCTACACATGGATGTCCATGCACACACACACACACACCTGCACACTCATGTGCACACACACACATATACACATGCAATTCATACTACATACAACATCACACGTACAAATTTTTCAAAAATACATGAAGTATGTTAATTAAGGAACATAAAAATGTACAAAATATTTAAAAAATTTGTGCGTAATTTCTCCAGTGAAAACAAGTTGTGTGTGTGATAATAGTCTTCAATGACCTGTGGAAGAAGCAGAGTCCTCCCCAATGTTAATGACAGAAAGGAAATTCTACTTCATTCTAAATTCTAGGATCACTATGTCAATTCTTGTGTTTTCTCTTGTCTGCACATGGAAAAATATTGTATCATTCCATCCTTTATCTAAATGCAGGAATCCATGCCTTAAAGAACTTCTGACAATTACTTTGAAATAAATGCATTAGATTTCATTACTACTCTATGTTACTAAGTTTATATTCAAATATGAATGCTAGGCTAGTTAATAATTCATGCCTATGTGAAATATAACAACATACTGAACTCCTAAGGTTATGATACACTTCTGAAATTCCCTTTTTAAAACTTAAAAGAAATACAAGGCACTATCTTAGCATTTTAGTATTCTAGAGGAATTGGTCCAAAATGAAGGGGACTGAAAATCAAAATGAGTCATTCAGGAGTGATGGTGACACCCAGTACCAATTATGTATTTATAGATTGGCAAGAAACCCACCTTTGTTTCTCTTGCAGTTGTGCAAGTGAGCAGAATATATTGCAAATTAAATCACATATTTTCTAAATAAAGGGATACCTTGTTTCCTGAGCATGTACTAATTCTCAGATTCAAACTTTAATACCAATAATAGGATCAATTCCTAAATGTTAAATAAAAACCCACAACTGAAGTGTATGTCTGAACAAAAAAAGAGAAAATTATTTTTAAAATAAATGGATATCGAGCATTGCTTGATATTTTATCATTTACACAATTTATGCAAAACCTTTGTATTTAGTAATGATAATAAAGCTCCCAAAAGAGAAAAACAGAGGTTATTTTAGAATGAGGCCCACCTCTACAACCTTACACTGCTCTCCTGTTACAATGGGGACTCAACCTTCAACCAAATGAAAACGCTTTGCCCTCATGTTCTAAATACTTTCATATTTACACACAATGTCTTATTGTCTGCTCTTCCATTTCCATCTGCAAGAGAGTCCTGCTCAACATCTGCCCTCCCAGTTTTCACTTATACTCCATATTGACCCATAATAAATTTGATTCAGGTGAAAAAAAGATCTTAGTTTTGTCTTTAGAAATTTATTTTGCTAGCAGAAACTATATTAGTGTATAGATAAATCCTGGGATTCAATTGACAGCATAGCATACATTTTGATTTAAAAATCCACTATATTGTAGTTCTTCACAACTAATTTCAATATACTTTAACTCACATGATTGGTCATAAAATAAAAATAAAAGACTTGCATGCTAAAAAATCTTCCATTCTACCTGATTCACAGGTACACTTTGAATCTCTAATACTTTGGCAGTTTTTGCAATTCCATGGCTTTGTATCCTACCTTTTAAAATTTGTATTACTATGCTTATATAAATACTGCATGTTAATTAAGTTGACTGCATTAATGCACCCAGAGCAGAGCAATTTAAGGAACAGAGTACTTAAGTTTTGAATATACTTTAATGAGATTTAAACACATTTAAGCAGAGTAAGCATCCTTAACAAATGCTATTAAGGACAGCATGCAAGGCAACAAATTTGCTTCTCTAAAACAATGTTTATTTGCTTTAAAAGATACTTGTCATAAATTAAGGAGGAATAAATATTCTATCCTCAAACAGAAATAAAACATGAATATTTTCCATTTACTTTAAAATTAGAAGGGTATATTGAGACAAACGGGACAAAATATATAAAAATATTTAAGGAGATAGAAGAAGAATGTTGCTATTGATTAAGGTAAATAACTACATTACAAAGCTTGTGTTTGGGGACTTGATTGTATTAGATTATCATCTGTCTTTCCACGAGGTACTCAATAATAATAAGCACTGGCTAGGGAGATGGTTCTGTAGTTAAAAGCACTTGCTTACAAAGGCTGCTGGGCCATGTTCAATTCCCCAATGCCCACGTAAAGCCAATGACAAAATAGCACATGCATCTGGAGTTCATTTGCAGGAGCATAACACCCTGTTGTGTCTGTGCATTCCCCTGTAAATAAATATAAATATTTTTAAGTTGCAGATTTATAACATAAAGCATTTATTTCAACATTCCCCTGTACTGTGAAAATCAGCCAGTCACCTATCACATAAAACAGAGGGAGGCCACTGATCTTGGTTCAACACATCCAGTCATTTTGCAACATGGCACAAAATATCCATCCTGAGTCCCTGAGTAACTGCCTATCACTCAAAGTGATTCAGCAAAACTGTTGCCTACTTCTTCCCCACCACTTGGCATTGTGTAGATAATCCAGTGGAATTTACTGATGTCTTGATTACTGGCTGCAGAGGACTGAACAATCCATTAGCACATTCGGATGAATACCTGGCTATAAGAACTCAGGCTCCTAAAAGCTATCTATGAAAGACATTTTCTGTGATGCAGGGATGGAGTTTCAGAGCTTTGCACAGCTCTCCCGTAGCATGCTGTGATGTCAGTATGGACAGCTAGTGTTGAAAGTAAAGAGCTTTGCTTTTCTTTTAACCACTCTCTTGGCTTTTACGAACTGGATCTGCAAGAACCACATTCCTATTTCTATGTTGATTTTGGATAACCTAGAGTTAGAATGGAACTGAAACACCACCAAAACAACTTAGTGTTCATCACATTCTTGAAAGCGTCCCTATTCTCATCTTCAACTTTCACATTTAATGTGGAAAAAAATAGAAAATATTGCTTCTGCAAAGAAAAGAATTTTAACATAATGCCCTGCTTCTTGGTCACTGATTTATTCCCAGTCAGTTTCCTAAAAAACAACAGAAGAAGAGATTTACAAATGATTGGATTTTCTGTGTACAGGATCTAGGGATTTTTTTTTTTTTTTAAACCATCTCATAATCTATCACAGAGTTTGGCATAAAGTGAGTAGTTGATAAACATTTATTTGGGAACTGATTTTGAACTTAGTTAAAAATTGGCTTTTTTGAATAAAATATTTATTGCATTGTGCTACTATATTATTTTATTTGCTTCAATCACTCTTGTGAGGAAAAGAACTCTAAAGGCACCTTTTATACAATTAACAATAATAATAATAATAATAATATACAACCATTTGTACCTGAGCAATACCTTCTCTATGGCACTGAGTCTTGTCTTCACATATGCAAGTACAAATTGCCTCAGGATGTTTTTATAAGGATGACTGAAGAGTCATTCCTCTGTATTCTGCATTTGAAACAGAAAAGTAATCTGTGCATGTTTAATGAAACATGGGTCATTTATGTTTGAAGGTAAGGCAAGAAAATGCTACTTGAGTGACTTTAAAAACCATGTAAGTTGGTAAGTTAAATGTTAACTTGACTGTGTACAATAATGGGTACCTGTGCTATTGTAAAGAAGTCATTATTTTACTGTGCAACCAGTAAACATATTGATTAGAATCAATTCACTACAAAAAAATTTATAGTGATTTTAATGTAAGCTTTTTTTCTCTGTAAACTGAAGTTTGTCTTACTTTGAAGAAAGGGATGGGGGTTGTTTAGCAAGAAATGTCCAGCTAATCACGTGCTGCTTGCAAGGAATTGGGTATGCCAATAATGTGGAAGGTAGTTAGCTAAGAGGGTTTGAGAGAACCTGTTGCCCTTTTGTCTTGAGAAAGCTTTGTATAGCTGTTTCTAGCATGGGCTTACGAATACTTGTTTTGAAATAATGCTTGTCGGTTTTAAAGGCACACTGCAGGCTGCTCTGAGGGTATTCATGAAGATTGGCCCTAACTTTCTTTTGGCATTATAATATTTGGACATCTGTTCTGACTCTTTATATGTGAAATAAAACTCATACCAGATAGTAGAATAAATGAAGGGTTTCATTATCTTAAATGTCATAACATTTGTTTGAAATTATCATGTGTATATTTTAAATGCTGAAATTGTCATTTTGGTTTTGTTTCATCTATTTTGCTGTCCTTTTAAAAGACTATAATCCTGAGCAATTCCCTTTTCAATTGCATTAATAATTTAGGAGAAATAATTTACAATTTTATGTAATAACAGTGAAATTGTTGTGGATGAGCTGTATAGTCTGGTAATTTCTACAAGCATAAATATTTTACAGGGAAACATACCCTTTTAAAGCACAAAAGGTTTCTTGTTATAATGGCATTCTACTTAGTGACAAATAATGCATTTTAAAAAGCCATTTGTTGACCATTATTCTCGTTCTCTTTGTGTAATGGTATTATAGATTCTTATGTGTTCACTTATTAAAGTACCCCCATTGAGTGTACCAGGAAGGATTTGTCTCTGAGTTCCATGGTGCAACTCATTAGTGGGTATTGCATCTAGGAACTCAAGAGTCAACTTGAAAAAAACATTAGGAATGTATTGGAGCTTTTCTTGTAAACCATAAAGAAGAAATAATTTGATTGTGATCGTTATCAACAATACTAGGAATTTAATTTAAACTAACCCCTACAACCTCTGCTTTTTTCCCTAGACTTTCTTTGCAATAGTATTACTACTCATGTGACATCTTCCTAGCATGAAACCATGCTTGTGTCGATTTTTACCATATTTCACATTAGAAGAAAAAAGCAACATGTAATTTGAAATTTATAAAATGATTTAACTGAATCATGAAAGCAAAGCAGTGCTTTACAAATATGTGATTTTGAATACATGTAGTCATGGGAGATTTCATCTTTTTACTCATTTTGCATATTTGATGTCAGAGAATGAGTGATGCTTTGCCTGGCAAAACATTTCAATCCAAGATGCCCCATAAAATTTTTTTGCAATTGATTTAAAGTGGTTTTACTTCTAAATAAGTAGAAGCTATTATTATAATTATGGCTAGTTTTACAGTTTTTAAAAGATAAATATTTATTTTATATTTATATTCATATATTTGCAAAAGCTTATTGAGTTTTGACTTCTTTTGGGTAATGGAAGCTTAAATTAAGATCAACAATAACAACACAAAAGATCAACAAAAAGGCAGGAAAATATCATACTCAATAGAGATTGTCTCAGATTGTTTATATGTTTTGAATTATATATCAAAGTCCTGGCCACTTTATAAAAATAAAGCACTGCATGGTTACACAAGCTGAAATGCTCAAAAATGGACTAAAATTTTAAATCATTATAATAAAGTATACTCTTTTAAAGAAGATTTCTGTAAGGTAACACATATTATTCTCTGCTTGAAATAAGGAATATCCCTTCACAACTTTGTATGAAGAAAACTTTCATATACTAAAAACATAAAAGCAAATGGATATACTGGTGACAAAATCACATTGAGATTTTGGTCCTACATGTATTTGTAGATCTTATATTATATTATGGTTTCAGTTTAGTTTCGCTTGCTTGTAGGTAGACACAATGTGCAACTCAGTAATGTTTCTTTTTCTTCTAAGTGTTCGTATGTGAGAAGTATCCATGATAGATGAGTTCAGAATTGTAAAAAGTTTTATATTTTTAGCATTTATCGATTGATAAAGTGTTGAATTACCATCTCTTCTTTTTAGTCTTCAAATATATAGAACATGATATTCCATTTACAATTTAGATAAATATAACTGAATATGTATTTTGAGCCTAATTCTAGAACAATTTTTCTAAAATTTCAAACTTTGATCAGAAATAGCAATAGTGGGCAAATATACCTCTAAAAGTTTCCATAAATTAAATATTCAAAGTAAATGTATTTAAAATGGTTCTGTCTATAAAATACAAATGGATGGTTCTACCTTTTGGAAATTTGACTACGGTTAGTACATGATGATATTCAAAAATAAAATTATCATTGTTACAATTACATTCAAGCTTACCTCTTTAGTCTTAATGTTCTCAAAAATTGATTGACTGCCACTGAATATAAACTGTATAACTTTCTTATGAGCTATCATTTTCAAGGTGAACCATGGGGGTTGTATGGGGGCTATCAGTGGCATTACTTTGTTATAAAATATTAAATATAAGTACTTAGTGACTGGAAATAAGGAAATTGTAGAAATAGAAGGAAGCAGACTCTATTTGAAAATGTGTAAATATCTAAGTGGAGAACTGAGCCTTGAATGTAAAACTTTGATGTCACAGAGTAATGACCACAGTTATTTGAGCTATAGCTGGGTTACAGAAGGGAGACAGATTACTACTAGGTCGAACCATTTGGTGTCCCCTTGCAAGTAGTTTAAGTGGGATATTAGTACTTAAGTGGGATGTGACCTGGACTAAGGCAAGGGAGTGGAAATTAAAAGCTACAAGTAGAGTGACTGAAAATGGCCTGTACTAGACAGGGAAAGAAAGGGGGAAG
The DNA here is from genome assembly GCA_036365145.1 of Orientallactaga sibirica. NCBI lineage: Eukaryota > Metazoa > Chordata > Mammalia > Rodentia > Dipodidae > Orientallactaga > Orientallactaga sibirica. The sequence continues at coordinate 18,724,964 of JAEOAD010000022.1, forward strand.
TGAGAAATAACTCAGGTTCTGAACATGGGGGCTATAGGAAGGCAGTAACATAAAATTGATAAAAATCAATTTAAGAAGAGGATATGCTTTGGGGGAGATGATAATACAAAGATGGGTGTTTGGCTGGTTACCTGCAATTCAGTAGAAAACATGGCAATTGAAGGAGGGAATGGAAAAAGAAAGAGTTGTCAAGTCTATGGAGATTTGATTGTGTTTCTTGGGATAGTGGGCACCTGCAGAGAAGAGTTTAACAAAGATAGAAGATTTGTAAGACTGAGATAGGAGGGAAAAGAAGACAGTGTAATGGTGCAGTAATAAATCCAAGAAGTCTTTGGAGTTTGGTGATTTGAGATTATTGCATCACTTTGTAGACTGACTATTCATCTCTTACCAGAGCAGTTCATACAGACTGTAATCATTCACAAAGTTTTGAAATAAATATCTGTGTATTTCAAAAACTTAACATTTCAATCATGCTGGAAAAATGAGGAAATCTCAGACCCCAAATCAAGGGAAAGATACAAAGGGAGGAAAGTTTTATTTATTTATTTATTTATTTATTTATTTATTTATTTATTTATTTAATGTTTTAGTCTGAATCAGTTTTGATTTATTTCCCCAAAAGAAATATGAAATGGGTGTGCTTTAGAGAGAGCTCAGCAAGTAGAGAACCTGCACAATACACAAGCATGAGGACCTGTGCTTGGATTCCCCAAAGCCTACATAAACACCAGGCATGGTGGCAAGTTTCTGTAATCCCAATATAACCCCAGTATCCAGGAAGCAGAGACAGAAGAAGAATCCCCAATCTTGCTGGCTGATTAGCCTAGCAGAGTCCATGAATTCAGGGCTCAGTGAGAGACCCTGACGTCCACATTCATTCATGTGCATGTATATGTGCACACACGTATGTGCCCACACAGATGTAAACACAAGCACATCCATATATGCCACATACACATACCAGAGCAAAGAATGATCAAATGGTAACTTATTTAATTTTTCCAAACAACAAAAAAAGAATGCTTTAGAATAATGAAGCAGCAACATGTGAATTAGTAAATGCAATCCTTCTATACTAACTCATTTTAATTTTTATCTGAGACCACGAGAGATGGCTCAGTAGTTAGTGAGCTTGCCTGCAAAGTCCAATAACTTATGTTAGGTTACCCAGTACCCATGTAAAACACAAAGTAGCACAGACACACTTGGAGTTCATTTGCAGTGGCTGGAGGTCTGGGCATACACATATTTCCCTCTGTATTTCTTCTCTGTAGCTCTTGCTTGATGAAAATAAATAACAGTAAGCAATAAATGAATATTTTATCTGAACTGATTAGTTTAGTAATTTTCAATAGGAAGATAAATTTCTGGAAGAAATTATTTTCTTAATATTGAAAAGATATTCTTATTCATTGTCATGTGGTACCAGGAGTGTCTGCATTTATTTTAAATAAGACCATTATTTTATATTTTTTAAAATATTTTATTTTTATTCATTTATTTAAAAGAGAGAAACAGAGAGAGAGAGAGAGAGAGAAAGAGAGAGAGAGAGAGAATGGGAACACCAGCTACAAACAAACTCCAAATGCATGTGCCACCTTGTGCATCTGGCTTATGTGGGTCCTATGGAATTGAACCTGGGCCATTTGGCTTTTCAGACAAGTATCTTAACTGCTAAGCCAACTCTCCATCCTATTCATCTGTAAGTTTCTCATTTACAGACTATCAATATTATCATAAACCATTGAAATACTTCCTTCTTTAATTATTTGAATTGTAATATCTATAAACATACAAGTTCCTAAGTGCTACAATTTGCTTCAAATAGATGTTTACCTATCCAGCTATTCAAAGACTTAGGTATTATCTACACTTAAGCAGAAATTTTTCATAAAGTTTATTTATTTTATTTCTATTTTTGGAGAGACACACACACACACATACACACAGAGAGAGAGAGAGAGGGAGAGGGAGAGGGAGAGGGAGACAAAGAATAGGCGCGCCAGCAGTCTCTCAGCTGCTGTAAACAAAATCCAGATGTGTCCACCCCCTTGTGGTTAAGTGCAGCATTGCACCCTTGTGTCACTTTGCATCTGGCTAAAGGTGGGACCTGGAGATTGGAACCGGGTTCTTAGGCTTAGCAGGCAGGCTCCTTAACCACTAAGCCATCTCTCCAGCCCAAGCTTATTTTTTGCATGTTTCTAATGCAGATTATCAACACTCAATTCAAAACTTATTAGGAGTTGTTAAAATATTGCAATTCAACTTCTTGTAGTTGGGCATCATGCAAATTAATAAGTAAATTTTAGAATGACAAAAGAGTACTTTGTCATCTTTGCTAAACTTCCTGCTTTGTCTGCTCAGTTGGGGATGCTATATCAATTGAATTGCCCATGTGACAAGTCAGATTCCATATTTTTATCTCTTGATCTTCTTAACAGACAGTCAATATCCAACCAATTACTAAGTACTTTTTCAATATTTTTTATAGTTTAGTATTTTTGTAGTTGTTTTTTGAGACAAGCCCAACAGACTAGACTTTTTCTTTATGCAAGAGAGTGAGAGTGAGAGACAGAGAGAGAGCACGCATCGGCATGCTAGAGCCTCTAGAAACTGCAATCAACTCCAGATGCATGTGCTACCTTGTGCACATGTGCAAACTAGCACACTTGCATCACTCTATATCTGGTTTACATGGGACCTGGAGAGTTGAACATGGGCCCTTAGGCTTTGCGGGTAAGCACCTTAACCACTAAACCATCTCTCCAGCCCCTATTCCATTTTTTTTTCAAAAAATATTTTTATGTATTTGATATCAGGAAAAATACAGAGAAAGAGAGAGGGAAAAAGGAAAAAGCAATAGATAGAATGGGTACAGCAGGGCCTCTTGCCACTGCATATGAACTCCAGATGCATTGTAACTTTGTGCATCTGTCTTTACATGGGTACTGTGGAATCAAATATGGGCCATCAGGCATTGCAAGCAAGCACTTTTAACAATTGAGCTATTTCTCCAGTCCTTTTCACCTTTTCTTTTTTTTTTTTTTTATTTTTCATTTATTTATTTAGAAAGAGAGAAAAAATGCAGAGTATTAGTGTCCTTCTTACCACTGTAAATGGACTCCAGACACATGCCACTTTGAGCATTTGGCTTCACCTGGGTACTGGGGAATTGAACCCATGGAATCAGACGTTGCAAGCAAAGTACCTTTAACTTCTGAGATTTCCATCCCCACCTTTCAAATATTTTATGAACAAGTAATTTTACTACTCTATTTCTTTTTTATTTTTATTTATTTATTATTTGAGAGAGAGAATGGATGTGCCAGGGCCTCCAGCCCCTGCAAACAAACTCTAGAAGCATGTGCCACTTTGTGCATCTGGCTAGCGTGAGTGGCTAACTTGTGTGCCCTTTCCTCTGCTGCTGTCTGTCACTCCTTTTGTCTTCTTCTTGTGCTCCTTTATTGGGTAACTCCCAACCCTCCAAAGTGGTGGGTGACCTTCAGTGGAGATTCCACGTGGATTTATATTGCAATGGCAAGTATTTAAACATTATTGGCATTATGGAAGGTGTTATCATATATGCACTTCCTAATTTTTCTAAAACAATACTTTGTAGATTTGCTGTAATTGCATGAAATTATTGAACACATGTGCAACTTTTACTCAGTTAAAGGAAAAATCTACTTACCAAATCAAACAGACATAAATATAATTTGTGGATCCTATGTTTCTGCATTAATTAAAACATATATCTTCATTATTGAAGGTAAATATTATCAGGAAAATCAAAAGCATAACAAAGTGTCTAATAAAGGATAGAAAGAAGAGTTTCAAATGCATGGTACTCATGTGAGAAGAAATTGCAAGACAAACAGGTTAAAATTTTTAGCTGTTTAAGTTCATAAATTGTCACTTTTTTTCTTATTGGGTAAGAAAAAAAAAACTCTGAGATAAGAATTGAAATGCAAATTTAGAAATTTTACTGGAACTCTTATCATCTTTGGTGGATACTGACAGAAGTTTTCAAATATTCTAGGTGTGCCATAATCGTCAAAAAGCATTTTGACTGAGTATTTTGTAGTCAGAGGACACTAACAGAGATAGAACACCGTGTTAAAACACCATTGGTTAAATTTTGACTACTAGTATTCAAACATGATAATAACTTTCCTGTTTATTTAGTGCCTGGGGAACTGGGAGCTCTGGCATAATCACTCCACTCGTGTACACTCTTCAGCATATGGGGATTAGGGGTTGGGGAACCAAGTGGGGAACCAAGAGCTGGGATGCTTTGAGATTGGGCCAGCTGACAGGAAGAATGCAGACTCTTTCAAAGGGACCTAAATGTTGAAGGAGTGTCCTGTTCTTCAAAATCTGTTTTATTCCCCCTTGGATTAACTTCCCCTTTGGATTAACAAATTGGCACCCTGGTATTGTGGAGTATAAGGAATGCTGGAAAGAGTGGGTCATTGAGTTTGCAACGTGGTCTTGTGTTTTGGAAGGAGGATTGCCTGCATGGAAACCCAATGGAACCGTGAGGATGAACTGTAGATTGCAGTGGAGACCCATCGGAGATTCCAGGACCACGAGATGGCTGCTAAGGAGAGCTGCCAGCCCTGGGTGAAATTTTCCAGAACTGGGAGTAGCCTAGCTCGAGGGGTAGAATTGGAACTCCAGAGACTTGTTGGTGGTTAGAATTATCAGTCTTGGAGACTTGTCACTGACTAGAGTTGTTGGACTTGGAGCTATAGAGATTGATGTTTGCCCTGTTTAAATCTTGTATGGGTTGCATATTTCTTCACTATGCCCAATGCCATCTTTTGCAGTGTGTTTATTCGGTGCCATTATGGGTTTTGGGGGGATTTTTTTGGTATTATGGTTCAGTTAAAAGCCATGGGATTATAGTGACGTTTGAACATCATTAGGATTGATAAAATTATGGGGACTTTTAAAGTTGGATGAATGCATTGCATATTACATCATGGATGGTGATCAGTTTATGGGGGCCAGGGGCAGAATGTGGTGGTTTGAGTCAGGTGTCCCCCATAATTTAGATGTTCTGAATGCTAGGTTCCCAGCTGATGGAGATTTGGGAATTAATACCTCCTGGAGGCAGTGTATTATTGGGTGCGGGCTTAGGGTGTTATAGCCAGTCGCCCCATGCCAGTGTTTGGCACACTCTCCTGTTCCTGTTGTCCACCTGATGTTGGCCAAGAGGTGTTGTCAACCATCTGCTCATGCTATTATTTTCCCTGCTGTCATGGAGCTTCCCCCTCAAGCTTGTATGACAACATAAACCCTTTTCCCCCAAGTCTGCTCTTCGTTGATGATTTCTACCAGCAATGAAAACCTGACTGCAACAGGGACCTAAGAATCTTTAAGTCAGAAAGGCAGACCCAGAGGCCTCCTTCTTCAGCAAGCTCCCAGGGTCCATGCAGCCCCAAGCCAGCTTATTTAACTTTTTACCACAACAATTTTGACATAACATTTTCTTTATTCCTTAAGCAACAATTATTATGTCAATGCTTTGGGTAGGAAAATTTTTCTTTGTGACCTTAGAACCTATAGAAAGGCCTCAGCTGATTTCATACTTAATAGTAATTAAAGTTCAGGTAATGACCTGAATGATCAGAAGTTTCTTAACTGAACATAGATATTACCTTAGGTATCAAACAAATATATTTTTAATTACAAATATTTGTATAATGTGCTCTCATTTGCTTCATTTGAGATGCTTTGGTTTCCAAATCTAGAATATTACAATTAAAATAAATATTCTGGGAAAATTTAGTAGAAAGAATTCTGGGATATGCAAAGTGGAAGAACATTTATAAATTCAAGCAATGTTTTGATCATAGAAGCAACATAATTGCAATTATAGTAAGGATGCAGTAAGATTATGATACTTTCAACAAGTTGTTCACAAAGATTGAGGTTAATTATGTGAAGAAATTGTTCCAGGAGTTTTTGGCAGTTCTAGTATTATATGTGGGATTTAGCATCTATGGTTCTTCTTGGCATTCATCTCCAGCTTCACTAAGGACAAATATTATTTTCCCATGTCCTAAATTAGTCTTCCCGGTTTCCTGAGCTATTTTTTATGAAGTGTATATAATTAATGGAAGTATTCAGTAAGATTATTACAATGTAAATTATATATTCCCATCATTTTCCTTGGTTTCAGGTGGGTGGTTTCAAACACAGTCTCTCATTTTTATTCCAAATTCCTATATCCTATATCTGAGAGTGGTAAATAACAGAATTCATTCATTCATTCATTCATTTTTACCTTTATGACCTTGACTAATTATTTTTTTATCTAGAATTTGCATTGTTTGATTTTTTCTTTAAGATTTGTAATTATTGCTGCCAGAAAAAATATTATATACTATTACATTTTTATTATATAATTTTGATGAGACCAGTTATAGTAATTGTATCAAGACAACTTTTATAAACTTTGTTACTTTATGCATATTTAAGTTGATTTCTTTGAATTTTTGAGAGAGAACATTGTGTCATCTATAAACTAAAGAATTTTTTTCTTTATGATGTCCATAAATTTTATTCCTTTATTCTTGAGCTACTATATTTCCAAAGTCCTCAATGCAGTGTTAAAACAAATTCTCAGTAGTATAATTTGGTTTTGCAGTAAGCTTTCTTTTCAAATCAATAATGTCTATCTTTGTAGGTTTTTTTTATTTATTTAATTTTGGAGACAGAGACAGAGAGAGATAGAGATAGAGAGGGAGAGGGAGACAGAAATGGGTGCGCCAGCAGTCTCTCAGCTGCTGTGAACGAAATCTAGATGTGTGTGCCCCCTTATGGGCAAGTGTGGCATTGCGCCCTTGCGTCGCTTTGCATCTGGCTAAACGTGGGACCTGGAATTTGGAACCGCTGGACATTGCAACCAGCATTCTTAGGCTTAGCAGGCAGGCGCCTTAGCCACTAAGCCATCTCTCCAGCCCTCTTTGTAGGGTTTTACTATTTCACTATCATAAGACCACAGCTCGTACTGTTATCAGCAATAGGGTCTAACCCTCTAATTCTGGTGGGTGCTTTGGCAATGGCTTGCATTATTTTGGAGGGCATCATGGGTTTCCATGACCAACATAACTCACTGTGGGAGGTGATCCAATTCTGCTGCTGGGACTCACCATCAGTAGCATATAGTTTTATGAGGAAAGCGTGGTGCTTTGAACTTGTGATGAAGCAGTGATTCATGGCAGGGAGTGAATGGTGAAGACTATGTTATGGTGACCAGAAAGTAAGACGGGAAAGAGGATGGTGTCAAAGTCTTATTGTACCCTTCAGTGGCAGTGCCTCTAACTAAATACCACTTCCTCAAAGCTCAGCCCCTCTCAACAGCATGAACTCCAGACCAAGAACTAAGACTTTTTGGGGGTGGGGGAGGCATTTGCCATGCACACATTTACAATGCGTTTAATTGCAATATATTTTGGGGTAGAATTCTTGTATATTATTATGGGCCTGGGAAACTAGAAAACAAATCATCTTCTTTCAAAATGTAGTGGAGGGACAGTTGACTACAAAACAAAGAGGGAAAAGTAGAAAGGCACATCAGCCTCACAGAAATATCAGTCAGGAATCTGATCACATCTGCAAAAAACGAATAAGTTCTATAATTTTGGACCAGTTCTCAGTGAAGACACAACATTCAATCCACTGTACAGGAATCGCTCTGGGCTGGGGAGATGGTGCAGAAGTCAGTATTCTCATTAGCAAAGCCTATTCGCCTAGATTTGATTCCTCTTAATACCTTTTAAGTAGATACACGAAGTGGCACATTTGTCTGGAGTTCATTTGCAGTGGCATGAGGCTCAGACACACATATAAACTATCTCTATCTCTCTTTCTCTTTCTTATTCCCTGTCTCTTGTTCTCTCTCTCAGTCTTTTTAAATAAATAGATAAACAAGATAAACATGTTTTCCTTACTTATGTAGTAATAAAAATATATGAGCAGTGAAATTAAGAATACCAAAATATTGCTGGGCGTGGTGGCACACGCCTTTAATCCCAGCACTCGGGAGGCAGAGGTAGGAGGATCGCCATGAGTTCAAGGCCACCCTGAGACTACATAGTTAATTCCAGGTCAGCCTGGGCCAGAGTGTGAGACCCTACCTAAAAAAAAAAAAAAAAAGAATACCAAAATATCAATTCCTAAGAAAAATATTAGTCTAACAACATAATTTTCTAAAATCTTCAATGAACTAATAATTTCCATGTATCACTTACTATTTTAATTTTAAATTTATTTTATTTTATTTTATTTTTATTTTTTGTTTTTTTGTTTTTTCAGTTTTATCAAGGTAGGGTCTCACTCTAGCCCAGGCTGACCTCACTGTGTAATCTCAGGGTGGCCTCAAATTCATGGCAATCCTCCTACCTTAGCCTCCCGAATGCTGGGATTAAAGGCATGCATCACCACGCCTTGCTATTTTATTTTAATTTTAAACATAAGTATTTAGAGGGCATTTGATGGTATACTATATCCAATTAGCCTGGCTTTAGGACCTCCCTATCCATAGGCTATTGACTAGGTTTTCTGTATCCACCCTTGGAAGGGGTCTCTTCTCCAATCAGAGAATAGTTGGTGTGCCCCAGAATAGTCATGACAATATTGTACCAGCTGGCACATTTGGCCTGGCTATCCAGCCATACAGCTTGCAGAGTCCATTTCTGGTTAAGACCATTGATGGCATCTCTCACCTTCAAGGCTGTGCGTGCTACATAGTTCTTTCCCACATCCTGATAGCTAGTGAACAGGGAGAAGACTTCTAACAGTGTTCTCGCTCAATTTCTCAGTGACCTGCAGCCCAAGTAGGTGGAGTATTTAGCACCAGATTCTAACCAGGTAGTATGGTGTACAGCCAAGATCCTTGGCAATAGTCTATAATGTTTTGCAGACATCAGGGGCCTCTCTGGTCAACAACTCACTGAAAGATATCCCATCGCTGGCATTGAAATATTTTTCAATAACAATCTATGGCTTCTTGATGCATCATTATTTAACTTCACAAGATTCTTCTCCCTCTCTCTCTCTCTCTCTTTTTTTTTTTTTTTTTTTTTTTTTTTTTTTTTTTTCGAGGTAGGGTCTCACTCTGGCTCAGGTTGACCTGGAATTAACTATGTAGTCTCAGGGTGGCCTCGAACTCTCGGCAATCCTCCTACATCTGCCTCCCAAGTGCTGGGATTAAACACATGCGCCACCACGCCTGGCACCCACTCTCTTTTTGAACAAATATATTATTAACTGCCAAAGATGTAGATTTTTATGTGTCTTGTACATAACAGCTCAAATGTGGATGATTGGATCTCTGTTCTGTCCTGACACAGCAAGAAATTGAGAAGGTTTGTAGTTTGTTCAAATAATCAAAAACAAACAAATTGATCAAAAGTATTGTAGAAATATTTGTTGTGGAAAGCTTCTTTCAAGAGAATTAGAAATACTGCATATGGTGAAATGTGGGAAGGTATGTTTGTGATATATTTCAATAAAGACACCACTCTGGATAACACCACCTACTGTGGAAATTTGCTGCAGGATCACATCTTCTCACACTTGTAAAATTTTCTTTGAATTTCAACATCTTATCTTTCATGGAAAATACATAGTTGTTTTTTTGTTGTTGTTGTTGTTGTTGTTGTTGTTGTTGTTTTTCTTAAATCCAGATATCCAAATATCCAACAGTGGAGATGTAAGGAAATTTTAATAACACCAATATAATAAATTTATAGAGAAATACAAAAAACACTTTTAGAAGAATGTCAGGGACAAAGTTTGAATAGGCATGACTGAAATCTTAGTCTTTAACATGTTAAAATTTATATATATATGATAGATAGATGTATAAATTGTATAATTACACATGTGTAAAAATCATTCTGAAAATTACTATTTAAATTATATCAAAAAACTTAAATTAATTTTCTTCATAAAATTGATATATTCAGGGCTGGAGAGATAGCTTAGTGGTTAAGGTGCCTGCCTCCTAAGCCTAAGAACACTGGTTCCAATCTCCAGCGGTTCCAATCTCCAGGTCCCACGTTTAGCCAGATGCAAAGTGACGCAAGGGCACAATGCCACACTTGATCACAAGGGGGCGCACGCATCTGGATTTCATTTGCAGCAGCTGAAAGGCTGCTGGTGCGCCCATCTCTGTCTTCCTCTCCCTCTCCCTCTCTCTCTGTCTCTCTCAAAAAAAATTGATATATTCAGTTTTTCATATTACTCAAGAATGGTTGAATTGATTTAAAATTAAGTGTCTGTAATTTAGATAATAAAATAAAAATAACTTGAAAGTCAAAATATGTGTTTAAAATTATATAATGTAATTAGCAAAGTAAGCACATTTTAGCACTGCATTTTACCATCCAGGAAATTCTGGCTAACTTTTAAAATATATGAACACTATATAGAATTATATAGAACACTGTTTGAATTTTTAGAATAATAATATTATTTAATCATGAGACAGTACTTTAGAAGAGTCTAACGATTTTCATTCAAAACTAAAAGTGCTATATCTTCCTTCTCAAAGAGGCAAGGCTTAGAATTAGCAGCCCAATCACACATCAGCTGTCCATTCCAAGAAGTAAAAGTGAGACTGACTTTGCTTCTGTTTCCTAAAAATGAGCTATTACCTGGGGGCAGAAGCAATAGGATGCCATATTTACTTTTTTGCTGTCCAGTCTCTCATTAGAGAATCCTAAGTAGTCCTGAAATATAGTTTACAGCACTTGGCAATCCTCCTGCCAGCCCGTTGAAATGATGCCAAAGGGTCAGAGTCCCAAGTGAATTTGGTCTGAATTCTCATCCAAATGAACACCTGCTTTCACTGAGCCTTGCCCATCCTCTAGTCAGTAAAGCCATCACTCTCTGTTGTGGAATCCATTCACAAAGGAAAAGGCTGGCCAGTCTTCCACACTCACTAGTCAGCCCCTGCTTTTCCCCAAGGGGAGCCCCACTCTTTTTACTGAGGGGTCAATTCCCTGTGTATCTCGAAGAAAGAGTGCATAGTAACCTTATATTTGGGTAGTCAGCATTTTATTCTTTGACATTAGGAGTTTACACAATTATAAACCTTTGATTAAATAGTATTTTGGCATTTCTCTCCTCATTTATCCTTATCTCCCCAGCTTATGGGTTTTTTTTGTTTGTTTGTTTGTTTGTTTGTTTTGTTTCGTTTTTGTGGGTGGGGGGGTTGAAAGGACAAGATTTTTTTCGCAAAAATATACACCTTAAAGATAATTATATGCCAAAATCTATGTTTTAAAGTCTTTTCTACAAAATTAACAGAGACAAATGATTTAAGTAAAAATAAACTCATTGATACTATTGCTATGGGTAACCAATGTTGACCATTCATTGCTAGGTCTTGGTTCATACTCCTATGCTTTTGTTGTATTGTTTTGCTAGATGTGTGCATGGAATATATGCTGTTTCAAACTGATGGACTACAGTAAAATAGCTGAGATACATTCATAATGACTATATAACAACTATGCCAAATAGCCCAATTCAGACTATTCTATCATACTACTCTAAATTCATAGTCTAAAATACAATATGATCATAGCTTATTGATGAGTGTAGACAAATAAAATTGTGAGTGTTATTAGAGCAACAGCACACAGTGTTGGTTCTGGTTTTGTTGTAAAGTGGCCAATCAGTTCGAAGGCGATGTTTTTGAGTAACTTTGTCATGTTGTTTCTATACTAATCTGTCTAGATGTCAGTGTTCTTTATCGTGACAAATTAATCCAATTGTATAACAATTTTTGGAGATAAAATGTACATTAAAAATCACATTGAGCTCAGCCTTGCAGGAAAATGCATCCTGCCATCTGCAGCCCCGACATTGGCCTCTCTCTTGTTGGGCCTCATGTCTTGTTATGCATGAATAAACATGTCAGCCTTTTCATTTTATTCATGAGACTTTTAATCCTTGATTAGTGTTTTCAAGATTCTCTCAAATACACAACTTCTTTATTTCTTTTGTGTTGGTTTTCCTTTCTCTTTTATCTGAATTATAAAACAAAATTAGCATTTAATCACAATAGCCCCTTTCTATTAAGATGATTGGGAAATATATTACTTTCTCATTTGAGTGATTAATCATGTGTGCTTGAAGAATGGGAAAATATCTCCTCACTTGGAATGACAGAGCTCACTGTTTCTTGACAGAATAGTCTGACCACAGAAAGCTTTGCCCATAGGACTCCATGAATCTCACGCATTCAGTGTGCTACTTTGTATTACAGAAAAACTCCGGTTGGATTTCCTCAAAGAAAGTAGCCCTCGTTAGGGTTCAAAACTCTTTCAGTTGGTATCTGAATGCTGAGTCATATTTGTTATCAATTCTCCAAAATATAACTTTCTTTTGGGTTCTTTTCTCCATTATACAAGATAGGTCAGAAAGCTGCCGGTGCTATAAGCACTTATTATTAACCATCGAGGGCACACTGAGCAAACACTGAAGTCAAGCATTACAAGAGAAATTACTAGATTAGCAGCCTCTTCCTGTTCTTTTTACCCACCATTTATCTCAAGGGGTAGGAGCTTCTCCACTTAATCACTTTTCCACTGAAGGCATCCTTTTAACTCTTCTTCAGCGATGCCTTCAATGACCTTTTAACATTATGATCATATATGCCACCTTAAACATACACTCAGTATGGACAAAATTACATATTACAAAAAATTACATATGTCAAAAAAAGACACTTATACAACAAATACAAACCTATTTCTTAATGTAAATAAGATAATTGACAAATTTTGATATGATTACATACTCATACATGCCTGGAAATCATATCCACTATGCATCTTTTGTAATTTTCTTGGCAATAATTTTGTGAGAAATAGTTGATATGAAAATACTCTTCATAAAGTTATATTTTACAAAATAAAAAAGAAACCACAAACTAATCTGTCTCCTCCTTATTTCTCCTTTTAGGATGCCTCCATTGCACACAGGTTCCACATCATGAGAGAGAAGCACCCAGAGAAATTCAACAGTAGGTAAGAATAAGGAGTTAATCATTATGATTACTATTGAAAATTGTGTTACTATAATAAGGGAATAAATTACATAAATCCATTTAACATGAGGCTAGAATAAGCCTTGGTGTAGGTATTATGACAGGATGAAAATATAAGTGAAGTTTTCTCCTTTGAGTTTAATATGACTATAATGTAAAGTGGAATGGTCATATCTATTCCATCCTTGTGTGCTATAGAAGAACTATTTCATGTACACATTGAAATAATTGACTCATTCTGTAAGTATTTACATGACTTAGTGTGTGAATTTTGATCATTCTCATTCCCAAGGAAAATGTGGGTTTTTGATTGATAATACAGAATAGTTTTATAGTATATTGGTTTCTCAGTCCTCCAATGTTTGGACTTCCTGTCTCAGATGAGCCTCAAAGAAATGCAAAGTAAACCATGGCAGTGTCAATGACAACTGAAATTACTTTTCCCATCATAGTAATAGGCAAACATTTTCCACTCCAAAATGGAGATAGGGCCCTTTGCTGTTACTCAGTAAAATACAGTGTCTTCTCCATTCCTACGAGGGTGCATGGCTCTTAGAATTACGCTTCCCTAGAAACATGAAGCTGAAATGCTGATCCATCTTTTGTTTTTGTTTATAATCATTTCTACTCTATGAGTTTGGCAAAACTAAAAAACCATAAGCAGCATGTGTTTGTAGATATTTAAGCATCTTTATTTATCAATGTTCAAAGTCAAAGGTTCTTTTCTTTATATTTGGTACTCATACCATGAGATACTAGCAAAACACTCTTGTTAATTGCAGTTGCATACTAGTACTGTGACATATTTTTTTCCATGTAAATAAATTCATAAAATAGGTACTATGAACATATATTTTGAAAATTAATTTTATATTTATAAAATATATAGTAATATACTATTTCTTCAAGAGTAATCTTTTAAATAGTCTCATGCTTTGTGAAGTTATACTTTATTGGAATTAACTTTATTGAATCATCCTAGCAAAAATAATAAGTCAGTCTAATGCCTATTTCCACTATTGCCTTAAGTTGTTTTTTACCTTACAAATCATGAATTATGAACTTATGGCATGCCTGTTCTCTCAGTTCACAAGCTTTAACTTTTATTTCAAAGGAAGTAGAAAATTTATGTATCAATATTTATGTGTGTACCTAATATCTTCAGAAGGCAACAGAAATCTCTTATAACCTTGGGTGATTGTACACAGAGGAAAAAATAGCTGTAGGGACAAATGAGTTTTTCTTTTTTACTTTTCTGGAGTTGTTTGAATCTTTCTCTGGATGGTTTAGGAAAATAAATAAAAGTATTCTGGGAACTTGTACTCACTGGTTTTCATTGTATCTAACATGGAGAGATGCTTTATTTTATGAAACTTAGTTCTAGTTCAGGCCATATGTGAGGATAAATTATGTGATGGTAAATTATTTTCAAATTGGCATAATTTTTCCTTCCATATTTATATTTTGTTCATTTTTTCTCTTGTCTTATTACTTTATCTAAGACTCTTAGCACTATATTGAGTATGAGCAGTGACAGTGGACACCCTGGTCTTATTCCCTAATTAGAGGAAATGCTTTCATTATTTCACCATTCTGTATATGTTGTATATTGTTTAGTCATATATAGCCTTTGTTATGTTGAGATATATTCTTTCTATTCCCAGTTTCTTCAGGGCTTTTATCAGGAGGGAATGTTGAATGTTTTCTGAGGACTTTTCTGCATTTATTGAGAGCTTATTTACTTATTATCTTTCAACTATTAATCTGTGTATATGGAACACTTCTTGTATCATTGGAAGGAAAACAATCTTGCCATGGTGAAGGACCTTCTTAAGACTTTCTTGTATGCAATTCCAAGAATTTTATTGAGACTTTTTTTTGAGAGACAGACAGAGAAAGAAAGAGAGAGAGAGAGAGAGAGAGAGAGAGAGGGAATGGACAGGCCAGTGGCCTCTCAGCCACTGTGAACAAACTCCATATGTGTGTGCCCCCTTGTGGGCAAGTGAAGCATTGCACCCTTGCATCACTTCTGTGTCTGGCTAAACGTGGGACCTGGAGACTTGAACAGGTGTTCTTAGGCTTCTCAGGCAGGCTCCTTAACTGCTAAGCCATCTCTCCAGCCCATTTATTGAGAATTTTTTTGAGAATTTTTTATCTCTGTTCATCAGGGAAGTTAGTTTATACTTAGTTTTGTTTGATATCATTATTTGTTTTATGATGTGCTTGTTGGCTTTTAGTATCTGTCTTGGTGGAATAAGTTTTTTATTGTTTCTTCCTTTTATAGTTTAAAGGATGGTTTGAGAAGTATTGATGTAGCTCTTCCTTAAAAGTTATTTAGCATTCTTTCATGAATCTGGCTGGTTCTGAGCTTATTTCTCCTTGTGGGAAGACTTTTTGACTATCACTTCAATCTCATTTGTTTTCATTGACCATTTTTAGTGTTTCTACTTGATTGATTTAATTTTTAGAGGTAATATGTATCTAAGAAATCATCCATCCATATGTAATAGATAGAATAATAGTCATTCTAGGGTTTTTGAAATATAACTATTCAAATTAGTTTATACAAAAAAAAAAAACTACTTTATACTGAAAAGACCCAAATGTCTCAGTAAGAATACTCTTAGATCTGATAAACACTTTCAGAAAAGGAGCATGATATAAAGTTGACATTGAGTGCTCGCTTCAGCAGCACCTATACTAAAACTGGAACGATAAAGTTGACATTGAGAAATCTGTAGCCTTTGTATATACCAATAATGAACATGCAAAGAAAGAAATCAGAGGAAAAAGTCCTATTCACAGTATCTTTAAAAAAAAAAAAAAATCAGTGGAACCAAGGAATAAACCTAACCAGGGATATGAAAGTACTCTTCAATGAAAATTCAAGACCCTGAGGAAAGAGATAAAGAAGATACCACAATGCTGACAGACCTTCCCCAAGTATTATGAAAATGTCTACAGTACTAAAAATGACCTATATTTTCAATATACTCACCATCAAAATTTCAATGTAATTCTTCACAGAACTAGGACAACACTCTCAAATAGGCAAAACAATTTCAAGCAGAACAAGTAAAGCAGGAGGGATCCCAAAGCCTGATCTCAAACTATACAACAGAGCTACAAGAACAAAGTCAGCATAGCACTGACCTAAAACCAGACACAAAGCTTAATGAATAGAATAGGAGAACCAGAAATAAGACCACATAGCTACTTTCACATAGTGTTTGACAAAGTTGTTAAGAAGAAATCTAATGGTGACAGTGTAAACTAGGAAGCTACTATGGAAATCAGTATGGATATTCTCAAAAAGTAACAATAGGTCTGTGATATCACTCAACTACACCAGTTGGGTATATAGCGAAAGGATTTTATATTGATGCTGAATTTAGAATGGGTAAGAAATGGAAGCAGTCCAGATGCCCATCAAAAGATAATGAATAAAGAAAGCAAAGAACACACAACAGAGTTTGGTTCAAGCTGAAAGGAAAAATGAAGTCATTCCTGTAGTGGTTTAACTGTATGGCCCCATAGACTCAGGCTTGAAACTTGAGTCTCCACTGGGTGGAATCCTGCTAGGGAAGTGGTGTCACTGGGGGCAGATCTTAAGTACCTTGCCTAAGGTATGTGGAGTGCAGTTGGAACTCTAGCGATTTGTGCTTCCTGGTTCTGTTAGTGCTGGCTGTTTGGAGATGTCGCTCTTCTTAGATCAATGGCAGGAAAGAACTTCTTCTGTCATTGATGGTGATTCCCTGGACTCTGTAAGTCTGAAATAAACACCTTCCTCCTCTGAACTGTGTCTGGTTGAATGCCTGTCCCAACCCCATGGAGCAGACTGCAACAATTACACTTACAGGAAAATGGATGCAACTGGAAATTACATTAAGCACAATATGCCAAACTCAGAAAAACAAATGTTTTCTCTGATATGTGCAGTATAGATTTAGATGTGTGTGTATGAGAGTATATGTGTGTTCATAGAACATGAATGTACAACAGTCATTTTGGAAGAACAGATCTCAGGGAGTAGGGAGATGAAAAGAGAGAAAGGAATATAATACAAGTAATATGTAAACAGATTTGGGGCTTAATAGTTAAAGGCACTTGCTTGCAAAGCCTCAGGGCTGGATTCAATTCTCCAGAACCCACATAAGCCAGATGCACAAAGTAGTTCATGTGTTTGAAGTTTGTTTGCAGTGACAAGAGACCCTGTATGTTTAAAAAAAAAAAAAAAGGAGAGAGGGCTGGAGAGATGGCTTAGTGGTTAAACGCCTGCCTATGAAGCCTAAGGACCCCGGTTCGAGGCCTGATTCTCCAAGACCCACGTAAGCCAGATGCGCAAGGGGGTGCATGCATCTGGAGTTCGTTTGCAGTGGCTGGAGGCCCTGGTGCACCCATTCTCCCTCTCTCTCTCTCTCTACCTGCCTATTTCTGTATCTCTCTCAAATAAATAAATAAATAATAATATTTTTTTGTTGTTTTTTTTTTTTTTTGTTTTTTTGTTTTTCAAGGTAGGGTCTCACTCTGGTCCAGGCTGACCTGGAATTAACTATGTAGTCTCAGGGTGGCCTCGAACTCTCAGCGATCCTCCTACCTCTGCCTCCCGAGTGCTGGGATTAAAGGTGTGCGCCACCACGCCCGACTAAAATATTTTTTTTAAAGGAGAGAGAAGAAAATGAACTTATATTCACATAGATGTTAGCATGTGGTGGTGAAACACTTTGCACATTCTCTCTCTCTCTCTCTCTCTCTCTCTATATATATATATATATATATATATGTGTGTGTGTGTGTGTGTGTGTGTGTGTGTAATATATACGATTTTATATTGTACAGTAGCATATATTTACTCATATTGGTTTCCATGAAGCATTTGTGTGTTTATGTATTCATGAGGACATGTTCATATCTGAAAAGAGGTTTTGGGACAAAAGAAACTTGTTTGGGAAATGTGGTACATGAAGTACTCCCTTCCATAGTCTCCAATAAAAATAAAGTCCACTAAAAGTGCAATGAATACATTGTGGCAAAGAGATGAAAGTATATAAGGCACTAATTTCCAAAACATATTCGGGAAGGAGAAACAGAGGCAGAGAAAGATAGGGATTAAAAAGTGGGGAAAACACCGGGCATGGTGTCGCACGCCTTTAATCCCAGCACTCGGGAGGCAGAGGTAGGAGGATCACCGAAAGTTCGAGGCCACCCTGAGACTACATAGTTAATTCCAGGTCAGCCTGGACCAGAGTGAGATCCTACCTTGGAAAAAAAAAAAAAAAAGTGGGGAAAGTAGTAAATTAGATCAGCCTAAATACATGAAGCATAACGGCCTGAAAACACCTGAGACTCCCTGGGTTCAATTTCCTAGCACCCATGTAAATCTGGGTGTGGCCATGCACTCCTATAACAACAATCCTATGGGGAATGAAGATAGGAGAAGGGCTGGGGCTTACTGGTGAGCTAGTCTGACCAAATAAATCACAGCTTCAATTCTATGAGAGACTATCTCAGGGAGACCAGAGTAGGGTAAGAGGAAAGGCACCCTACATTCTCCTCTGGCCACAGCACATGTGCATGGAGCTTCTGAATGCACACATGCATAGCTATGCATATACACTCCACACATGCCACACCACACATACTATACTGCACACATGTTAACGAGATAGAATGAGGGTGACAAAAGTATAAAGAGTATATGTCAATATATTTTTTCGGCAAGCAGATCTAACAGCTTACATGTAAGAATCCCGATATTTATGATCCTCCCTCAAGGATCAGATGCTAACGATTTCCTTTCATCTAGATAATTTTTATCCTTTTTAATAATAAAGGATTCTATTATTCACATGTCTATTTAATTTTTTATTATCAATTGCACTGCTAATTTATGGCATTTCCCACTGCCTGACCTGTGGCTAGATCCTATTTGCAATAATGTGTTTGTGTGCCTCAATGTTTTTATTGGATATGAAACTTTATCTTATTGATGCTTCTTTGTTAATTTGGAGCATGAATATATCCTGCATAAAAAAATAAGTTATAAAGAATATTTTTCTTGAAATAACAATGACACATTTTTCTGGTGAGTTCACAGAATGCTGAGTGGGTAGTGATGTGGGAGTCCTCTTCTGTGACACAGGAGACCTGGAATCCCTGTCATCTGAAGCAGACCTGAGTCTACACACAGATCTTACATGCTTCTGATTCTAGGTTTCAACTAAGCAGAAGACATAGGATTAATCCAGAGGCAGGTGGCACACAAACCCACCTTGGTAGAGGAGGTAAGGTGGTATGTAGACTGTCTTCCACTCTAATGAGCTTGGTGGCATGTCTGAATACACACCAGACATGGATCACAGAGGAATCGGTGTGGTAAACAGTGCATGAGATCTGACCATGTGGGACAATGCCAAAAGATTCATCCACAGAGACTGGGGTCCTAGACCTGTAACCCTATGATGACCACTTGCTCCTAACACTTAGGTTAATCTCCTCTTCTCCAAATAGTGGCTACTCCGCCCCAATCCTTCCTAACTCTGATCAGCTCTTCACTCCAGTAGGTCTGACAGTGGGTTTGGCAGGAAGGCACCCCACCCAAAAAAATAATAAATAGTCTTGAATACCCCCATCTTTGTGTGGCCATTACTTTGTCCCTTGAATTTATTGGGATGAGATGGAGCAGAAGAGATTAGGAGTTTTGTTTAAGAAGTCTATTCCATGTAGCTTCCAGCTTGAAACACCTCAATGCCAAATCTTTTCTTCACTTGTGTAGGCTACCTAAAATCCAAGGTCTTTATCTTCAGCATCTAGAGTTGGACTGTGTTTAAGTACAGACTTTGCCACGTACTGGTCATGTGAGGTGGAAAAGATCTTTGATCACTGTCTTGTTTCCTCTACTGGAAAACTAGAGGGGAAAAAAAAACAGAATCAGACTATCCTGAACACATCATATGTACAATATCTGCTCACCTCTGGCACTCACTACCTGTGTGCCCAGTGTTTTTGTCTCCTCTCACCTTGTGCAGACTCAGATTCAATATTCCTCCCCCGAGGTCAGGAGATCTTACATCACAAATAGCCACTAGCACCTCTAAGTTGCTTCTCTGGGAAATACCACCCATGAGGTAAAATTTACTAATGGCAAAAGGGAACTAGGAGATAGGAAAGAAGTAGTCAGATAAATTCTGCATTCTTTGATCACTCTCATCAATTGCTTCAAAGCACCATCTCCACAGAACCTTACAGCCTAGGCAGAAACCTCCCAAATATCCAGGAGGCATGCCTGCTGTGGCCCTTTAAGTTTTATCGTGTTGTTCTCAGCCTGGAAAAGGTACCACTTTGCATTACCTCCAATTCTTCTAAGCCTCTCTTCTATTTTCTTCACTCCCAATATATATTTGGGATTTGCATCTCCTAAAACACACATTAGTATTTAGCTCTTCTTTTGGACTCTGCATATTGGGTAGCTTGGGGCTGACTGGAGAAGACATTAGGCTTGAGGAAAACAGGGATGAACCCCTCTATAACTTCTCTCATTTGGCTATCTGCCCTATCAAGTTTCATGTATTAAAGGGTGACAATGCACTACGCCCTTTGCAAAGAATTAAAGGCATAATTCCCGTCTTAGCAATTCAGTACGTTTGTTTAGAATTATATTGATGAATTCAGGAGACCATTTAAAATGCAGTCCAAGTAAAATGTAGGAAATAATTTCATCAAGTCATCAAGTGATGAGCTGAGATCTCAGCCAGAATCCATCTGGCCAAAAGTGGCTAGGTCCACTTCCCTAAGAGATGGTGCTTTCTAGTGATGGCTACATTGAGGTGAGTTAGGTCTGATTGTGCTCAAGGGACCTTCTTGGTATAGTTGTTGAGAGGTCTACCTAAGACTGGTGACCATGGAGGAGAGGCAGCCATAAAGGAAAAGGTCTGCAAGGCTTTCTGGAGGTAGTAACCCGCGAGTTTAATAAGAGACCGTAGCATATATTAAATGCTCTAATGTCATAATAAACTGAACAAGCGACTGGAAAAGAAAAAATAATCCAGGTGGAGAGGACAGGAGCCCTCAGAAGAAAGTCGGCCTGCAAGCTTCCATTCATTCCAAGGATTCTGAGCCCATGTTACAGAAAGAAGCAAGGTTGTTGAAACCAAAGGAAGGAGCAGAAGCAACCACAGAATCTATCAGGGGATTTTTTTTCCCCTGATACCTGAGTCAGAGCTGAAGGACTTGGGAATTTTATCCAAACCTTCCACTTCCTGGACATCGATTGTTAACCCTGTGCTGGACACTGAAGACTCGGAGGTTCAGGAAGACACTAGGCCTGTGTTGTGCAGCAGAACATGGTCAAAACTTCTGTCCAGTGATCTCAAGGGCAGAAGCTGGACCTCAGCAAGTTCAGTTTTATTCTGGGCCACTGAGGAAGTTCACTGGCCTGAGATGTGCCTGTCCCTGCCTCTCAGCCCTATCCTGAGCCCATCCCACATAGCTACCTTGGGATGCCTGGGGTGAAAATCCAGGTGTCTATCACAAAATCTGATTGAAGGGATATGAGCAGTGAACACTCATATGTGATTCAGGCACTGGCCCCAGGGATTGAGGTCTTGGGTGCCCCAAAACTTTCTTTCCCCACACAGCATCAGGTCCCTATCATGAAGGAAGCCATTATAGATCCAATGGACTAGGCTGTTCTCCATCCCTACCTAGATCAACAGGTGAGGTCAACAGAGCAGATTTCTGGTTGGTAGCTCACTTTCATCAATTTTTTATGAAGAATTGGGAGGACTCAGAGGGCCAGATGTATAAAATGCGTACTAAAAATAGCAAAACAGACTCCTGCCCTTGAGAAGGTCATTATCTAGTGGAGGAAAGTGTCATGAGATAAGTCAGAAGAGTTGTGAGGACGGGCATCAAGGACTTCCTGTTATAAGGCAAGGGGATTAGGTAAGAATTTCTAATTATTCTTTGCTTTCCTTTATTTTTTTTAATATTCATTTTACCTTATATACATATATGTATTATAAAACAGCTTAGTGATTGCTTGAACAATACTTCAAAGATTTATTAATGTATTTGGGCTTCATTGAATATGTTCAATCCAAATTTCATAATGATATATGGAAAATTTAAATATAAGTCTGGATGGATAGTAGATCTGAGTATTTTATTAGTAAAGCACTTTCTAGCATAGCAGTCTTCCCTAAAATTCCATGTCACCTTCAGTATATTTAAGTACAAGTATTTTAGGCTCTAATTCTCTAGATTATTTTCATTGATAGTCCGAAGCATTTAGGTGATTCCCTCAATTAAAATGCAAGTGTTCAAGATGTGAACATTTTCTGAAAAAAAATTCTACAAGGAAAACAAATACACTTTTAAATGAACAAGGGCTGCTTTTTCAACTTTGAGACAAGTCCAGTCATAGTACACTTTCATATTTTCAGGAATTCACAAATGGGTTTTTGTTAAGTATTCCTAATGATGGTGATTCAGATCATATCTCTTGTCACAATAAATCATATGGCATTAATATTATACTCCAGCATACTCACATTGAGATTCATTTATATTTTAGAGACCATGATATTTCTAACATTATCTTAAGGAAATTAATTACCAAAATATATAGTTCTGTTCCTATGCCTGTTATGTCAGAAATTGAAGGAACTAAGAATGGTAATGATTTTTCAGCTGCTTAAAAGATTGCTTGATAAAAAGTTTCTATCATTCTTTCCAAATTTGTAGTAGATTTGAGTTAACTCTTGAAATGTAGCTGCTTTTCAACTTTTCTAAACTTTTACACTGTGTGCATATGAAGGTCTCTCAAAAGTGTATATATCTAAAGGCTTCTCATTTTTAGATTCAAGGTCAAATAATCTTACATGTACATAAATTACTATAATTTAAACCCAAGATATTATGAAATACTGATAGTTAAAATATTAATATAACTGGACTGTTAGTATTGAAAGGCATTTTTGTTGTCTTTTGCTGTTCCTGAATGCTTTCTCTTTGTAAATTAGAAAACTGAATTTGGTACACAATTTTTTTTTTAAAAAAAAAGGAAATTTAACTCACTATGTATATAATAATTATAATGTTCAAATTACTCCAGAAATTAAAACCATACATGAATTAGGATATTTGCCTAAGCCTTCACAGTCACACTAATTATTCTATGTAGTGATTGAGGCATTTCTCTTTCTTGGCAATAGGTTTTGTGAGTTCACAGAATGGGACTCTTTTCTATGCACAGTGCATGCAATGATCTTCGCATTTAATAAACATTAGCACATGATATCTGATTATTAATTCAAGGTATGGTTATCTTCTGAATAGCTTACTACCGTGATTGTTTATGTTTTATAGACTCAAAACAGTAACAGGAAAATTAGAGATGTATTATGGTCAGAGCTCTTATGTATTAGAAATACCTTTCCATCTTATCCATGTACCTATCTTCTGGAATTAGTAATACTAAGCAATCCAGCAAATGTTACAGAATAAACACCTGACTTCTGTGTTTTGCCCCATTCTGTATATTCAACTTTGTAGGTTATCAATATGTAATAATCAACCACTTATTAATGTTCACCTGGTGCCACTATTGAAGTAGGCAATAAATTTGATATGCATATACATGATTTTCAAATGGCATAAGCTGTGATGTCCAGCTATTTACTAATGCCAGTGATAACAGAACCAATTTTCTTTTCTTTTCTTTTCTTTTCTTTTCTTTTTTTTTTTTTTTTTTTTTTGGAGAGGGACACAGAGAGTGGGCGAGGAAGACAGATAGAGGTGGGTGTGCCAGCTGCCTCTCAGCTACTGTGAACAAACTCCAGATGTGTGTGCCCCCTTATGGGCAAGTTTGGCATTGTGCCCTTGCATTACTTTGCATCTGGCTAAACGTGGGACCTGGAGATTGGAAATGACATTCTTAGGCTTAGCAGGCAGGCACCTTAACCACTAAGCAATCTCTCCAGCCCCCAATTATGAAAAGAGCTAATAAGAAAATATCTCTGGGTTCAATGAAACTTTTTGAAACTCTAAAGAAATATACAAATTCTATTTTATGTCATGATTATATATTCCTATGTAAAAATTTTCATCATCCTTTATATGAAATTTAATACATATTTCATAAAAAAAATTAGAAAGTCTTCCAATGATATTCATGATAGATCCCCTTCCATGTATAACTCAAATATATTTTTCTCCTTTTTTAAAAAAATATTTATTTATTTATTTGAGAGAGTGATATATAGATAGAGAAAGAGAGAAGGAGAGAGTATATGGGCATATCATGGCCCCCAGCCTCGGCAAATGAACTCCAGATACATACACCACGTAGTTCATCTAGCTGTACATAGCTACTGGGGAAACTAACTTGGGTGCTTAGGATTTAATCTCTTCAGCCCCTTAAATATATTTTGAGTCAGATGTAACATAGCAAATAATAGAGAACTTTTTATTTTTCTTTGAAGAGATTAAACATGTGTCTTTGTACAATTGACTCTACAGGATTATGTCTTTTTTTTTCTTTATTAGTTATGTACATAGTGTATAAACAGCACGTGTTGGTACCATGCTCCTATTGCCCCCATGGGTCCCTTCTCATTGGGGATGCCAGTTATCCCCAAGGGGATGTTCATGCATTGTGGGCATAGCCATTAGTTATGGGGAAGAGGCAATATCTCTGTGCATAATGTTCCAACTTGTGGCTCTAACAGTCTTTCTGCCGCCTCTTCTATGAATTTCCTTGAGCCGTGTTGGGTTCATTCAAGGTCTACTTCAGTGATGAGGTCTTGGGAGCCTCTGTGTCTTTGGATCTCTGGTTTGGTAGGAGTTGAATGTTCTTTGTGTCTATCTCCTTCACCCTTGTGCTGACACCAGGTTCACCAAGAAAGTAGCACTCTTGCTCATTTCCCCAATTACGCTATGCTTTCAACTGGGGCCCTGGTGAGGTACGATGGGCTGATTCTCCTCAGGTTCTGCGTCCGTCTGCAAAAGAGAAACAGATTCTCCAACAGAGCATGAATTCAGCACTGATTATATGGGATAACCATCATTAGTTCAGAGAGATTTAATAGGCGCATGCCCTCTTTTAGGCCAAGACTGTTGGGAGCTTGATATTGGAGCATGAACTTGTAATTTGAATATGATTCTGACTTGTTTCCCAGTTCTAGCCATGGATTCCGTTCCACTGAGCAGATCTGTTAGTCAAACTAAGAGCAGTTGGTTACCTAGCATGGCTGTGTGCCACTATTGCACTTGGGTGAGTTTCATTTCAGGTTGTTTGCTGCTGAGTCGCTTAGAGCTCAAGTTGCTTGAACAGATTTTGACCATTTTCCCCCAGTAGCTCATGTAGCACCTTCTGGCACTAGACGAGCTAACTGTCTGGGGACTAGCTGTCTTCCAGATTACCGCCAGGTCTCTCCTGTTCTGTAACAATAGCATATGAAATTTGTATTTCACTCTGAAGTTTTAAGGATTAACTTTTGTTTCTTACATTAATGTTTATTTGTAACATTTTTAACCTATGGAACTGGTTGCTGAATTATTAATGTTAGCACTAAATATAAAAGTAAAAATAGAATTGAATCTCCATAACTTTGTCTTTATTGAGGTATTTGACCCCATTTCTGCATCAGTTAGGACAACTTGATTTATTGGATGGGAATTATTTATACTAAATTCCAAGTAGTAATTTTATGAAGCCTTTGACTTTCTATCAATGACACTTTTTATAAATCCAATAATGTAGACAATAATATTAGTATTAAAATTTGAACATGTTATTTTTAGTATTTTGATCAAAATCGTTAAATGTGTTAGATCCTCATGAGAACTCCATGATTTAAGATCTTTTGTGTCTATATTTTCTGCATGCTAGTATCAACTTTTGTCTGTTTTTTTTTTTTAATAAGCACCTTTTTACAGTCTAGCTTCTCATGATTGCTTAAGTTTATTCTTTTGTGTGAAATGTGAAAGTTTTTTGTGTTGAATTAGTAAGTCATCTTTTCCACATGAATAATTTATTGCTTGCATATAAGCCATGGATAAATAAATAAGTACATAGATAATAAATTTATGTGTGTACATTCATATTTGTGATACATTATGTATCTATATATGTATATATGTTTGTATGTATGTATAGAGAGTGTGTTAGTTCCCATTTTCATACTACCATAGTTATGTAATTTTCATACTTTTTCTATTTAAGTAAGGCCTTAAAATAGCTTTAAACCCCTTTGGCATTCTCCTCACTGTTTCTATTTGTGTTGAGCCTAATTTGAGTGTTTTGTCTGAACTGAGCTGGTAGTACTGTGAGTGTTTCCATGAGAGCAGTGAACACTGCTGCCAGGTGTTCTGATTCACCCGAGGTCTTTGGCATTGTTTACTGGTGTCCTTGAACCTGCACACTCAAAATCACTTCTTGATCCTGGCAGGGCAAAAGCAAGTTTGTGAGATAGCTGTCTGGAAGTGTGTGTGGAATCTAGGAGGATATAAGGATGACATTCAGTAGCTTGCCTTCCTTCATTCTTTGTTTCTCATGGCTTTTCTTCTTTCACTCTCCATTTCTCCCAACTCCCTTTCCTTCTGCCCCTGCAATAAAGTAAGGGAAAGATCAATGATGTCCTGAAGTTGGGATTATGTATTGCTTATCTGATATTGATTTGCTTGATTATTTATTCTGCAGATAATGAAGCCCTACTTATATGATGGACATCCAGCTACATGCTGAATCTGTAGGTTCTCTAAGCCAATGAGGTAACTGAGCTTGGAATTTACCAAGAGGTATAAGTAAGAGGTTTAGCAGAAACTTCTTAACTGCTGAAAACTCTACATTGTGATTGCACAGAGGGAAGGTTATTTTTTTTTTAAGCTCCCAAATTAGGGTGACCATTGAGAATTAAGTGATATATTATAGTGAACTTAATATGGTATATTAATTGTCCAATTGAGGTGAAAGAGAAATATTTATTTATTTCCTGTTTCTGCAAAGTAAGTACTTATATTTTATATGTACCACTTTCATGGAAATACTATAAATATTTATTTAATTGATTTTATTGTTCTATACCTATGGTTTATTCATTTTACCTAGATTTAAATGTGGTCTATGCAAAAAATTTATTCATGCACATCTGTGTGTGCACATACATACATGTGCACAAAGACACATATACTTTATAGATAAAAATTAAAGAAATGAGATTTATAAAGTAGAAAGAGCTGATTCAGAAAGGTCCACAAATACACTACAAGAATGATCCAAATGTTTTCTGAACCAAGAAACTACTCAACAATAAGAAATCCATTGTAGAAAAGACAATTCTTCTCATTATACCTTCTATATAAGAAAAAAATTGTCAAATGAAATCATAAAAGAAATCATCTTTTGTTCCTAACAAACTGACAACTAATGTATATGTAATGTATATTATAAATTCTCACTTACTCAATTATGAATTAATTATTAAAGCAAAGCAACCAGAAATGTTTAGCCAGTAGTTAAGCTTCTTTCCCTATCTCAGTTTATCAAGTGTTTGTGCTAAAGTCACTGCACTCTGTCCCGTTTATTTTTAGATCCACTCTGTTGTTTAGCATTAATCTCACTGTAACAAGATTAAATTGCGTTCTGGACATGGAAGGAATTCTCTAAGCTAATTAGAATAAGGACAGCCTGCTTTGGGAAATGAACTGTGACCTTGATGTCAATGACACTAATTTTTCCTATTATTCATGGGTAGTGTAGAGGCCCGCATTTATTTACAACCGATTAGAGTTTGATTGTTGCATTCTTAGTATAGATAAACTCAGTGTCAAATAAGTAAGTGGATTTGATAGGAAACTTCCCTAATTTCTAGTGTCTACCTGCTTGAGGACTTACTCTATCTGTGCTGTAATAAAAGTGTCACATGGTTCTTCACGATTACAATCAATTGATACTTCATAGAAATTATTTTGAACACCCCTGTTGTAACACCTCTTTATAGGACATGTTAAGTAGAAAATGAGTCTGTCCTGAACTGGTTCCAAAGAGGTTAATCACCTCATTATAAGGTGAACTTACCTAGAAAGCAATCCCCTGGCATGGCTGCTTGGAACTAACAAGATGCGCTCTACTGCTTCTTGCTACACCTAAGCATTGTTTACTAGTGCTTTTCCTTTTTATTTTTTTAAAATTATTTATTTGAGTGCAACAGACAGACAGAGAGAGAGAGAGAGTCAGAGAGAGAGAGAATGAGCGTACCAGGACCTCCAGCCACTGCAAACAAACTCCAGATGCATGTGCCACCTTGTGCATCTGGCTTATGTGGGGTCCTGGGCAGTCAAGACTTGAACCAGGGTCCTTAGGCTTCACAGGCAAGCGCTTAACTGCTAAGCCATCTCTCCAGGCCCTTGCTTTTCCTTTTTTAGGAGAAGTGGCTACATATCTGTCTTCTGCATTATTGTCTGGTGGAACAAAGTTAATTTTAAAATATTAACACTAAATGACTGATTTTCTTTTAAAAACAGACATCCACATTTGCATAAATAAATACTTGCAAATACAATATTTTGAAGTTCTTATTTTCTGTTTTTAATTTCTACATGGTTTCTAGAATGTGTTCAGAAATCAAATCAGTGTATCTTACTCAAGCAATTCTCATCACCCTACATATTGATACATTCCAGTGCTAAAAGTGGAATAAAACATTTGAGGGAAGAATTAGAAAGCAGAAATATTAGACTTCAATATATTGTGCTATCATATTGTAATTTCTCAGGTTTATCACCTCTCAACTTTGAAGTCTACAGTAAACAAAAGAGAGAGAGAGATAAATGCTATACCTTTGCATTTTCAATACTTTACTTAGCAAACATTTATAATGGGCCCAAATATACACTCATTCCTGATACTACTGCTTCATTCAAACTGTTGACCACCATGTAGTAAGGATTTGGGGTTCTTTTTCCCACCAGTATCAAGCTTATTCCCTGGAAACCCTCTCTGATCATTCTAAGGCTTATTCTTTTGTCTCATTCAGCCTCTGCACATGCTCTTTCAAAGTTAATGTGACTTACTGAAGGCCTTCTATTTTGGCAGCACCTCATTCCACCTATCAAATATTTTGTTTACTATCAGCACATTCAAATGACTCCACAGCTTAGCAATAGGAGACACCTTTATTATTGTGTACACAGCTTCTGTGGGGCAGAAATTCAGTCAAGGCACAGCAGTGGCAGCTTGGCTGTCCCAATGCCTGACCCTTCACCTGGAACTACTCTCAAAGCTGGATGTAGTTTAATATCTTGGGCTACAGTCCTCTGGACCTCATCACTCTCCTGTTTGGTGGTTTGGACTGGAACCTTCTTTGCAGGACCTTGACAGGTTCTCCATGTCACCATGCTTTACCCCAGTGTGGCAATTGAGGGTAACAACAGGCAAAAGCTCTATGGCTTTTTCTGACTTCATTCTGGATAGTGAGTCCTAACATCATTTCTGTACTTTTTCACTAAGAAATGCTATAAAGAGTCCACTCAGACCCAGAAGAAGTAGAAATAGCACTTCTCAAATGGAGAAATATCAAAACATGTATCTTGTTAGAGTTTCTGGAGTCCAGTATAAAATGTAAAATTTTTTTTTTTTTTTTTTGGTGGTATATGCCTTTATTTTTTATTTTTTTTAATTTTTTTATTGACAACTTCTATATTTACATACAAAATTGCATGATATTTCCCTCCTCTGCCCCCATACCCCTTTAGAACTCCAATCTCCATCATATCCCCTCCTTCTCTCCATTAGTCTCTCTTTTAATTTGATGTCATCATCTTTTTTTCTATTATGAGGGTCTTGTGAAGGTATTGCTGGGCACTGCAAGGCCAATTTCTGTCTGGACAGTTGCATTGTAAGGAGTCTTACCCTTCCTTTGGCTCTTCCATTCTATCCGCCCCCTCTTCCTCAATGGGCCCTGAGCCTTGGAGGATGTGACAGAGATGTTTCAGTGCTGGGCACTCCTCCATCCCTTCTTCTCAGCACTGTGTTGCCTTTTGGGTCATCCCAGTGGTCATCGACATCTGAAAAGAGAAGCTTCTCTAACCAGAAGTGAGAGTAGCATTAATATGTGAATATGAACATTAAGTATAGTGATTTCAGGGCAGCTTGGTTGGAATAATATATACATTTAGCCAGACAAGAGGAATGATTCACATAAATGGAGAAGGAAGGAAAGTAAAGAGAGAGGAGGTGGGAAAGAAAGATGAACAGAAGGGAGGGAAAGAGAAAGAAGAAAGAAAAGTAAGAATGTTTTAAAATATTTTATTTATTTACTTATTTGAGAGACAGAGACTGAGACAAAGGCAGGGAAAGAGAGAGAGAGAGACAGAGGGTGGGGAAGAAATGGGTGTGCCAGGGTCTCTATCCACTACTAAAGAACTCTAGACATATGCACCACTTTGTTCATCTGGCATAAATGGGTACTGGGGAATCGAACCTGGGTCCTTAGGCTTTGCAGGCATGCACCCTAACTGATAAGCCATCCCTCCAGCCCAAAAGGGAAGGATTTTAGGACATCCTTTTTATGGTCAAAACATTAATAAAATTTTTGAGAAGTTCAGGTGTTGGGGGCTATCAGTAATTACTGTGAAGTTATGCATGCACCAATTAGTTCCTGCTGGAAAGACAGTACCCCAGAGTATGCCCATTCTGTGCCTCCTAACTTCTTCCTTCTACATCTTCTGCATCTTCCCTAAGCCATGGAGAGTATGCTAGAAATCTCCTTAGTGTTGAGCTCTCTACAGCTTCTTTTTTTCTATTTTGATGAGTTGAGAGTCTCCTCAGTACCAAGACCAGCACTCCAGCACTGTTCTGAGCCTATAAGCATTTTCACACAGAGCTAGGAGGACTACAAAAGGAATGAGAAAACAAAATAGAAGGAGTACCTTGAATGAGGAAATGCTCCTTGGAATGGGAGCAGGAGAGATGGTTTAAAAAAAAAAAAAAGAAGGGCTGGAGAGATAGCTTAGAGGTTAAGGCGCCTGCCTGCTAAGCCTAAGAACGCCAGTTACAATCTCTAGGTCCCACGTTTAGCCAGATGCAAAGTGACTCAAGGGTGCAATGACGCACTTGCCCACAAGGGGGCGGACACATCTGGACTTCGTTCACAGTGGCTGAGAGGCTGCTTGCACACCCATTCTCTCTCTCTCTCTCTCTCTCTATCTCTTTCCCTCTCCCTCTCTCTCCAAAAAAAAAAGAAGATAACATGATAGAAAAATAACCATATTATAGTGTGTTCATACATTAAAGTTCCTGGTATTTTTAACTTTTTGAATATTTTAAAAGTTAAATACAGCAGCCAGCAGAGGGCTCAAGCACACACACACACACACACACACACACACACACACACACACACACACTTAGCCATGCTACAACTCCAGCCATCTAGAGAACATTGGATGAGTCCTTCATGAATACTCACACTGGCAAAGCCATCATTTTTGCTGTGTTGCTTTGCAGGGCTTAGATTATTTAAATCAATAGTCCTTATTTGGAAGTATGCATCTCTTCTGGCAAAGTGTAATTTGAGTTGCTTTTGAAAACCAGCCAATGCATTTCAGAGCCTGTTGTTGCCAAAACCTCAGCAGTGAACAGAGGGAAGTCAAAGGGCATCCGTGTACCCTGGTCTTGCCGAGTAATTAAACAACTTTTGATCACATTTAACAAACAAAACCATCGTTAACTTGATGTTTGCTTCAGTTAAACTAAAAGTCAAAGTGCCAAAACACTTTCTTAATTGTAGTGTTACTAATTAAAGAAAGGCCAAAATGTCTGAAATAATTTTCTAACCAGCTCTGACAGCATTCTCAAAATTTTTGTAGTTAGTTGCATGTAAAGATTTCATGCATATGATATACTATGCAGGTAACTTATTGTATGAACACTTTAAACATCTTTTTGATTTTGAAAGATGATCTTACAAAATATTATTTAATAACATATTCAAAAATATAAACAATATTATATTTTC
Organism: Orientallactaga sibirica; assembly: GCA_036365145.1. NCBI lineage: Eukaryota > Metazoa > Chordata > Mammalia > Rodentia > Dipodidae > Orientallactaga > Orientallactaga sibirica. Next base: position 18,757,058 of record JAEOAD010000022.1, read on the forward strand.
TTTAAAAGTATCATACTAAATTTTATGTATTTAAGATATATTCATTACTGTAATTATATGGCCCATTATAAAAGCAAATTAAACACACACACAACCTACTTAATAAAAAGAAATCATTAGGCAGTTCATAATACCAATTAGTTGTTGAGGTTGTAAGTCCTTTTGCCTACTGACTTAATACTGCAAATGCAATATTAGTAACAATATATTTCATTATTACAATGTACAACATACTTTTTAAGTTATACACACACACACAGATATATATATATATGCATATATATATCAGCATATGAAATCTGTTTAATTTTTATAACTGATAGGAAGGATGATGTCTTTCTATGTTTTAAAAAAAGAAGTTAATTCTGTCACTTATACTGTATGACCCAGTACAGTGGAAGTGTAGCAAACAGTTTAAAAACCTGTGGGAAGTTAATTTTAATGTGCAAAAATGTGAGAGGGTTCCATTTCTTGTCTTCATTCAATAAAGGTTATAACAATTCTATTTGCAACGATGGTGATTATTTAAGTGACAAACTGTCCCACTGATAGATTCTATTCACTTGCTTCCAAAGCTGTTCCTTTTCATACATAAGAAGGTGATAATTAGGTTTTCAGATTAGAATAAAATAATCACGTTCCTTATATAGATGCCTGTTAAAATATATTTCATCCTTCATGTAAACTTTGAAACAATTAAAAGCTGTAAAATACATTGCTGTGAAAACTTCTAAGTGAATGTAGTTGGGTCCCCAAGTTAATGTGAAAATAGCATGACTAAATAGAACATTTAACATGGGAGAAACAAAATGAGACATAATTGGCTTTTCAAGTAAAGCACTGATAGGAAGATTGTCTTGAATATCTGCCTAATAAAACAGAATAACCTGATTTACTTTTTAAAAAAATTCATATACTTAATTTAATTTCTCTTTTGTCCTTGTGTTTTAGAATCGTTATGTGCTTGTATATTAATGCCTTCAACTTCTAATGTGTTTGAGGGTTCACGTTAGTATTAGGTATTGCAATGAAGACTTTTCAAAACTTTTATGACACAAAATTAGCTTGACTTCACATCGTTATGCATAAAAGTGTGCTATTTGATGTTTGAATATCAACAGTGAACACACAATTTATAAGCCCACACTACCAGCATCTTTTAAAGGAGAGACTTCTTTACTTTCATTGGCTTGGGTTGGATGATAGCACATTGACTTAAGGCTCTGAGCCCAATCTTCTAACTTTAAATAACCAAAGGTAATTTCCTCTCCTTAAAACTCACAGGGTATTAAAATTTTTTCCTAAATCTATTTCCTGAACCCAAAATGAGAATGTTCAGTGCACATTCATTTAAAATCCCTTTAAATGTCCTGCCTCCATCACTGTTAACAGAGTGGAGAATGGTGTTGCTCTGAGTGCACAGCATGAAAGGTTAAGGTTTCAGTTAGAAAACATACAAAATTAGTTCCTGTGAAAAGGTAATCTCTAGAGAAATATAAGTAACCAAAAAAAAAAAAAAAAAAAAAAAAAAACTATACTGAAAAGCACTGTAAGTCCTGCAAATGCCATGTACACAATGATGACATAAATGCAGTTATGGTAAGATGTTGGCAAGATGGAATAGAGATTTTTGTTGATAATATGCAAAAACGCCACATCTGTTTTCATTCAATCTGTGCTTATTTCTTTGAGAGAGCATTTATACAGCTGTGAAAACCTAGGGAATTTTTTTTTTTTACAAAACAATTTTGACAAATGCTCATGATTCCACACCAATGAAATGCATTTTAATTTCATTCAGAATGTTCCAAGTTCTCTAGCACATAAACAGTAATAAAACTCATATTGAAGTTATTTTTGTGATTTTAACTTCTCTCCAATTTACGCAAGCAAGTTTTCCTGGTTCTCGCTAAGAAAGAGAATTCTAATCAGAGTTTATAGAAACAAAAAACACACTGATGGGCTGGAAATTTGTACATGATCATGACTTTCGTAGATAACATCGCCTTAAAACACTTCATGAAGTCATAGGGAAAGCATAGACCTCTCATTCTGTACTTGTCTAAATATTGATTCTGATTTGCACCAGCTGTGAAGACTTGGGTTAATTATTTAAACTTTAGAAGTGCCCATTTCATCACCTGTAACGATGAATTAGTAATTCCTCCTTATCAGGGTTATTATAATGGTAACTTATATTGAATAATGCATGCCATGCAGCTGATATGAGACCATTTCTTTTCCTTTTCATTCCTATCTGAATTTACTTTCAAAACCATTATCTGGTGGACATGGTAGCTGGGGACTGCAATGCCAGCACCCAGAATGCAGGTGTAGGAGGATCAAGAATTCAAAGCCATCCTTGGCTACATACGGAAATATAGGAAGTAAGCCTGACTACATGGAACCCTGTCTCAAAAATCAAAACAAATCAAATCAAATTAAAAAAAAAAAAAAAACAGAACTAATTCAACTCAACTTTATGAGAAATCTGATGCAGGAGCCTAATAATTCTCTCAAATTTAGGAAATCTTAGGTGATTCATAGTGAAAACTGGAGTTGGAAGTTGTTTAAAACATTACTAAAATGCTTAACATATATCTGATAATAATCACATACAGCTTTTCTGTGCAACTGCAAGACTCTTAGTAAAATGAGCACAACATTGGGATTAAGAAGATGTGTCATAGTTTCTGGGTATAAAAGCTGCATCCTCTGTGAGGTCGGAATGATTTTGGAAAGACAACAGTTATCATCACTGTCAACATGATTGGCTATGGAAACAGACCACACAAGTATTAGCTTAAATGGTTTCTCAAGCCAACATTATGCCCAGGAAGACACACAGGTGGCCATGGAATTAACTGACTTTTCCAAAAGTGAAAGCAACTTTTCAAACTCTACTCCTTACCCAAAGACAAAGTAAAATGTAGACATTTTCCATCACTGCATAATAAGCAGGTCAGCAAACCATGGCCCACTTGCCAGTTTCAGCTCTCCAATTCCATCATTCATTGTAAAATCAATCAATCAATCAATCAATAATACATAAAACGCCAGGAGTTGCCATAGCAGTACGTACATGCCACCATGAGACTGCCCTGAGTTGACAAAGTGAATTCCAAGTTAGCCTGAGCTAGAAAGACCCTACTTCGAAAAACCAAAGGGGGAGTTTTGTTGGCATACAGCCAAAGTGGCTTTTCTACCATTTATGGTTGCAAAACCCAAGGACTGTGAAGTTGTGATAGAGACCGTATGACCTACAAGGCCCAAAGTATTGACTATCTGGTCCTCTGTAGAGAATCTTTGCCACCCTTGTGACAGATGGAAAACTGTAACTGAGAAAAATGTGTTCAAAAGTCTGTGGGTACATCTCAGAGCAGATGAAGGGAGAGAAAACTTCAGGTTCTCTGATGTGAACCCACATATAAACGTGGTCCAGAAATGCTGTGCCTGAGGAAGGTCAGTAGACTCCAGGTCTGAACAGTGTGGATTCTGAGCTGCTTTGTAGATGCCTCACAAACACAGAACACTAGACCACGTAGAACCGAGGCCCTCAGCAGACTGACCCGGGATTGATTCAGCTTTATGTCCTTGTTAAAAAGCCAGTATATTCCAGAACACATAATTTGATGTTTGAAATGTCTGCGTGGCAAAAACACAGACGGTGGAACCTGACAGGCTCATTCTGACTCCAGGGTCCTTGGCTTACCCCCAAAGAGCAAACAGCTTCACCCTGTTTGGGGTGTCGTGGGAAACTGTTTCCCTGGGGAGGAGAGAACATATATCTTCACCCCAGTAAAAGCACAGGCGACAAGACAAAGTGTAATCATGCCAACAGCAGTTTGGGTGAGCCATCGAGTTTCTGGGGGTTACTTAGAGAGTAGGGTGAGGGGTTGCTCACAAAAACAAAGGAGATGTCCAAAGCACCTCATCATAAAGACGTCTCAGACCATCCTGGATGACGACCTCCCCATAGCCGCCTCTTCCACTCAGAGACGTCTGCACCCGGAAAAGCTCTGCCCAGCACAGGTCAGTGGAGCACACCTGCAGACAGATCAGACCAAGAGTCTCATCTCCAGGAAGTTGTTTTCTCTTTATAAACCTTCTCCTAGACTTGATGACATCCAGAGTCTCTGGAACTTCCTTCCCTCCCCCACCCAAGAAGGAATGTTTCAGTTTCTTATTAACATAGGTCAAAGTCTGCCCTTTGTTTATTATTCCTGGAACTTTAGGGGACTAAGTTCTGGGCCTTCCCAGAGTTGACTTCTTGAATCACAGCCCCGTTTTCCTTTTCTGGAGAGAATATTTCAATTGGAAGGAATCTGCTACACGCCAGTGGGCCTCAGTTTCCTCTTCCAAATAATGGTGCAATAGTATTCTCCCTCCATAAAACACAAAAGTGCATGAATTAATGGACATCAGAAGCTGGGGGCAGTACTTGGCATGTAGGAATTATGTGCAAGGTACAGTTTTGGCTATTTTGACATGCGCATGACATGCGCATCAGACCATCTCACTTGTTCCACAATGTTGTTTATTATAAGGCTTTGAGAAAAGTTCAATCTCTAAAGAATTATATCTGAAAAATTCAAGAAAGTCCTCATAAGATACAATATAAATACTCTGGTTTCTCCTCAGATTATATACATGTTTTACCTTTTACTAAAGATACTTATAAATGACCAGCAAACAATAGTCATCCAGTTCTGAGTCACTACATCTTTTTTTTGGGTGGGGCTTAACCAGATGAAATGAAATGTAACTTCTTCCTCCTGAAGAATAAAATTTGCAACTCTAGGGCCAAAGTGTTTTCTTTAATTAAAAAAAAATCAAGATTAAAAGTTATTTTGAAATTTATTCAGAATAGTTTGGAATTAATATGACAATAAACTTGCACACAGATCCTAGGTAACTGTCTTAGTTGCTTTACCACCTAAAAAGACGGTTGGCCTTTATCATTATTGTGTAAATAAAAAATAGCATATGCATACTGATTTGCTTTTATGTGAAATATTTTATGTGATCTTCAAACGTTGAAGCCCAGAGATGTATGCCATGCCTGCTCTTTTCTATTTGGCAGGAAATATTGCAAGCATATTGATGGTGATAATTAATATTTTCTAAACAGTCAAAAAAACAGGTGTACCTTTCCAAATATATCCAAATCTAATTCAAAGCAAACTTGTTGAATGACTTTTTGAAGGGAGGAATTAAATTAGTCTGAAAGCTTCAGAATAAGAAATGGTTGGAAATCATTTATTTTTAAAGATGTAGTAGGAACGAGTCCACATTCATCATTTTATCTCCCTTGCCTACCCTGTGTATTGTATGTATAAGCATTTGATCAGCATTAAGTGTTATTTATTTTAAACTCTTTTTTTTCTTTTTTTCAAAAAAATGTTTTATTATTTAGTTGTAAGGACAGAGAGAGTGAACGAATGAGTGAATGAGCATGTGCCAGGGCCTATTGCCACTGCAAATGAAGTCCAGACACATGTGCCAATTTGTGCATCTGTCTTTACATGGGTGTGGGAGAATCACCCCAACTTATCAGGATTTGTAATCAAGTGACTTTAACCACTGAGAAATCGCTTTAAAGGTGCTATTGTAATGATTTCTTCTGACATAAATGTTTGGGTAATAAAGTTAATGGTAATAGTAGCTGACTTAATTAAATTATTACATACAAAGTGCTAGCTTTGACAATAACTGTGTCAACATAAGCAGTAAAAGCATAGAAACCACATGCTTATGATCATGTTCAGTCCTTGACTCTCCAGTCCCTAAAAAGGAGTCAATATTCTTTATCAATGTGCCTTAATCTTGGGGGAGAGCATTTTCTCATTCAACTACCCAGTGATTCCAGTGTCTACCTCTTGTCACTGGCTTTGCTTTTCCCGACTTTCCATCTTTCCATAGCAATGCTTAGGCACAATTTGATTCCCACATTTCCTCTTAACATAGGTATGGTCGGATCTTCCACAGAAACAGAGGGGATGTCCCACAGTCATCATGTCCTAATGTCACATTTTCCTAACTCATCATCTTAGTGCCTGTGGATTCCCACTGTATGAGGACAAAAGGTGAATATAACCATGCCAGGGCCTTCCTCAGATCCACTAGAAGGGCACTTGTTTCACTCATTGCTACTGATGTAGTCTCGGAGTCCTTGAAGTTATTAGATATCTGCAAAGATGAAGGAGACCCTCAGGCCTGGGAATCCCAATTTCAGGTGGATGTCCAGTTTTCAAAGAACTGGAAAGGCAGACTCAGATAAGGATGAATTATGAGATTTCTTTTAGGAAGAGCTAAGAGGAAAAGCAAAGCAGGAAAGCCCAGCCCCCCACCAAAAAAAAAATCCTTCCCCAGCTTGGAAGGTAAGGGGGAGTTGATGACGATTTCCTTCACATAGATACCTAAGAGAGGTAAAGCGGGTAAGGGAGAGCAGGAGGCTGACAAGTCTAAAAAGCCAAGAGGCTAACGCATGTGTTTTAGGCCCATCTATATGAATGAAACATCAATCAGAATGAGCCTCATCACCAGACTCAGATATAAGGGACAGACCAGTAGGCTGACTCAGGAAGGGCCAGCTCATAGCTATTAAGCCTGGGATCAGCTGAGGAAGAATCAAGAAGCTGATGTTTAAGTTGATGCAGGTAACCATCTTGGATGAGGCTGGATCCAACGCAGGTTTTAGTCTTGCCAGAGCAGGCAAGGTGGCATCAGTATTTCTCTGGGCCAGTCCCTAGCCCCGTCCCTTCCACTATTTTGATTCACTATAAAGCATACTTATAAAAATAGCATTGCTGGGCTGGAGATATGGCTTAGCTGTTAAGGCACTTGCCTGTGAAGCCTAAGGACTCATGTTTGACTGTCCAGATTCCATGTAAGCCAGACACACAATGACACAAGTGTGCAAGGTCACACGTGATGCAAGCATCTGGAGTTCAACAGAAGTGGCTGGAGGCCCTGGCATCTCTCTCTCTCTCTCTCTCTCTCTCTCTCTGTCTTGCATGAAAAAAGAGGCCATTCTGTTGGGCTTGCAAAAAAATAAGGAAAGAAGAAAGAAAGAAAGAAAGAAAGAAAGAAAGAAAGAAAGAAAGAAAGAAAGAAAGAAAGAAAGAAAGAAAGAAAGAGAGAAAGAGAAGAGAGAAAGGAAGAGAGAGAGAAAGAGAGAAAGAGAGAAAGAAAGAAAGAAAGAAGAAAGAAAGAGAGAAAGAGAAAGAAAGGAAGGAAGGAAGAGAGAGAGAAAGAAAGAAAGAAAGAAAGAAGAGAAAGAAAGAAAGAAAGAAAGAAAGAAAGAAAGAAAGAAAGAAAGGAAAAGAAAGAAAGACAGAGAAGGAATGGAGGGAGGGAGAGAGGAAAGAAGGTAGGAAAGAAGGAAGGAAAGAAGGAAAGAAAGAAATAAGGAAGGAAAGAGGTTAAAAAAAAGAAAAAAAAGACAATTTTCTTCGGCTCACAGAAAGGGTCTCCCAGGGCTACTTCTAGCGTTCTTTGATTACCTCCTCCCACTTAGGATTTTCCTTTTCCTCTTGGACTTGATAATGAGGGGATGAATGTCTGCATCTTTTTCTCTGGTCTTATACTTCTGTGGTGCTGGTTTGCTACCTCCCACCCCTATACAGGCCTTTGTTCTTCTAGTTTGGCAGAAAATCCCCACTGTGTCATCTTCACATGTAGCACCATTGGACCAGCTCTTCTGTCCATGGACCTCTGGTCTCTCCATCTGAAACACCTGCTGTGTGAATTCCAAGACAGGCCCTTAGTCTGGCAGCAAGGCTTAACTGTTACAGCAGTCAGCAGTCAGAAGTACATAACAATAGCTTATTGCCTGGACAGTGTTATCCGTGCAAAGACATGCATTTTGTTGCCATGAGTGAAAAAGGGATTCACAGGCATTCCAGACGACAATATATAACTTTAAAATAAAAAAAAAAAAAAAAAAAAAAAAAAATTCTTTCTTATTGACATTTTTCATGATGAAACATGTTCTTCTTGTGTTTTACTGTTTCATTCCATGGAATAATTTAACAAATATCACAGGATCAAAAATTACTTGTTCCCTAGCAAGTTCTCTATAATAAATTTTGAAAAAGAAAATACACTAAGTTAAAAACAATTGGCTACATTGTTTACATTTTACACTATGGTATGTTCACAGAAATCTAATTAGATAGTTGCACTGAACATTCTCCATGAAAAACTGGCACAAAACTTAATTCAGAACACCTAACCTGCTTGGCTAAAATCTTGATCCAAGAGTCAGTGTTAATTCTCTTATCATTTTGAAGCTTATATTTCCTTATGCACTCATGGGAGAAATACTTACAAAAACAGCTATTATTCTAAGGGAATGTCAAGGTTGAAAAGGAAATTCAATTCTAATATGTGGGATTTAGAACATATCTTGTCTTAAGGAATTTTTAATGGTTAAATATGTAAGCAGGCCTCAAGAAAGTAGACACAGATATTATAGGCAAATGAAAGTAGTAGGTGGTTATTGTAGCTGGAAAGGCTCCCAGAGCAGATGGTTTTTTAGGAGTTTTTGAAGGAGAAGAGCAAGGTGGCCTGCCTGGCATGTATTAATTGGGTGCCTGTTCCAAGTATAGGGGGTGGTGGAAGAATGTGTGATGTCTTGAGTGGGCGAATGATACAAACAGGCACAACTTCAAAATAACCTGGAATTTATATCTCAGAAACTTGCAGACGATTCACAAAAAAAAAAAAAAAAAAAAAAAAAAAAAAAAAAAAAAAACAGTTTTGTCTGTAAGGAATAAGAAGATGCTGAGGTACAAAAGCATAGAGTTAGCACTACATAAAATAGAATTCAGCAAGCCTTGCCCAGCAGCTTCACATTTAACATTGGCAGCATCAACAATGAATCATTTCCTGATTGGGAATAAAAAATTAGTGAAATTAGTTGCAGTATCTCTATTTAAAAGTAACAGATCTAATTAAGACTGGTAGTGCATATGACAGTAATCCAGGCTGCTCAGGAGGCTGAGGCAGGAGGATGGTAAGAATGGGGAGGATCCTAGGTGTATAAGCAAGACCCTTTCTCAAATAAATTTTAAAAACCTGAGGTTATAGCTCAATGGTGAGTATATATATTTATATGCAGTGTAAACAGAGAGAGAGAGGAGTGAAACAGACAGAGAATGAATATGGGTGCACTAGGGCTTCCTGCTGCCTCAAACAAACTCCAGATGTATTCATGACAGTGCATCTGGCTTTATGTGGGTACTGGAAAATCAAACCCAGTTTGTTGGGCTTTGCAGGCAAACACCCTAACCACTGAGCAATCTCTCTAGCCCACATTTAAAATACCTAATTATTGAGTGCCAATATTTTCTATTCATGCTTGATAAGTACAGATTCTTTGAGAAAAATGCTTCACATAATATAGCCGTATTTCTTATTTTGATTTAAACTTATATTTATCTAATACAGAAGATCCTAAAAATATGATATTTACTTAGTCTCATGAGGTCGTTTGAAACACATATACACTGTGTACATCTAAATCAGGTTAAACACATCTATCTCCTCAAACACTTATTTCTTTGTGGTGAAAATATTTAGCATCTTTTCTTCTAGCTTCTTGAAATTCAGAGTACACTATTATAACATATAACTTCTAATTTAGTACAAACTGAATAACCCATCCCTATATTTCCCTCATTCCTATATGCCTGAGCCTCTCATCACCCCCATTTTACTTTCAACTTCTCTCAGAGCCATCTTTTTAGATCCTAAATTTGCAAAGGATTAACAGCATTTTCCTTCTATGTCTATCTTAATGTAAGAATGTAGGGTTTTACCCATGTTATAAAATATAACAAGAGTCCAGTTCTTTTATGCAGACTGTCCTCCTCTAGTATGAAAATTAGTTACTTTTCTTGCTTCCGTGTCAAAATACCTGACAAGAAGAACTTAAGGGAGGAAGGGTTTATTCTGATAAGCTGATCCAGAGACTCTAGTCCATCACAGTGGGGAAGGCACAGCAGCGGGAGCAGGAGGCATCTGGTCACATCACATGTGCAAGGAGGAAGCAGAGGGAGATGAGTGCTGATCCTCAGCTAACTATCTCTTTGTACTTCAGCCTCAGGCTCCCACACATGGGGACTTGGCTTCCACAGCTAAGGTGCTTCATCCCACATTTGTTAAGCTGATCTAGAAACTCCTACGTAGACAGGAAATTTGCCTCCTAGGTTGTTCTAGAGCCAATCAAATTGACAGTCAAGATTAACCATCACAGGGCTGGAGAAGTGGCTTAGTGCCTGAGTAGCTTGGATACAAACCCTAAGTACCCAGGTTCAATCCCCCTGTACACACACACACACACATGAGTCAGATGAACACAGAGTGGTGCATGCTTCTGGAGTTCTTTTGCAGTGGCTGGAGACCCTGGCACATCCGTTCTCTCTCTCTCTCTCTCTCTCTCTCTCTCTCTCTCTCTCTCTCTCCATCTGTCTGTCTCTCTCTCTCTCTCTCTCTCTCTCTCAGATAAATAAAAAAATAAAAATATGATTAATCATCACTGTATTATGTTCCCCATAGTCTTTATCCACTCATCACTCATTGCTTGATAAACACTTGGCTGCTGTAAATTATTTGGCAACAGAAGCCAAAGTGCCACCTCCACCTTCACTGAGACCTGTTAGCTTTTGTTTTATCAGTAGTAAGTAGTCTCACTTGAGTGAGGTGATATCTCATGTGGATTTTGAGTAGATTTTTCTGATTAGTGTAAAGAGCATTTTGAATGATTCTTTTGAGCAATGCCTATTTATGTCTAGTACCCATTTTAAGTCTTTTATTTCCTATTGCATTTCCTAATTGCATATATATTCTAAATTTCTAACCATATATTCTGAAATACTACAGCTCAAAAAGATAGAGATTGTTTTATGTAGTTCTATAGGTTGCTTATTCTTTTTTTTTTTTTTTTTTTTTGAGTAGATGTTTATGATAGATGTAATCATGTCTCTTCTCTCTCTCTTTTTTTTTTTGGAGAGAGACAGAGAAAGAGAGGGAGAGGAAGATAGATAGAGATGGGGGCACCAGCTGTTGTGAACAAAATCCAGATGCATGCACACCCTTGTGGTCAAGTGCAGCATTGCGCCCTTGTGTCACTGCATGTGGCTAAACGCGGCACCTGGAGATTGGAACCGCTGGAGATTGGAACCACTGTTCTTAGGCTTAGGAGGCAGGCGCCTTAACCCCTAAGCCATCTCTCCAGCCCTCTTTGTTTTTGCATGTTCTGCTTCTGGAGTCTTATCCAAAGTATCCTAATATCCTCAGGTGTTTCTCCTGTGATTTCCCCTACTATTTCCATGGTATCAAGGGTCATTCCTATGTCCTTAATCAGTATTTACTTGGTTTATGTATCTGGTCAGAGACAGAGGTCTAGGGCTCACTTTTTTATGTATATATCTAGTTTTCGATTTATTAAAAAAAAACTGTGGCCGGGCGTTGTGGCACACCCCTTTAATCCCAGCACTCGGGAGGCAGAGGTAGGAGGATCGCCGAGAGTTCAAGGCCACCCTGAGACTACATAGTGAATTCCAGGTCAGCCTGGACCAGAGTGAGACCCTACCTCGCAAAACCAAAAAAAAAAAAAAAAAAAAAAAAAAAAAAAAAAAACTGTCCATTTAATGACTATTATTTTCATTGAAGAGAAGTTAGCTGTGGTTTCATTTGTACATTTCTTGCTCTTCTGTTCTGTTGGGCTTTGATCCTGTATGATGTATCCTGCTACTTACTTATGTTTAAGGTGACTTTGAGTATTCAGGAGTTGTGTAGTTTTATTTTGTGGTTCCATATATATTGCACAATGTTTCCCTGATACCCTTTGGTTCTTTGTTTTCCATTGACTAGGATGTCAAGAATAATGTTAAAAATTATACGATGAAAGAGAGTTCCTTGTTTTCTTCCAGATTTTAGAGAAGGAAAAAAAAATCGGCTTTCTCTCAGTGTAGCATTTGCAATTTGGTGTATTTGATTTTATTTCTAATTTCTCCAGTTTTATATAATCATGGAAGAATGAGGAATTTTATTTAAAAAAACACGTTTCTGAGTCTATTGAGACAATTGTAGGTTTATTAACTGTGAGCTTTAGAGTATGAATTTCTCATAGTGGCCATATTTCCATCCAGTTATGCTCTTAGAACCCCTCTGCCCCACCCTCCTATCTCTAGGCACACCCCGCAGTGGGGCTATTGGTACTCACTGTGGGGGAATGAATGCACCAGTCTCAGGGAAGTGATGGTGGGGGAGACGATGCCTCTGGATATTCCTTCTTACAGTGTTTCCTGACCACTGCCTGGTGTGTTATAAGTCTCCTCTAGGGTTGAGCTCACAGCAACCTCGGACTTTTTGCTGTGATGAGTTTTGAGTATTGTCAGTGTCTATCACCACCTCCTTGGAGCTGTCAGACTAGCAGTGAGAAGAGGACATTGCTTAAATTACCACTTTTTTTTTTAAATAATGGCTCTTGGGCCCTGGCTGATGTGATAGCCAGGAAGGTGATGTTTCTCAAGCTATCATGTTTTGTTTTGTTTTCCTTATCTGTTGACATCTTGTATCTTCTTTACTGATCTGTATATGTTGAGTCATTCTTGCATGCCTTGTATATATTTCACCTGATTAGAATGCATATTTTTATTGTGCTACTGCATTTAAGTTTGCTGGTATTTTATCTATATTAATGGTATTTGAAGCTATTCATGTTCATGGACTGTAGCTTGCTTTGTAGTCATTGTTGTGTCCTTGTTGGTTTTGGTATTGAGACAATACTGGTTTCATTTTTTGAAAGAATTTCATTAAGTATTAGTTCTTTAAATATTGGTAGTATTGGTAGAATTTAATAGTAAAGCCAATTGTACCATGGCCTTTTTTTGTTTTGTTTTGTTTTGTTTTTTTCATTTTTCGGTTTTTCAAGGTATGGTCTTGCTCTAGCCCAGGCTGACCTGGAATTCACTATGTAATCTCAGGGTGGCCTTGAACTCATGGCGATCCTCCTACCTTTGCTTCCCGAATGCCCAGCTAAGGCCTTTCTTTCACTGTGAATGTTTTATAACTTACTCTATCTTGTTACTCAGCAGTCTGTTCAGATTTTCTACTGTTCATAATTCAAGCTTAGTAATGTGTGTGTGTGTGTGTGTGTGTGTGTGTGTGTGTGAATTGTCCCATTTATTAGGTGAGAAATTTGCTGCAGTATAGTTGTTCATAATAACAACTAGTGATCCTTTATAATCCTATGGTCATCAGGTCTATTTTCTCTCATTGCATTACTGATTTTACCTCTTTTTTATTCTATTTTCTCTTAGTCTGTTCTTTTGTCTACTTGGTTATCTTTGCAAAGAATTTTGTTTTTGTTTCCTGCTTTAAATTAGTTTCTGCTCTGATCTCTGTTTATTTTCTTGCATTGATTTTAGATTTCTTTTATTACTATCCGAGTTCCTTGTGCTTTATCAGTAGTTTGGTTTTTTTCCAGACATTTCTGCTATTTGTAGTAGGCAATGATTGACATACTACTTTTGTTATATCTCATATTTAGTATGTTTCATGTGTTTCAAGAAATTTTCACTTCTTTCAAGGAATTAATTAAAATTTCCTTTATTTCTTTCTTGATTTCTTGGTTGGTCAAAAATAAGTTGTTTAATTTCCTTGAATCTACAAAATTTACTAAGCTTTTCTCGTAATTGCTTTCTAATTTTATTCCATTTATAGTTAAAAAGACACTCAATATTCTTTCAGTTATTTTTCATATTTTGAAATTTGTTCTGTGAACTATCAAGTGTTCTATTCTGTAAAACTTCCCATATGTTGTTGAGATGAATATATATCCTACAGTAGTTAGAATTTTCTGGATATGTCTGGTCCTTTGGTACTAATTCACTTTAATGGGTTGTCTCCTTATTATTGACAGTCTGTTTTATCTCTGTTGAATATTTCTGATTTTTTAAGCCTCCTGATATAATTATGTTGGTGTCATTTTCCCCCAAGTTCTATGATATCTGCTTGTATATTTGTAAGCTAAATCTTGTGTACATTTATCTCTAGAATTCTATTTTTTCCTTGCTAATATGACATCATGATCATCAGAGTGTGGCCTTTTGTGTAATTATTTACTACTGCTTATTTAAAATCTATTTTATTGGCATGGAGGGCTTGCTTAGTAGTTAAGGTGTTTGCCTACAAAGCCAAAGACCCAGGTTTGATTCCCCAGGACCCACATTAGCTAGATGCACAAGGGGGTGCATGCATCTGGAGTTTGTTTGCAGTGGCTGGAGGCCTTGATGTGCCCATTCTCTCTTTCTCTCACCCTCTTTCTCTGTCAAATAAATAAATAAATAAATCCATTTTATCTACATGCAAGTCAGCTCTTACTTTGCTTTAAATCCCATTTTTATCAAAAAACATTTTCAGTTTATGTATGTCCTTAGAAAAGAAGTAGGTTTCTTTCAAGTATCATATAATTGGACTTTGAGTCTTTAAAAAAGTATTCAAGGGCTAGAAAGGTGGCTCAGATGTTTAAGGTGCTTGCTAGCAAAGTCAGATGCCCCTGGTTCAATTTCCTAGTACCCTCATAATACCAGATGCACAGTCACATGTGTCTGGTGTTCCATTGCAGTGGCAATGGGATTTGGCATGCCCATTTTCTCTCTCTCATAAAAATTTAAAACTAAGAAAAATCACTTACTTGATGTCATTCAATTGAAGAATTTAATTTCAGTTTGAGGCAGTTATCAAAGTTATAATTGGTAATGTCTGAAGACAGCCATTTTTAAATACATTTTATAGTTTTATTGTATTTTTCTTTATTCCTTGTTTACAATTTTATATATTTTAATTTTTTTCTTTAATACTTTGTTTATTCCTTCCATATTATGGTTAGTTTGCTGTTATAGATTGTGTTTAACAGAAGGCTTAGAAGATATTTTGTTATAGCAAGCTACTATGAAGCAAGAGAGCAGTTATAAACTAACAAAAGAAACAAAAAAGATCTATACCTTTAAAAAGCTCTGCCTGTATATTGTATTCTTTTCAGTTTGAATTTAAGTTGCTTCATATATATATATATATATATATATATATATATATATATATATATATATATATATATTTTTTATATTTCCTATCCTTAACATATATATTTTTAGAATTTGAATTAGTTGGTATTTTATTATTTATAGATATAAATAGCTTATATACCATATTTATAATATTAATCTTTTCAGAATTTTTCTGTTCAGTTATTTTAATTTTATTTTTTGTTTTTTTGAGGTAGGGTCTCACTCTAGCTCAGGCTGACCTGGAATTCACTATGTAGTCTCGGGGTGGCCTTGAACTCACGGTCCTCCTACTTCTGCCTCTGGAGTGCTGGGATTAAAGGCATGCACCACCACACCTGGTTCTGTTCAGTGATTTTTACTAGGAAGTTTCAGACTTACTAGTGCTTTGCTATTCATTTATGTCCACTTATTTTAATGGATGAATTCCCTTAGCTTTGGTTTGTAAGGGATTGCCTTTATTTATCTTAATTTTTGAGTTCAGTATTTCCTAATTCAGTATTTTTCATTGTTACTTTTCTGGGCTTTTTGCTTTTCCTTCAATAACATAAAATTCTGGTGTCACTCTGTTCTATCATATAATATTTCTGTTGCTTAGCCTTTCTTTTCCAGCTTGAGAATCTTCTCTTTGCCTTTAACCTTTAGAGCTCAATCATTACATGTCTTAAGATAGACTTGAATTATATCAGACTGACATTTTGATCTTCTTATACCTAAATACTTGCATCCTTGTCTAAGTTTGGAGAAGTTTCTTTAGGATAAATTTCTTTAGGATTTATACCATACATTCAAATCTATCTTGAAACTCAAAACCTATCTATAGAGTGAATTTTGGCTTACAAGTTAAAAAAAAAATTGTAAGTTTCATGAGAGATATTTCCTTTGGTAAGATATAGAAATCTGGTAAATTCCTAAAACATGAGAAAAATAAGTTTCATAAAATATAGTACTAGCTTTTGAATATAGAAAATTTAAAAAGAAATTCTGAAAATAACTTTTGAAAATTTATATTTGTGTGAATGTTTCTGTAAAATAGCCAGTAACCTGCACAAAGTTTTTACCATTAGTTACCCTAAGGCTTTTTTTTTTTTTTTTTTTTTTTTTTTTTTTTTCTGTGACTATTCATTTTTGTCATTGACTTGGTCAGGATTATGTTTGGATGCTCACCAATCTTCATCTAAACTTTGCCAATAATCTAGTTATAAAATTGTATTAAAATAATTCATCATCCAGGAATTGATATCATGAATGACAATTAGTAGTTGCTTTTATTTTCTATTGTTTTAATATTTAAATTTTTAATGCATAGTACATTATAATATATGCATATGTCAATCTTTCAGAACACAATGTTTGTTTCATTATATCTTCATGCTTTGTATTGCTATAGTGTTATTTTAAGACAAATGTATATGCATTTTGTTATATTTTAAACTCAGGCCAAGTAGTGGAAATAAAAAAGTAGTGGAAAAGAAAAATGCATTGCTTTTCCATTTATATCATGGAAACTGAAGGACAAGTTCTTTAGAACAAAACACCTTTCTAAAAGGTAAAAAAAAAAGAAGATATGGCTTAGGGGTTAAGGGGCTTGCCAGCAAACTCTCAGTACCCATGCTTGACTCTCCAGATCCCAAATAAGCCAGGCACACAAAGGTGAGGCAAGCATAAGGTCACACATGCCCACTAGGTGGTGCAAGAGTCTGGAGTTTGAACTACACTGGCTGAGGCCCTTTTGTGCCAATTCTCTCTCTCTCTCTCTCTCTCTTGCTCTTTCTTAAAAAAAAAAAAACAAAAAACTTCCTTCTTTAAAAAACTCATAATTTACAAATTATGTAATTTAGCAACAAAATTAACTTCTCATGTTGGTTTTTCTCAATTATTTAGATGTTTATCATGCATTTATTAGTAAAATAGTAAAAATAAACAATTTTGTATCAAATGACCATAATTCTAGAAAATAATTGTCAATCTTAATAGCAAAGATCTTATGTTGGTTGTCTCTAAGTGAAGAATTAGAGTAATAGCAGAAATTTAGATAACAGCGATAGTGGTAGATAATCTGAAGTATATTAGGACTTTGCGCCATACCTTTATGTTCATAAATTTGAAAAATATTACTTTAATGTACATATAATCTATGTATAATATTCTTACATAAACTTATTACAGTGACAAAATGGAAGCATTCATTAGTGGGCCTATGGCATTTCAGTTTCAGAATACATTGTTTATTATGTATGTTTTTAAAGACTACAATTAAGAGTACAGTATTCAGAATCACATCTTAAAATCTTAGGGTTTTAAAAATCTCATGGAGCTAGGATAGGGCTTAGAAGTTAATGGCATTTGCCTCAAAATCCTGTTTGCCTCAATGTGATTCCCCAGCATCCACATAAAGCTGGATTCAGAAGTAACAAATAAATGTAGCATTCATTTGCAATGGCAAGAGGTACTGATGCACGCATGCACATACGTACACATAAATAAAATTAGAAAAGTTTAAGAAACTACAAATACTCATTACAATGGGTGCATTTTAACGTGGTATTTTATGTGTGTCACATTGATTTGTGGGGTTGAGGGTATGGATAGGACTATTTCATAGAGCCCTATGAAAATAAAAATGATAGATCAATGTGAAATCTTCTTTTCTATTATTTTTCAATGTTATTTTTAGCATGCAATATCAAGCTATTTCTTGGAATCTAGAAGTAGATAATAAGGAGAAGATGAAAGTTATAAAGTTGAGAATGCCTGCATAAAAAATGAAGAATTAACAAAGAACATAAGTTGAATTCTGGAAATTACAGTAAATAATAGCAGCATCAAAACAACAAAAATACTAATTAACAAAATTTGTGAAACTAGTGTGTGTCTGTGTGTGTGTATGTAGAAAGAGAGAGACAGAGACAGAGAGACAGAAAGAGTGACTGAAACTTGCCCAGAAAGGGTGGATTATTTTCTAATGAAAAAAGTGGACCCTGTCTATTTAGTTTCAGCAATGAAAGCTGGAGTGTAACAGATTATCTTCAAAAACTTTAAAGGAAATAATACTTAAGTTATGTTAAGTTATGAGTTGAATATAAAAATATAGTCTAAACTATCAGTTACTTAGGACCACAAAGAAGTAAAACAATATTCTTCTTAAAGTGTGCTTATCTCAGCTGGTGGTGGTGCATGCTGTAACCACAGTTACCCCAAAGACTGAGGCAGGAGGATGGCAAGTGCAGGGCCCACCTGGGACAACAGAGCAAGTTCAAGACCAATATGGAAAACTTTGTGATATCTGTCTGTAAAATGAAAAAAATAAATAAAATAAAATAAAATAAGAAAGAGGGCTATTAAGCAGCTCAGCCATGAAGCATTTTCCTAGCATTTATGAAACCCTCAGGGCAACTGAACTGAGTTTTATTCCTCAGTACTTCAAAGATGAAGAAATTATCTGAAAAAAAGACTTTTATGAGGAAGTTTGACAATGTATTTCTTTTCAAGAACAAAACATTTAGCATAGG
The DNA here is from genome assembly GCA_036365145.1 of Orientallactaga sibirica. Taxonomy (NCBI): domain Eukaryota; kingdom Metazoa; phylum Chordata; class Mammalia; order Rodentia; family Dipodidae; genus Orientallactaga; species Orientallactaga sibirica. The sequence continues at coordinate 18,775,647 of JAEOAD010000022.1, forward strand.
AGAAATATTTTTTTAGAAAAGCAGATGAATATCAACATTAATTGGGTAACTAATGATCAATTGAGATTAAATGACCAAGTATAATTAAAACATGTAAATTGGAAGAGAAAGGTGAGAATTTACTGACTCTGAAGTAGCCATTCTTCAGGAGAAAATTCTGCTACCAAAAGATATAATGAAATGAATCTAAAATAATGTTAAGGAATATAGAAAAATGTAAAAGATGCATAGAAAGGTCAATAGCCATAGAGAAAAAATAAACACATAACCAGCACATGGTTATGAATTAATCTAGAAAATTGAAAACAGATACAGCCAGTTGTGCTGGTGCACGCCTTTAATCCCAGCACTCAGGAGGCAGAGGTAGGAGGATCATTGTGAGTCTGAGGTCAGCCTGGAGGTACAAAATGAGTTCCAGGCCAGCTTGAGATAGAGTAAGATCATGCCAATGCATACATACATACTCTCTCTCTCTCTCTCTCTCTCTCTCTCTCTCTCTGTGTGTGTGTGTCTATCCTTGCAACAGATGAATCATAGATCAAAACTCTACTGAGAAGAAAATTTAGAGATGATATTTAATAAAATGTAATGCATTAAAATTGTAATAATAGAAATATCTTAGAGCTTTAAGTAATATAGCTATAACTCCTTTAGAAAAGTTATTTTAAAAATATTAATGATAACATTGGATATTCATCTTTGATTATACATTCATAGGCCTTTCCAAGACCTCAGTAACAAAGTTCAACTCAGAATATAGTAGGAAAATTCAGAGCTAATTTCAGGTGTTGGAAGAGAGGCAATATTCTAAGCGAACACTAGGAAATCAAATTTTGATATGTATCATAACTTCTATATAAACATACATATTTTGTTAAAAAATTCTACCAAATCATAACAAGGTTGTATTTCATCCCAAAATAACAAGGATAACTCAATATCAAATTTTTATTATAAAATCTTTAAAAACAATTATTAAAATCCAAATAAAAGAAAAATAAATGCAATAGATAGCATTTAATATTTGCTCCTAATTAAATGTCTTAGCATAATGGGAATGAGAGAAGTAAATAAAACAAAAGCAATCTTTACCAAGCCTAATATATGGTAAAAAATGGAAATATTCTTTTTGATTCAGAAGTGATTTCAAATACACAGTTTTTATTTCTCTAGCATTCTCACACAAAATAACTTACTGCACTGAAAAACTAAATATAATGATAATAAAAAAAAAAAAAAACAGAAGCCAGGCGTGGTGGCACACACTTTTAATCCCAGCACTCAGGAGGCAGAGGTAGGAGGATTGCCATGAGTTTGAGGCCACCCTGAGACTACACAGTGAATTCCAGGTCAGCCTGAGCAAGAGGGAGACCCTACCTCAAAAAAAAAAAAAAAAAAAAAAAAAAAAAAAACTTAAAGAGTTTTAGAATAAAACATGAGAGCATTTTTTCAGTGGGAAAGACTTTCTTGAGACAAACTGAAATTTTTAGAACACTAAAGGAAAGGAAACCTTTTCTGTGTAAAGGGGAGAAAGTACGAGTGACCGAGTGGCCACAGAGATCTTCCTCCAATCCCAGTATTGCTGAATCAATCAAAAGTAAAACAAGAGGAAATGTAAGGGACATCCATAAAAATCATGCAATGTCTACAACTGGAAAAAACATTACTGTTTTGATATAAAAGTGATTTTGAATATACAGATGAAGATAAACCATTTGGTCCTAGATTCATTTTTTAATGGAATTAGAAAAAAAAAAAAGAGAGAAAGAGAGAGAGAGTGCCAAATAAACACAATAATATCTACCCCACTGGTTTCAATTAGGAAAAAGCAAATAAATTATAAGCTATTACTTTATGGCTAGAGGATATAGCTTGACAGTCCAGGTTCTGAAACAGATGTGAAGCAGAAGCCACTTTTTTTTTTTGGTATAATTTCTTTTTTGTTTATTAAGTAGAAAGGTATATGGACACATCATGTTCTAGTACCATCATTTCCCTCCTCAAAGCCCCATACCACTGACGGGATTGCTGATATCCCCTGAGTTGTGAGCTGTGAGATGTGAGAGCATTGGTCAGTCATTTTAAGGAGGGGGGGACAGTACCTCTGGACATCTACTCTGTGGCTCTTATAATTGTTCTGCCCCTTCCTACCCCCCCGCACCCCCCCCCACTCCGGGAAAATTCCCTGAGCCATGGTGGTTGTGTTTTTAGTCTACTTTAGTGTTGTGCTCTCACAACACTGCTTTGGTGAATTTTGTGTATCCTCAGTGTCTGTCTCCATGACCCTGTCACTGATTGACAGACTTGCTATTGAAGCAGCACTCTTGCTCATCTGGCCAGTTCCTCCTGTGTGATTTCACCTGGGCCCTGGCTGATGTGCAAGGTTTATTTCTTCGTTCATGCTGCCTTCTGCAGAAGAAAGCTGATTCTCTAACGGAGACTGATTTCAGCACAGGTTCAATCTAATAAGTGTTATTAGGAAACATTTTGGAGAGTGGAACATCTCTTTTGGCTAAAGACTTCTGGGAGCAAAAGCAAATTTTAAGTGCCTCTTCTGTCATCTATTGATCTAGCTATACTCTATATACATACATACATACATACATACATACATACATACATACATACATACATAGGCATAAACACTTGTGTCTCGACAGTAGATATAAATTAACACAAGCATCTAGTCTATAGACATAAATTAAAGGTGTTCATTTGCTAAAACCTAATAATTACATTTCTGGGTCTTATGCTTTATAAAGTATTCCTCACCTTAGTTGTCACAGGAGACTTTTCAAATAATGCCCACCACTCTGCGTGATTTACATCCTGCTGTGGTCAGAAGAAAGAACAGAGATGGAGATACCAGAATACCTAATCTCCAAGTATACTGCAGAACACAACACTAGTGGCGAAGACATCACGATACTGGTACCACAACAGACTTGGAAAGCAATGGAACAGAATCTATACATCCTAGAAAGCAATCCACACTGCACAGCCACATAATCTTGGACAAATGATCCAAAAAGATTGAGCAGAAAAAATGACAGCTTATTCAGCAAATGGAACTCACAAAACTGGATATGGATATTGGACTTTAGGAATATGAAATTAGATCTCTATCCCACTGCGTACAAACACTGGGTGTGAGTAGACCATGGTAGCAAATTCAACAGCAAACATCATTCCTTAATGAGAGTGAAGGGAAATGGGCTACATCTATCAACCCCAATCCATTTCATCAACTCACTGTAGAAAAAAATGAGAAAATTGTGGAAAATAACACAAACACAAATCTCTGAGATGAGTTGTAGAACTGCAAAAACTTCCATAGGATATATGCATGAATTCACAGAAACGAATGCCACAATGAAAAAAGTGGTCAGTCAAGGTGGAGAGAGGAAGGGAGAATGAGTGACCAGTGAGGACACATAGGAAGACTCACTTTCACATACTACATTTCACTTTACCAGTTTGTGAAGGGAACATAAATCGTTGTGGTATTCATATTCTTTATCAAATTCCATACCTAGAATATTCTTCGTGTTTGGGTGTGTGATTTTGTATAGTGTGGTTGGTGTGTGTGGTACACATGTGGTAGATAGCATGTGCATGCAGATCAATGTGCCTATACACAGAGATTAGAGGAGAGTGTTGGGTAACTTCCTTTATCACTCATTTGCATGTATCCTTGAGACAGAGCCTCTCAGAGAACCCAGAGCTGCAATAGTTCTGAACAGACTGGCTACCCAGGGAGCCCCTGCAATTCTCTGCTTCCTAGTGCACTGGTGGTCCAGTGCAGTGTCGCCATGCACAGCTGTCTATAGGGGTGCTAAGGAATTGAATTTGGGATGAGTCAGGCCCTTCCAGGTCCCCACTCTTACCCACTAAGCCATCTCTCCATCCACAAAACATTTTATAATGTTTTATCTCTGTAAAAAAAAAAATGTTTTACTGCCATTATATTAAAATTTTTCTTAAGCAAACATCCAAAGTGTCATATGAAGCCTCATTATGATTTACTGAATCATAACACTGAAAGGGAGCAGCTTATATGACCAATAATCTAGTACAGGGGGCGTGTGAAGGAACAGTTGGGGGAGGTAAGCAGAAGCAATGCAAAGCAAGCCTGCCTTGAGAGAAACATGCCCATTTATGCTAGTTTCTCCTGTTGTTTAGACACTTTGGTTGAAACTCACCTAAATAAGCTTCTCCTGAGGAACCTTTAAAAAAATGAAACTAAAAACTTTTAGAAAATTATACTTTCTCCATTATTGCATCATTTTCATGCCTACAAGGGACTTGAAATATATATATATTTTTAATCTTGGAAACTTAAAGGTTAGAGAGTGTTACTACATTTTTTTTTCTATTACTTAGATTCTAAAGCTTGGAAAAGTTAACCTTTCAAAAGGTATAAGGAAGATAATAAGGTGATACTTAATTATCTATTCCTTTCAAGAATATTGTGCTATTCTGAAATCTGTTCTTGCTACCAGCATTTATTATGATTGTTAGAAGGACATCTAGCTGCATAATGTCAGGCTCTAATTTGAGATAAAACAATGTGTCCAACTACCCTGTCATCTATAATTCACAGTCACTCATAAATGTAGTTCATTGAAATCTCACCCACGCTCTTACTTCTGTCCTCACAGAAAGATTCACAACATTTCATTTTTTTTAATTTAAATTATTATGTTACCTGTACAGAGGTTTAGAGCAACAAATTGTTCTCAATAAACACATAATATAAGTCTGACTTAACAATATACAATATATCTTTAATGAGAGGGTCTGCATTTCATTTTTTTTTTTTTTTTTTTTTTTTACCTTTTTTTCCTTTGTAGAACATGAGTACAGAAATAACAAAGTGTTTCTGGTGCTTTCTCTGCTCAGTCTTTCTCCAAATGTCACAGGCTTGGTAGGGTGTTTAAAAATCCAACTCACTTTGCTCTCTTGACCCACTAATGCAACTCCATCAGGCTCACGGATAAGCATTGACAACAGACAACTTGATAACAAGGCAGAAAACCCCAGTCCTGGGTTAATCCTGACTCCGAGTGTTACACTCACAACTGGGTTTTGAAATCTGTCAGATTTGAATTAATTTGTCTTACTACTCAGAGTTTTAGTCTGATTTAGATAGAAAATTATGTGGGGAAAATTTCTTGTTCTCAAGCTTCAGTATTGCTGTGGTCATCTAGGCGCTGGGATACATTAATCGTTTTTGTCATTCTGTGACCTTGTAAGCAAAGACTGATCCATAATTGGTTGATTGATTATGTAATTGTGTTTTGCCTATGCTGTGGGGAAAAATATCAAATTCTATGCAGTAGTTTCTTTGTCCTTTTTTTTTTCCATTACATAAAAAGAAATAAGATCTGTCTTTAAAGACTTTTCCCTGGAATTCTCTAAGGCATAATTTCATAGTCATTTCCTAAGAAGGGCTTAAGTAGAACCCTAGGGAGAAGTTTGGGGGTTATAGAGTAAGTGGGGAATTAACTTTTAAAATCCCATGATAAATTATTGAAAATATTTTAATTCACTAGAGATTAACTTGAAGACAATTCTGTCTTGAAAGATTACCTTTCAAGATGCAAATTGACACAATTATGTTAGTTGAAAACATATTTAGGGGGTATGCAATCAAAATAACAAATCAATTAAATAAAGCCAGCACGTGTAATCACATGTGATAAGTAAATCATTTCTAATGAGAAACTTTAAAGAATATGTTTATCATAGTTTTAAGTGTGGAGCACATTTTGTACAGAATCAATACTGTACCTCAGTTTGGATTCATTTTTTTTTTTTTTTTTAAATCCACAAGCCAATAAGGCCATAAGTTGTGCCTAGGAAAGTCGAAATAAATGAAATGGATAAAGAGTTTAGAATGATCATTTTATTTTATATTTACTGAATAAAGAAAAAGTTGAATACTTAATGGAATTAGTTACTAAATAGTAACTACTGATTAATTTTTACTGATATTCTTGGCTTGTTGCTTTTTGTTTGTTCTGTTAGTGCTCTAGTTCTTTCTTATATTTAAAAATGAAATATGTCTTCATAAATCATTAAGACTTGGCTTCTAGAAAATATTTTGTGCATAAAAAACAAAATTTATGGTTTGCTAGGTTGGCAATTATTTCCTGCTAAAACACAGAAATAAGCAAAAAGCCACCCGAGAAAGAGAAAGAAAAGCCAAAATGTCAATTGGGATAAGTTGATTAAAGAAAGTGAAATTAATTTAGTTAATTAATGGATACTATGAAATAACAATGGCACAGCTTTAATAGTTCACCTGGGTAGTTCCATTCTGAGGCTCATTAAAATATTTTAAAGATAATGCTCTCTTTCTGGGGATCGAGTACTTTTAATAATTTAGTGTTGCAACTTTGCTAATTAATACAAGGGTCAGAATCCTAGAATTCAAGCTAATATTGGATCATCTTTCATGATTTTTATGGTTGAAAATATTTATGCATTTTGTGAATTTTTTGGAAATCACTGAGTGAAATGAAAAGTCAAAGTCATTTCTAACAGCACCTAATAAGTTAAAGATTATAAATACAGAAAACAAAATAATAAACAAATAGGGAAAGCTATGTGTGATGGCTCATACCTGTAACCCCCGCACTTTAAGAGACTTAGGCAGAAGGCTTATCACAAGTTTGGGTTCAGAATGTGCTACATAGTGAATTCTAAACTAAGCTATACTACAGAGTAAGACCTTATCTAAATTAATAATCAGCATCTAAAAATAATCTTAAAATTCTACAATTTATTTTGGATATTGAGTTAAAACTGCTTTAAATGAGATCTACCCTCAAAAAAAGTATAAATGAATAAGATACTACTGTTAATTATAGGGAACCGTATACACTGGAACTTATTCATTTTTACGTAATTAATTGTGTGTGTATGCTGCTTGTGAGGATGCACACTGTCTTAGTTAATATGCATGTAATAGGGGAAAAAAATCAAGCATTGTGTTTCATTTGAGGTATTTGTCCTAGAAAACCCCTAATGGTTCTATTAAACATTCCTTTGATGCTATTGTGAATCATAATCTGTTAGGCTAGCCATCTGACCTTGCATTTCCAAAATGGCTACTTCCCTTCATCTGCAAGGCTAGCTAGTGCTGGCTGGGTCCTCACTTCATTTAACTCTAACTTCTTCCAGAGAGTCTTGTTCCTCTAATTCTTTCCTTCTTTACACTTTTCAGTATTTCTGTAGTTTTATTTGGTCCACCTAGATAACCCACAATAATGTCTTTCATCCAAAGATCCTAATTTCAATCACATCCACAAAGCCCCCTTTACTGCATAGGATGGCACATTAACAGTACATATATTTTGACATGGACATACAGAGTTAAGATTTACAGATCAGGGGCTGGGGAGATGGCTTAGTGGTTAAGGAGCTTGCCTGCAAAGCCAAAAGATCCTGGTTCTACTCATGTAAGCCAGATGCACATGCATCTGGAGTTCGTTTGCAATGACTGGAGGTCAGGGCGTGCCCTTTCTCTCTCTCTCTCTTCCCCCCTTCCTATTTCTGTATCTCTCTCTCAAATAAATAAATAAATATATTTTAAAAAAAGATTTACAGATCAAAATAAGGAACTCATAAGTCTGAAACTTCCTATCCAGTGTTACTGTTTTTGTTAAAGTATCTGAAGATACCTTTGATTTTGAGATGACTGTCTGCCATTTTATAAACACAGTAAATAGATTTTAAAATTAATTTTATGACATTTTTCTCAGTTAGAAAGAAAAAGAAAGATTGTATTGAATGTTCTAGTTACCTTCCTGTTTCTGGAATTAAACAGCTGACCAGAAGTATCTTATGGAAAGAAAAGTTTATTTCAGTAAACAGTCTCTAAGGGAAGTTTCAACATAGCAGCAAAAGCATGGCAGAGCAGGCACAGGGACATTCCATCTTGTCACATTAGTTGGGAGGAAGCAACAAGAGTGGGGCTAGATTATAAAATCCCAAATCCTCCCCTGAGTGACACACCTCATTAAGCAAGGCTTCACTCTCCCAAGTCTCCACCAACATGGGATTAAGTATGAGGTTTAATCACAAACACATGAGTCCATGGGGACTTTTCTGTTTCCTCAAATCACCATGGCATAGAACATTTACTTAAGAAAATGATAAGATTGAAATACCTTACTTAATCTTTTGCATAAGTAGCATCTTTCAGGAAATCAGGTTTCATAATTATAAGCAGATCATTCTCATAGAATACAAGACAGCACTTTCATAACTTCCTGGGTGAGCAATGATCTTGAATGAGGATGGTTTCTATCCCTAGTACTTGCCAACTCTTAGAATATTAGTCACCAGGAAAAATGGGTATCTCAGACTTTAAAGGGAGGTGTGAGACTTGTCACATGGTATGCCACGTCTTCTCCATGTATGCTTGGCAGTGTGCTTTCCATTCATTGCTCCTGCCTCCTTAGGAGATCATTTCTAGGCTTCCATTCTCCCGTCTCCCTCCCAGGCCTGTGTCATCTAGGATAGAAAAGATGAGTGCTTGCACAGCTTGAAATGCAAAAGACAGAATGGAAAGCATTATGTGAGCAAAATGGAGAAAATGAATAAGAATTCACATAAAACTAAGGCAACCAGGAATAACATGGAGACACAAGTGTAAACCACACTTAAATGTACTTACGGGGGTCAGAGAGAAGGCTCAGCCATTTGGAACTTGCCTACAGAGCCTAAGGATCCAGGTTTGATTCCCCAGTACCCACGTAAAGCCACATGCACAAGGTGGCACATGCATCTGGAGTTTGCAGTGACTACAGATCCTGATGAGCCCATTCAGTCTCTCTCTCTGCCTCTTACTCTCAAATAAGTGATTAAATAAATAAGTTGCTATTAAACATGTGCTCATGGTACAGGTTATGGTCAATGGATTCACTCTTTAAAAAAGAGTTGCACAAAGTGACGCAAGGGTGCAATGCTGCACTTGCCCACAAGGGGTGCACACATCTGGATTTCATTCACAGCAGTTGAGAGACTGCTGGCACGCCCATCTCTATCTGTCTCCCTCTCCTTCTCTGTCTCTCTCTCTCCCAAAAAATAAATAAAATAATTAAAAAAAATTTTAAAAAAGAGTTGCACAATAAGTGGTCCAGGTAGAAATCAAGTCATACTCCATGAAATGAAATGAAAAGTCACCACTCAGAAAGAAAAGTGGAGAGTAATCACAGACTCAATCAAAAAAATCACAGAATAACAAGTGAGGCAGAAGGTAGGGCTGGAGCTAGTTTCAGGCTGATCAAAGACATCTGGAGGAGATTGCACCCATTGTTGGTATCACAGTCATTTATTTTATTGTTAAATATTTTATTTTTTATTTATTTATTTGAGATAGAGAAAGAGGCAGAGAGAGGGAGAGAGAGAATGGGTGTGCCAGAGCATCCAGCCACTGCAAATGAATTCCAGTCGCGTGCACTGCCTTGTGCATCTGGCTTACGTGTGTCCTGGGGAATCGAGCCTGGGTCCTTTGGCTTTGCAGGCTATCATGCCTTAATCGTTAAGCCATCCCTCCAGCCTACAGCCATTTATTTTTTCTTCCCTTCTTGGACAGGAAGGTGTGTTGATAGTATCCGGCTACAAGATTCTTAGGAAGTGCCATATCTCCTCCTCTTTACTGTCTGCTCTGCACACTGGATCAATTCTTCATATGACAAAGATGATCCCTTTATAGAAAGGGCAGGTTAACAGCATCATAATAGAATTACTAAGGAGGATATCTGTTTTGACAGTAGCAATTTCAATGCTTCTGTGTGGTTTTGTAAGAAACCATTAATTGTTTGTGAGGAATTTTGTCTGTGTAGATAATGTTGCATTGAGAACTATTTGCTTTATTTTTGTATGTGTGTGTGGTATGCATGTGTATTTGTATGTGTATTTGTATGTATATGAGCACAGGTGTGAGTCACATATATGTATTTTGCATAGGTGTGTGGAGATCAGAGGTCCATGCTAGGTTTGTCAATCACCCTCCACATTCTTATTCTTATTCTTATTATTATTATTATTATTATTATTATTATTATTATTTGACTCAGGATATGTCACTGAACCTAGAGCTCACTGGATGTGCTCCACTAACTACCCAGCAAGTCCCAGGGAATCCCCTGTCTCTGTCTCTCAAGAATTGGAAATCAAAGGTACATCCACTGTGCTTGACTTTTATAGGGATGTTGGGAACCAGAATGTAAGTCCTTATACACAGCAAAATAAAATAAAAACCTTACCAACTGAATCATCTCTCCAGCCTGAGGTTTATTCTTTATCAATAGAAGGAAAAATATGCAAATATTCACAGAGGGGATATCATTTTTTTATATTTCCTGACAAGCACATTTATTTTCCACAAAAGCAAGTCAGACAGACCCGTCCATTGCTGACAAAATGTCAAGACATTGCAAAATATACATTCATAAGTGGAACTGTCTCCTCTACCATTGCTACATGATATTGTCTTGTGTTGTTTGGGTTCTAAATGTGCATTTGGGTTTTCTTTCATTCTAGTGTATTTTGATTATCATGTAAGTATGAAACTATTAAAATATGGTAAGAAGGGCTGGAAAGATAGCTTAGCCATTAAGACTCTTTCCTGTGAACCCTAAGGATTCAGTTTTGATTCCCCAGTAACCATGTAAAGCCAGATGCACAAGGTGGCACATTAGTCTAGAGTTCATTTACAGTGGCTAGAGGCCCTGGTGCCACCCATTCTCTCTATATGAACTCTTTCTCTTTCTCTCAAATAAATAAATAAATAAATAATAGATAGATAAATAATTAAAAAGTATTAAAATATTGTTAGAAAATATTCAATATTTAAAGACTAACCAGCACAAAAATTAAAATTAAAAAACCTAATTATAAATGAGAAGTAAATGTGGAAGTACCTAGGAGATCTCCTCAAAAAAAGAAATCACTTCATGGTATTTGACAGTAATTAGAAAGTTTAATTGTAGCAGCAAACAAACTGTCCTTTGGTTCATGAAATGCTGCTCAGAAAGCAGTTGGTTGACTGTCTTAACATTTTCAGCAGTATCATTTTTGTTTTGTGCATAATGTTGGGTTGATCCATTTAGTTTGTTATTATTAATCAGCTTTTCAGCTCTGCAATAGCTGAAAATGTCTGTATTTTAAAGAGATATTACAGGCTCTAATATTGACTAGAAACTAATAAAAATATACATAAGGCCATCTGGAAACTAAGAAGTGTCAGGATGTAGAAATGATGGTGGATCAGGGACCAGGCTGGTGCTCTTGAAGTACAGATTTCAAAAGAGATGGATGGGGAAAGGAGAACAAGTTTTTTGTAGAAGCCTGGGACATGGAGCAATGAAATCAGTACCAAAACACAAACCTGAAGATAGTCAAAATAAAAGCACAATTCAAATTGGGGGATGGCCTAAGAGCAGGAGTGTACAAAGAGGCTAACAAAGACGTGTTGACTGAGAGATGAGAACACAGAGGGCAGGAAATCAGCTGTAGACACATTAGAAGCAAAGGCCTAACTTAACATCCTAGTTAAAATTGAGAAAACGTTTACAGATCGACTTTTCTATAGGAGGGTGGTGATTAGCAAATAAATTTAGACTGTTACCAGTAATATAGTATGAATAAAACAAATATTGTTTAATTGAATATACCTGACTTTTAGAATAAAAATCACTCATAAATGTGAAAATATGAATTCATATTTAAGGTTGATACCTGAATCAATTTTCTTGAACATATTACTGAAATATCAGCAAAATCACAAATATATATGTCACCATTCTTCTCTGGCCTCCATACAAGTGCACATAAGGCATGTGTATCAGCACACACATGCGTGCGCACGCACACACACACACACACACAAACACTACATACCACACCACTTAATACATACTTATCCATGTAGGTGTGTCTCCAAAAAATAAATGTCCCAAAAACTTGGATGAAATTGTTTTTCTTTGTTTGACACGGCTTTGAAGAATTACTAACTCCAAGTGATTTAAAATATTCAATTTTATAAATTCTAATATGGAGTTTACTGATCAGGCATGAAAACCACTATTACCTTTATTGCAAGTTTAATCACATATATGTCTTACCATATCATAACTTCTGTCTCCTATCATTACATAAAAGTTGAAACAAACTGAAATTCTTACTCTTAAAGCAAGATGTATTGATTTTATAGTCATGCTCAATGTCAATGAATTTGTATTTCATACTGCCTACCTAATAATTCCTTCTAGTTTATTAGCTCTGTGTTAGATATAGGTGTACCTGTTACCATCCGGAGAGAACTGGGTCTAGGAGCCGCCGAGTTCTTTCTCTTAGCACAGTAAAAGATAGAGTACAAGAGATTTAGTAAAAGCAAATAAAGTTTATTCAGACCAAGGCTGAAAGAAAGCAGTAACGCTCCCATTCAGATGGGAGAAGCCCCAGAGCTGGGAGTCCTTAGGGTGATCCTTGTCTGTGGGTTTCTATAGAGAACCAGATTCCTTCCCTCTCTTTAGTTAGCTCAACTCCTTTTCATATTTTATTTGGCCCATCACGCTAATTGGCTCTCCATTTCAAATAAGGGCCTGGGGATATGAGAGACCTGGGGACATGACTCCTAGGAAAGTGTTAGGAACTGGGGACTTGACTCATAGAAGTATCAGGATGAGCATGTGGAGTGGGATTCTTTCACATTAACTGACAGCAAAACATGGCTTTGGTCCTTTTATTGTCTTTTTCTGCCTATTTCCTCTAACTATCCTTCATACCAATAGTAGCTTAATGTATATTTGCATATTTTTTAGAAATGTGTCCTATATTTCAGGATTATTTCAGAAGAAAGTAGATCAGTGACATTTTCACCCAAAACAACTATTAAAATGTGCACAAGCTTATGGATGTATAAAGCAAATGAATGGTTCAATTGAACTTTTTCTTTCATTAAATGTAGATACATAGATGATAGATAAATGGAAGCGAGAAGGGAGGGAAGAAGGGAAGAACTGAGACAATGAGTATTTTTATGGCCATGCTGTAAAAGTATATTACAAAAATTATAAAAGAATACACTTTATATTATGATTAAAATATATTTCAGATGGGCTAGTAATTATTTTGGAAAATTTTTAATTCAAATATCAAGTACGGTTATTAAGCAAGAAGAAGTATAATAGTGTGTTAATAACAAGAACAAATAAAATAAGGAAAATCTTAGGAATGATATAAATCTCAACACTGACAAGTAATTTCTGGCCAGATTCAATATTGGTAATGTTCTTTATCATATACATAATTTTCATGTATTTCTACATAATCCAAATGTTAGGTTTGAAATAATGGTTTATTCATATAGAACTTGGTAAATGAATAAAGGCAAAACCCATAATGTGCATGAAGCGGGCAGATACCTTGCCTTTGGTAGGTGACGAGTGGCAGAGCCACCAGCTCTTTCAGAGGAAGGCAGTGTGTTGCAAAGGGAGACTAATCACTGGACCACACTCACCACTTCTTATACTTGTTTGATGGCCTTGGCTGAACTTCATATTACCTGTTTGTGAAAGTGACAGAGTTGTGAAGAATAAATGGATTTATGCAACTGATAACGAGGGCTAAAATATCTGCAGACCAGTATGAACTTAGTCAGCCATGTAGCGTGTTATGCGAATCACAGTAATTTACTTGGGTTCTCCAGGCTTCAAAATTAAAAAATAGTAAAACCTACTTTGTAGAATTAATTTCTTTAAGGGTTATGAAATACCAAAGGAAATACATTTAGCAGGGTGCCTATAAGTGATGGCTATTATCAGTATATAACAAACGTTCTAAAGAAGGATTTGTTGTTGTTGTTGTTTCGGGGTTTTGGAGGTAGGGTTTCAGGTGCTGCTCCATGCTGACCTTGAATTCACTATGTAGTCTTAGGCTGGCCTTGAACTCATAGCAATTCTTCTACCTCTGCCTCCCACCCAGCCCAATTTGTTCTTTTTTTGAAATATTTTTTATTTATTTACTTACGAAAAGAGAGAGAGAGGTAAAATGGGCATGCCAAGGCCTCTAGACACTAGAAACAAACTCCAGATGCATGTGCATCCTTGTGCATCAGGCTTTATGAGGGTACTCGTGAATCAAACCTGGGTCCTTTGGCTTTTCTGGTGAGTGTCTTGACCACTAAGCCATTTCTCCAGTCCCTTGATTTTTTTTTTAATAGGGTGATAGGAGAAGATGTTTTATCAAATGGCATTTGGGTATACAATAGCCAGTAAGCTGGAGGAGCAATATTCTGAATAAGGGGCAGAATAAGTATGATATCTTGGGGAAAGAGGCAGGCTGGTATATGTCTTAAATCAGTAATAAAGCTGGAAGTGGTCGTGCACATCTGTGGAAGCATGCAAGTCAGGAGATCAAGGTCAGGTTTAGCCATATAAAAAGGTCAAGGCCAGATTGTGATGCATGAGATTCCATCTCAGAAACAAAAACAATGACTGAAAAAAAAAAAAAAAACAAACATTTGAAGTGACTGAAAGTAAAACATGAAATAAACATGGGGCATGCAGAATGAGGACAGATCAAAAGCAGAAGTCTAGGTCAGACATAGCCACATAAGTAGGTATTGTTGAGTACTGGGATTGGCACAATGTCCAGGGGGCACTCTCCTCACTGCATTAATGAATCAGCAAATGAGAACATGGATCGAAGAGGTAACACCAGACAGGAAACCTATCCCAGTGTATTCAAGAAATGGCATTAATTGGGCAGAACAGATGGGGGAGAAGTGGATGAAATGTGACTGATATCTGGATATATTCTGAAATTATATTAATGATTGATTTTATGTGGGATGTGAGAGGGAAGCAAAGACAAAATTTTCATGATTTGCCTAACTAGCAACAATAGACATAGTTTGCTGAATGAAGGAGGGTGCATTGGGAAAGGAGGCTGATGCAAAGCAGATAGGAGTTTTCTTTCAGTATATTGCATGTACCAAATTAAAAGGTTAGAGCTAAATGTGAGTCAGTGGGTTTAATGTAATCATCATTGTGCAAAATGTCAATGTTTTCAGTTAACTTTTTGTAGAAATTCTCCTATTCTAAATTGTAGTGTATTTTTATACTGATCCACATTCTCATGAGTTAATAGCTGTGAAACCATTGCCCAGCCTCTTGAAATATATCTGAATCAATATTATGAACTACTAAGCAGTAATTATTTAGTTAAATGAAAAGGATGTTTCTGTAACTAGAGTCACTCCCTATTTTGCACTAATTACAGACCAGGTGATATTTGAAAACCTGTTTTATAAAACTAAAAGTATGGGGTTTGGAGAGCTGGCTTAGCAGTTAAGGCGCCTGCCTCCTAAGCCTAAGAACACTGGCTCCAGTCTCCAGTGGTTCCAATCTCCAGGTCCCATGTTTAGCCAGACACAAAGTGACGCAAGGGCGCAATGCCGCACTTGCCCACAAGGGGGCGTACACATCTGGATTTCGTTCACTGCGCCCATCTCTATCTGTTTCTCTCTCTCTCTCTCTCTCTCTCTTTCTCTCTCTGTGTGTGTGTCTCTCTCTCTCTCTCAAAAAAAAAAAAAAAAAAAAAAAAAAAAAAAAAACCCTAAAAGTATGACTGGATTGCAAAGCCTGATGGTCTGGGTTCAATGCCCCATGACCCATGTAAAGCCAGATGCACAAATTGGAGCACATGTCTTAAGTTTTGTAGTGGCAGGAGGTGCTGACTCACAAATACTCTCTTTCTCTCTCCCTCTTTATCTGTCTTTCTCATTCCAAATTTCTAAATAAGAATATTTTTAAAAACTGAAAGTATATTTTTACTATTTAGGAAACACCATAAAAGTTCCCAGAAGTCAGGTAATTTATTAGTCTCCATGTAATTAATGTCATATCAAATATTTCAAAGGTATGTAGCATTTTTTTTTTTGTTTCTACTTATTTATTTACACATGTATGCATTTCTGTGCATACACGTGTGTGCCAAGGTGTCTTCCTCTGCAAATGAATCCCATGTGGCTTTACCATGGGTGACTGAAGATTGTAACCTGGGATGGCAGGCTTTGTAAGCAAATACCTTGAACTGCTGAGCCATCCCTCCAGCCCTCAATTATTCTTTCTGACAAGTAATTTTTAGATAGGTTATTTATTACATTTTGTATTACATCTCACAATTACAGAATGCAGAAAACTTAACAGCTGGTTTCTAAAATGGGAAAATAAGTTATATTATGAATAGAAATGCATATGACTATATACATATATATACATAAGATAGATATAGATAAATAGATAGATAACAAATAAATGACTGATAGATAGATAACAGATAGATAATACAAAGTAGACAGAATAAATGTCTTAATAAGAAGAACTTTTCAAAAGCTAAGAAAAAACAGTAATTCTATGAGAGAAATAGAATTTTAAAACAGTGCTATCGTCAATGTTTCTGTATATATATAAAATGAGGTGGGAGAGTGGGAGTAGCAGCTATTAAACTAGATAGAATACCAGTAGAGGGGATCCAGAGATGTTGAGAAGTGGAAGGGAGGACAAAAGGACATTTGACAGCATGAGATCATAAAAGGTGTGTGAAGGCAGAGGGAGGAGGGAAGGACAGAAAAGGGAAAGAAAATAAGACAAATTTGTTTGAATAACACTATAATGAAACCTAATTTTTTGCATGAACATTAAAAAATAATTTAAAATGAAAAATAAAATAAAACAAATTGATTTTTGGATGAACCAGGAATGTAGAATTTATGGTGAGCTTGGGATATATAGAGTGTCAGACCAACCTAGGCTACAAAAAGAAATCTTGTCTCAAAACAGAGACAACACAAAACACAAAGTTATTTCTTTTCATGAGAACCATTTTGTAGCAGATAGCTTCAGGTTTGCTGAGATGAACTTCCAGACCAGGCACAGTTATGGAGGAAGGGATATTATTTAATGAAGCTTACAGATCCAGGGGAAGTTCCATGATGACAGGAGAAGCAGCCTGCTCTTCACAGGGCCAAGCAGAGAGAAAAACCAACCAGGTGCACAGCACACAGAGTAAAACTACAACCAAAAAGTCACACAGCACACTCCAGGAACTCCTGCTAGGCACACTTTGCATATATTTACAATGGAATCTCAAACCCACCACCACACCTTAAGACCAGCCCCCAGTGACATTGCCTCTAGCAAGGTGATTGCAGATGCAAACTATAAACTAATAAATATTGCATATATTGGGGGCCATATATTCAAACTACCACACCTTTGATATTTGAAATTAATAAAGCCTGAGAAGTCTTTTGTGATCCCTAGGTGCCATATGTGAACACACAAGGAAAGATTTTGGTAGCCTTTAATGAAATGGCCGTAGATTTCCAACCTTCCTGATTTATTTATTTATTTTAATAGCAGTTTTTTTTTTTAATTCTAGCCCAACATAACAATATGAAAATAAACTTCAGAAAAATAAATTATCTCTTCCCATTGAAATGGATTGAATACTTTGATGATCTTAAGAATCCAACAAACAAATTCTGAAATGTAGTGATACTTTGTTGAAACTAGATTCATCATGTTTAGAAGCAGTTGAAAGGAGACTGAATTTAATTGTATTTTTCTTTTTAGGTTATTGGAACTGAAGAAGGTAATATGATTCAGCAAATTGATAAAGGAGATTAGTTGTCACAAGTGCATTTTTAAAAATAGGTAAACATAATATATCAATATTTTATATACACATTCTATAAATGTGCTTATTATTTTCCCCAGAGGCTGTAATAGCTTTTTTGGATGCTAAGGAGAGCCTGAAGTGAATTTTTATGGCTTAGTTATAAACTCCTAAAAGAAAGGTTTATAATAGAAACATGGTGAGACATTTAATATCAGCACTGAAATAGGTACTTCTGAGTCCCATATTTGTTTGAAAATAGTAACGGCAGTTAAAGTTTCTCCCAGAGGTGCATTTGCTTTAGCTACATGTCTAAGTATGGCTAATTACAACAGCACTCAGTGTGCCTTTCTAATGGGGGTACTAAACATTTTCCACTGTAACCATATGCCTATTTTAGAATTTCAAAAAAAAAAAAAAAAAAAAAAAAAACTCCACCCTATAAATTATCTGTAGAAATTACATTTTGAGATTGAGTGAAATATTATCCATTGATAAAGGTTGAAAGACAAACTATTTTCTTTTTAAAAAATAAATTCTAGGGCTGGAGAGATGGCTTAGCAGTTAAGGCACCTGCCTGCTAAGCCTAAGAACCCGGTTCCAATCTCCAGGTCCCACGTTTAGCCAGATGCAAAGTGACGCAAGGGTGTAATGCCACACTTGCCCACAAGAGGGCCCACGCATCTGGCTTTCATTCGCAGCAGCTGACAGACTGTGCCCATTCTCTATCTGTCTCCCTCTCCCTCTCTGTCTCTCTCCAAAAATAAAAATAAAAATAAAAATAAATAAATAAATAAATTCTAGAAGCAAATAAGTTCTTAACTAGACATTTGAACAACTTATTTTAGAACAAATATCTACTTTATTTAAATGCTAAAATATAAGTAATAATGCAAAAATATCCATAATAAGAATTACTAACATGCTAACATAATGGATTAGTTTAGTATATACTTCTTAAAATAATGAGAGGGGTTATCTTTATAATCATCACTGTTTATTTTTATTATTTCCAAAAGATGAGAAATCATTTTGTTTGTAGTTAATCAGGTAGTCAATGGTGGGATTAAAGCTTAAACTGCTTGAAACTGTTTGAGCATTCAATCCTCTGTTCTTTATAACTGTTTGAACTGGTCCATGTTATTATAAATCTTTCAATGAGCAAGTGACATCTAAAAATTATATGAAATATTAAAATGAGCATATGTGTGTGAAATAAGTGCTTACTTTTATTTATAACTAGCCAGATAAGTATTTTTACTTAATATTTGAAGTTAAGTAGATATCATCTCCCTCCATGTGGATGAAACTTCAATTTGACATTTAAGATAAATGAAACTGGTCTGGAGAGATGGCTTAGCGGTTAAGGCGCCTGCCTCCCTAAGCCTAAGAACGCTGGTTCCAATCTCCAGTGGTTCCAATCTCCAGGTCCCACGTTTAGCCAGATGCAAAAGGGGTGCAATGCCACACTTGACCACAAGGGGGCGAACACATCTGGATTTCATTCGCAGCTGCTGAGACGCTGCTGGTGCGCCCATCTCTATCTGTCTTCCTCTCCCTTTCTCTCTATCTCTCTCTGTGTCTCTCCAAAAAAAAAAAAAAAAAGATAAATGAAACTGAATGTAGTAGTCCATATCTTTAACCAATTCCAAAGGAACTAAAGCTTTTGTTTTTACCCTGGGACAAGGAGATTATGGAGAGCCACAGTCAAGTTCAGGTTCAAATCCATATGAGGATACATGTCTCAGTGCAGAAGAATCCAGTAAAAAATATATATATAAATATGAAAGATATTTTGATTTAAGTGGGACAGTCAAGAAAATTTTCTGAATTACTATTAAGCAGGAGTGAGATGCCAACTTTTAATTAAAGAGTTTTTCTGAAAACAATATTTACAAATGAATTCAAACAAATCAGAAGATTGTCATATACATGATCTTTAGAAAACTAAAGACAGAAAAGTTACTTTTTTAGCTGTGTCATAATTAAAATGCTACCTTCTGAATACAACTTACAAAACATTTTCTTTGAAATCACTTAATATCATTTATATTTAGTTAGAATACAGTCCTATGTACATCTTAGTTATATGATTTTGAAATTTTAAAAATAAGCAGTGATACTGTTGTTTGGCCCTTTGGGGTTGCAAGTTGCATGTATTAAACGACTTGGAAAATAAAAGCAAAGCAGGAGCTTTTGATATTATTGAAGACCTCATGCCTCCAGATGTGATGGCCATTTTTCTCTTTGATCTGACCAAGCCTATTTCTTTTCAGAAGCCCACAGGGTAACATGTATAACACAAGAGCTTGGAGCCTACTGACCTCATATTCACAAAACAAAGCCAAAGCCTTAGTATTTAAATCTTGTTTTACTGTAATTTATAGCTTCTTAGTGTGGGTCATTTAACACAAACTGAGAGCCTGAGTTTCTGAACACCTAGTGTGAGTGTTCGCGTTTTTTTCTGTTCGTGTTTTCATTTAACTTTGCTGGAGTTCCTTCACCTTTATTCTAATCTGTATTTTCATACTAAGCTTCTTTACCATGAACAACCTCAGCAGAGTTTCAAAGCCAATGCTGAGACCTCTCAAAATGACACTTTGCACTTTATATCCACATAACAAAAATAAGCAGATGATCACTATTTTCTTCTCTATCATTAAAAGCCAAATTATTTTGATTTTATACTTTTGAAATTCATTTAATATATAAAAAAACACAGAGGTTCTACATTTAACTGAGAGTTAAGCAAAGAAATAATGTGGCATGTCTTTGCATATATATGAACAATAGTATTATTCATATTTGAATGTGTTCTGAAATGAGAAGTGTACTGTAGATCTTAGTAAGAGAAAAGTTTTGTAAAGCCTTATCATGTCTACATATTATTAAATATATTAAACGAATTTTAGTGAAATAATTTATTATAAATGTTCAAATGTGTTCTGTAGTACATACTGTTCCTAGTCCCAGAGTAAAGTGTTGAATATATTCCTTCTTCGGATCTTAATGACAATGAGCACATAAAATAAGAGAAGTCTTAATGGAACTGGGCTCTGTCCCCATGACATGTCAATATGCAGAACATATGTATGACCTAGCATATTATGGATGTCTGCAAGTGTTGATATATCTGAGTAAGCAACTTTAATTCCTAAATTCTGGCTCATCTAACTCTTATTAAATGCTTTTTATTTTGTATAGGAAAATACTTTTATCATGTTTACATTTCGTTTTACTGTCCGCTGTACCTCATTTTTCATTGGTTGCTTTACTGCTTTAGTTGGATAAAATAACTATTGTGTTTTTGGCCACCGAAGAAAGATTGTATGTAAATATGCATTCAAAATTTTCAGGGAAAACTCTTAACTCTAGAAGCATTATAATCGGAGGCTACATAATACAAAGATAGAAATCTATACAGATTCTCTTAAGCAATTGTGTTGTAAAAAACTTCATCTAGTAGTAATGAACGATGTTGGTATAAGAATCACATATGGACTTATGTTGCTAAGTGACTGGTCATACTTTCTTATAACAAATAGAAGAATAATATTTTAAAGAAGTCAGCCATCAAAAAAATGTGTTTTCTATTTTCTCCTTTGTTTATGAAAAATGCCTAATCTTAAGTAGCCCAAAACCAGCTATTTAGACAATGCTATTTATCTACATTTCCAGAGAAGAAATTTCCACTGAAGTTTAATTTTAATCACTCCCTGAATTCATAACAATATAAGTGTATCATTTGGAAATTAAATAGTAAAATTTTACCAGAAATAATTTATCATGAATTCTAGTTTTCACGTGCTGATGAAAAAAAAAAAAAATTAAGCAAAATAAAACTGGAGAGCACTGGTTAGAATGTTTCGTAAATTGTGTAATGGATCTTTAATCATGTTAATGTTACCCAATTGTCTGGTGGAGTTCAGGAAGAATTTCCCTAGCTAAGATTAAAATTGGAAAGCTTTCAGAACATATCTCAAGTACTATGTTCTGAATTAATAGATTGTAATTCTCAGCTCTTGCCAATAAAAAAAAAAAAAAAAAAAAACTGTATATTTGGGGCTGAGAAATTGTTCAGTGGTTGAAGATACTTGCTTGCAAAGCCTACTCATCCAGATCAAATTCTTCAATGCATATAAAAAATCCAAACAATCAAACAAACAAGAAGATGCATGTGTCTTTCATTCCTCGGAAGTATCAAAAGATCCTGGTGCACACGCATGCATGCATGCACACACATGCACAACCACAAAATAAATACACAAATCATCTTTTATTTGTATAGCTTAACTCAATAAGCAGAGGGAAGTGCATCTTTCATTTTTTATTTATTATTTAAATGTTATGTGAAACATTTCAATGTTATTTAAAGTTCTTTTTTTTCACATTTTGGGTTTTGTTCTTTTCTGCATATAATAATCATAAATTGAGCTTAAACTGAAATCTTTGAATCGTGGAATATGTTTATTTTTATTTTTTGGGTGGGGTTTCATTTTTCGGTTTTTCAAGTTAGGGTCTCACTCTAGCCCAGGCTGACTTGGAATTTGCTATGTAATCTCAGGGTGGCCTCGAACTCATGGCGATCCTCCTACCTCTGCCTCCTGGATGCTGGGAATAAAAGCATGTGCCACCACACCTGGCGTGGAATATGTTTAAAATCTAGAAATCAAAACCTGGTAAAATGAGTTTTAAAAAGCGTATAGTTATTACCAAAACTATAGAGTCATGGGTAATTAAATGGCTTCCATAAGATCAGAAAGTAGTTTATTAGATAAAATAATGTACAATAATGTCACTGTGACTATACTTTTTTTTAACCATTGGTCTATTGCTAAATCAATAGCAAAAGGAACTGTGAGAATGTGACTCCATTATATTGCCTACACAAAGGAATAAATTATCCAGTGAAAAATTTTAACTGAGCACAACACAGGTCTTTCTGCTAAAAGCACTGGATACAATCTGAAAAATTTTTGAGCAGGTGATCACACAAAAGAAATGAAGAAATGCACTTAGTACAAGATCTGAGCTAAAAGCCCTTCCTGAGTAGTCAGATGTAAGGCTTTGGTCTTGTCTCTGACATTCATGAAAAAGATTCATTTCAATAATGCAGACTTTAGTTTCTTACTATGTATATACAATTATCTCATATTATCTGTAAGTCATTTACAACATGAAAATTCTATAACATTATGAAGAAAATACCAGTGGAGGTATGCAATAAGAGTTGGTAAAATTGATTTAGGAGTTTCTGTCTAGCATGATGTTATTGAACATTTTTCTGTAGTTCTCTGTAAATGAGATGCATTCCTCTCCTGACAGTTATGTAGGTTGTACTTGTAGATGTGAAGTATCTGATGTCCTTCAGAAAGGATTTGAAGCCTGGGATAAGCTTTTGGTCAGGATACATAATGGGAAGAAATTTTAAAGGCATCCAGTTTTACACAGTTTATATTTTACAAAGTTAAGAAGCAGTGGTCTCTTCTTACCTTTCAAAGGTTCAGAAGTTATCCACCTAATAGAAAACATGATTGAGAAGAAACATCATAGAATTTTATTCACTTAGATGAACTTAAATCAAAGTAGACCCCTATTTAAAAATACATGAGTATCATTTGACTCAAAGTTAATCATTGCTTTGATGCAAGCTAATTTTAATATCAGAAAACAGTCATATTCACAAAAGTAGTAGGCACATATTTGTATGTAATTTCTTATTCTGTGGCCTATTTTGACCTGTTTACTGCTATAACTGCATATTTCAACTTCTAGCTTACTCTCTACTGAGGCTTTAATTTTTGTGTTTAATTAATTTAGATTACAGCAAAGTCTTTAAAGGACTAGCTATTTTCTTCAAAGTATTTAAATTTTATGTAGTTGATAAAATTTTGTTCACAAGAGATGAGATTTTAATAGAGAAGTTACACAGGGGATAATGTCAACGGATTCCGTTTTTCAGAAATGTTAAGTGCCCTTCACACATCTCTGAGGCTGGAGAATGTCATTTCACACCCCTGCTAACTCACTTAGTAGTCAGTCAAGAAACGTGCAGTGCGTCTATCCGTTTACACAGAGATCTACAATAAAACGTTTTGATAACATCATGCTAGTCAGACACGATTTAATCAATGTACATTTTTCTTACTGCATATCTTTCTTCTTTTGGTAACAGAATTACAGAATTTTCACTCTGTAAGAGACATAACAATAATATGAAGAAGCTCTTTAAATGCAGGGTAAACAGGTAAAGTCTGTATGAATTAAATAACAGTTTTCTTTACTGCTTGGCAGAGATAAGACCGAACCCATGTGCATGAACACTCAGGGAAAGAATATTCCAGGTGTAGCATATTGTGTCACTGCAGGATAATTTGTCATATAACTTTGAAATGACCTCCCTAATGTCAAGGGATTATCTTAATCTATGGTGTTCTGCTGTTAGGGAATGACCTTTGCCGAACCCTCTGCAGTCCTTACACTCATGTACCTATGGCTCACTCATGCCTCCCTGGTGCTCATACCTCTAGTTGTGTGACACATGCGTTTACAACACACATCTATTACTTGAAACCACTTGCTCTTTTCTTAGAATGATCTCTGAAAGACCAGAACCCGTAAACTTAGAGCATTTCTGATATGTCAAATCACTATCATTGAAATAGTCTTATTGGAAATAGTGAATAGAAAGGCTGAATGAATGCCTAGTCTCTAACTTCTAGGAGCAGTGCCTGCTCCATATGTGCTCACAGTGTTCCCATTAAAAGGTAATTCTCAGCCGGGCGTGGTGGCACACACCTTTAATCCCAGCACTTGGGAGAAAGGCTGAGGATGAATGGCCACTCTGAGACTACATAGTTAATTCCAGGTCAGCCTGGGCCAGAGTGAGACCCTACCTCAAAAAATAAAAAAATTTAAAAAAAAAAAAAAGAAAAAAAAAAAAGGTAATTCTCCTTAATTTTCCTCAAACATTCCCTTCACCCTCATCACATTTATCATAGGTTCCTCTTCTTTGGCTAGTGCACTGGAGATGTTTCCTGTATTTCTATCTTCATCATTCAAGGCTGGACCATTCTTCTCTACACATGCACCATTTTTGTTTTTCTTTGTTTGTTTGAGCCAACATCTCTCTCTGTAGCCCAGGATGGCCCTCTATGCAGCTCAAGCTGGCCTTGATCCTCATGGCAATCCTTATGTCTCAGCTTCTGAATGCTGGGATTGTAGGCATGAGCCCTCATGTCTGGCAACATCCACCACTATTACTAAGGTAACAATGTCACCTATCTCACTTTTTTAAGTGACACTTGTGATGAACTCACATAATTTCTCAATGAAATTATTATTTAAAGTAATATTTTAAGCCGGGTATGGTGGCACATGCCTTTCATCCCAGCACTTGGGAGGCAGAGGTAGGAGGATCACCATGAGTTCAAGGTCACCCCTGAGACTACACAGTTACTTCCAGGTCAGCCTGAGCCAGAGTGACACCCTACCTTGAAAAACCAAAAAAAAAACAAACATTTTAGTCGCTTGAAGATATAATCAGTTTAAATATATTTCTATGTTTGAATGCAAGTCTAAGGTACTTTAATTTTCCTTGTGAGTGATCTGGTCTTATCTTTTACCATTTTTATATATAGTTTCCGTAATTTGATATACTTTATTCATCAGATCTTCTCTAAGAGATAAAGTGTATGTCTTTTATGTTGTTAATATTTATTCACTCTCAAATCCCTTTTAATCTTGTCAATGGGGTAAGGATGGACACTTGTGTGTATACTTTTAAAGTTAAAATCATTTTAACCCTTTATGTAGCTAGTTTTATTCAAGTATATCTTACCATATTTAAGTTTTGACTTTTGAAAACATTTAACAATGGGTAAATGTTAAGTAATTCTTGACAGAAATCTGCTTGAAAATATATATTATAAATATGGTTGATTATATAAGTGAATGTAGATGAAATCTATTTTAGATGTGTCTTGCTGAATAAAGATGTCTTAGAGATAGGAATAGCAAAAGGTTTTGGAAATAGAATAAATGTACACATGAGAGAGATTTGGAGCAAAATGAATAGAAAGTTAGACAGAACCAGACTTTATAAAAATAGTCAGCTTTATTATAATTTTTAAAATATGTTAAGTTCTCTGGAAGATTATAAAAAGAAGAGTGCATATGTGTAAACAAGTTGTGTAATTAAAAGGTCAGAAGAATTGATGGAAGAAAACCTGAGATGTTTGACTATGGATAGGGTGCTTTGTAAGCAGTGACATAAAAATGTTTTATTTATTATTTTATTTGCTTTTATTATATTTAGTGTATGATATCCCATAATTATTGCACAAGAAAATGAATTCAAAATGTTAAATTTTAAGGTATCAGTTAGATACCTGTGCACTTGTAAAGTTGTTAGATGGATCTCCCAAAGGCATTTGACCCTTGCTTCAGTATAATAAATTATTCAAACATCTTGCAGCCAAACCCAGGTAACATGGCCAGCTATACCCTGTGAAAAGGATGGCTCTGCCTGATAACCCTTTCCTCTTCTTCCTCATTCCAAGGACCAGATCAGTCACATGCACTCAGCACTTGCTGGTCAATACGAGATGCTCCCTAATTTCTCTACCTATTCTACCCTAGACAAAATTCCAAGTCTTTCCATGACCATTGGCCTAGCAGTAGACACTGAGGAGCTGACACCTGGGACGTATTAATGACAATCTCTAGAAAGTGTAGGGCTGGAGAGATGGCTTAAAGGTTAAGGCTCCTGCCTCCTAAGCTTAAGAACGTCCGTTCCAATCTCTGGGTCTCACGCGCATTTAGCCAGATGCAGTGACGCAAGGGTGCAATGCTGCACTTGACCACAAGGGGGGCACACATCTGGATTTCATTCGCAGTAGCTGAGAGACTGCTGGCGCACCCACCTTATCTGTCTTCCTCTCCCCTCTCTCTGTCTCTCTTTGTGTCTCTCTCCAAAACATAAATAAATAAAAATAAAAATATTAAGAAAGTGTAATTTTACTTACTCTGTTATGCCCTCAGAGACCAAACTTTCAATTAAGTAAACACTTCTTAAACTTGGAAAGAGGGATATTCATACTTTATCAAGACTCATCTTTTTTTTTTTTCTTTCAACTGTGTTTGCTATAATCTGTTTTTTTGGATGTTATGTAAGTTGGATTTAATGACTGGTAACTATCAGTATGCTTCCCTTCAACTGAATATTCTGGTTTGTAGGGGTAAGAAGAGGGTGGCTTCTATATTTACACTATCTTCCTTACATATCTAGGCTGTTATTCTATCCTTTTTAAGAGCTTAGACACAGCATAATGTCTTTGTCTGTTGACCTCCCATTCATTTACCAGTAGTCTCAAAGGCTCATAGAAGCACCTGGTTTATGTAAAGCATTTGTTTTCATTATGTAGGTGTGTATGCTGGTGCACATGTGTAGGCACATGTGTATGCATGTGTATGTGCATGTGGGTGTGCAGGCCTGAGTACAACCTTGGGTGCTATCTTCAGGAGCATTATTTATGTTTTTTTTTTTTTTTCCGAAAAGGGTTTCTTATTGTTCTGGAGCTTACTGCTTAGGCTAGCCCTAGGGATCTCCCTGTCTCTCCCTCCCCTTCCTCAGGTTAGATGACAAGTATGTGCTCCGATACCTGGATTTTTTTTTTTTAATTGGGGTTCTGGTGATCAAACTTAGATCCTCATGCTTTCAACTCAAATAATTTAACAACTGAGTTCTCTTACCCACCCTGTCTTCATCTTATTTTCATCATAATTTGAACTTTTTTCTCTCTGTCTTTAACTACAGCCCTTGCAATATGTTTTTCTATAATATGTTAAAATAATGAAAACTCTCATTTTAATTTAGCAGTACATTTTTGGCCACTGAAAGGGCAACAGATAGTAGATGAGTCGAGACATTATTTGTTAGTTTGCCTCTTCTGTCCCTGTCACTCACAATGAGAACATGACTAAGCAGCATTGTTTTTCTTCCATCAACCTGTTATCTAAAGTGAACACACAGAACAGACTTAAATCCTGGAGGAAAGTGCTCCATAGCAGAAACCTGTGAACCCGTCCTGTAACAGGTGCATACAGTCAACACACAGGCTCGTGAACAAGACACCATGTTGTTTTCGACTAGTAATATTTATGAGGTTTTTTTTTATTTTTTTTATTTATTTATTTATTTTACTCTGCAACACTAACAAGTAGGTGCTATAAGCACTTATAACATTTCATGAATAAATGCAGGAAAAATTCCAAATCCATGTAGGTAACTTTATGACTCCTTTATAGTACAATTCCTGGACCAGCTAAGCTACAAGAAAGATCTATCTGCCCAGCCACTCTCTATCACATGCACACAGTAGAAGAACATAATTGCCTTCACTCTGACTTGACTTTTCTCTCCTTTGTTTTTTCACCTATGATAGAACACGGGTTCTTAATTAATATGTTCATTTTCTTCCTTAGCTACAAACATCTTCTTGAACAAAATTTCCTAGTCAATATAGCACATATAGTTAGTCACTTGACTATAATCTCAGTGTGGTATGTTCCTTTTCTGTTTATTCCCTGAAAACATAAAACATGGACAAATCTTCTTCACTCTTACAAAAAAAAGTAGTAATAGTGCTTGTGAAAATTTTATGACATTTACAATGCTACAAGATGATTTACAACATGATCATAGCTTATTTTATCTAAAGTAATTATTCAAGAGTCTACACAGTAGCCGGGCGTGGTGGCACATGCCTTTAATCCCAGTATTCGGGGAGCAGAGGTAGGAGGATCGCCATGAGTTTGAGGCCACCCTGAGATTACATAGTAAATTCCAGGTCAGCCTGGGCTAGAGTGAGACCCTACCTTGAAAAGCCAAAAAATGCGGAAGAGGGGGCGGAAAGAATGTTAGAGACACAAGTTGGGGCATTATACACAGAGACTTGGCCTACCCCCCAGAAATCTTGACTATCCGCACAATGCATGACCCACATTCCCCATTGCTGAGGGTCCCTTTGGAATAGGGAGCACAGGGAGGAGGATAAGGGAGCCAACACTATGAATGTAAAATCAGAATAATATAACTAAAAATAAATTATAAAAAAAAGAGTCTACATAGTTATAGAAGAAACTTTAAGATCTCCTATCCTTACTCACTCTGATATTTCTAAGATTCCCAGACATCCCCAAAGAAAGTCACTCTACTTTTTTTTTTTTTCTATTTCAAGGAAACAAGGGTCAATATTGGAATTTCTTTCTGATTTCATACACACGGCTGCTTTTCAAGAAAAAAGAATGCAAGTGGGATTTTGTGCAGTTCACTAATACATAAGCTCATGACTTTTTGTTTTGAATTTTATTGACAGTTTTCTACATATGCACAATGTATTTTTATCATAATCACCCCCATTGCCCTCTTTTGACCTCCCTCCCTGTCCCTCTTACACTGAATCCCTTCTTCCCAAGTTGTACCTCTTCTACTTTAATGTTTGTTTTTGTTTTGTTTTGTTTTTCTTTTGTTTTCTTTCTTTCCCCTGTACAAGTGTAACCCTCTGAGTTTACTTAGGGCTGCCTGCATAACATAGGAGGAAGATTATTTACCATAGCATGTGGGGCCTACCATAGAGTACTCCATTACAAAATAAAATAAAATAAAATAAAATAAAATAAAATAAAATAAAATAAAATAAATAAAATAAAAGTCTCCCACTTCCCCAGACATAAACTTTACATGACTTCTCTTTTGCATCCATCAATGACAGGCATTATGTTTTTGTTTTTTACTTGACCAAAAATACAGCATTATTAATCTTTTATTTTCCCTTCACAATGTTGTTATTGACCCAAAGTATTAATAAGTTAAAACTTAATGACCTCTAGTAACTTCTCTGAATTCTGAGCAACCTTGTGCTGACATAAATGTCTTGTTCTTTTCTCTTTCTATTGAACATATATAGAGAGATCATTCTTAGGCGACATTTGAGACATCTGTCATCTAATGGTCTTCTAACTTATGGAATAATGGGTAGAAGGATGAGACAAAATGTAAAGATAACTCTTCTTCTCTCTGACAGTGTTTTTATTTTCTCAGAAAATTCACTTTCCTATGGATGCAAACTGATACTCTGGATATTCTTATCCATTCCTGAAGGGTAGCCCACTCACTCGTGACTCTAATCATTTACCTTCCTAGTGCATCTGCTTTAGAATGGTGTTTTCTCATATTTTTTTGTAATCAAGGGAAGCACCATCTCTCTTGGATGTCCTCCCACGTTTCATGTCTTCCAGAGCTGTGCATCATTTCTCTTATACCCCCGCACATGACACCCTTTCATGCTGTATGACAGTCAGCACACTATACTTGAATACTGGTTACATACACAATCCCTTAATTCTCTGACTTTGTTGTGGCTCTGCAGCATCTGAATCGCTGCCCGCCTCGATTATCTGTTATTCTCAATACTTTGAAAGGAACTAATAATATTAGACTTGGGATACATATTTCTTAAGTGAGTAGAAGAAAAAATTCGGGATAATTTTGGTATAATCTTTAGGCAAACTACATCACTCAATTCTAACTACAAACTTATGTCACAGTTATGATCCAGTATGAACACTTGAGCAAACTGACTTTATAGAGATTGAAAAGCTTGGCACAAATTATTTCAGAAGTCATAATGTAAAGTAAGGAAAACTTAATAAATGGTGAAATCTTTGCTTGGAAAACATAATCTTATTTATGTATTTGCAAGTAGATGTATGCACAGAAAGAGAATGAGAGAGAGATACTGAGAATGGTCAGACCAGGGCCTAGCGCCATTGCAAACACACTCCAGACTCATGTGCCATTTTGTGCAGTTGCTTTGCATGGGTACTGGGGAACTGAACCCAGGCCTTCAGGCTTCCCAAGCAATTGCCTTTAACCACTGAGTCATCTCTCCAGCCTGAAAGCTTTGTTTTAAAATTGACATCTGTGAGTCCTTATTGAATATTCTTCACTAAAATTTATTTTTACAAAATGTCATCTGAAAGATATGGACAAAGTTGTATGGCAGAATTTTTCTCCTTTATTTGCTTGTGTGTGTATATATAAAATCATGAGTATGATTAGTAGTGAAGAATGTTGTCATATATATATATATATATATATATATATATATATATATAATGTGTAATTGAAATGGAGAGAAGATATCTAGTCACTGGAGTGAGGTATGGAAGAGTAATAGAGAAAGGGCCCAAATGCCATTGTGTTAGGAAGTTTGATTATTGGGCTTCGGTTTGGTTTCAGCAACCACAAGGCTCAGCTTCCTGTTCTGTGTGAGGACTTAGCAAATGTTATTTACAAATTCACCTCCATTAAGTGAACTAGTGAGTTATGAATTATTATATGGAATAATGATAGCAGGGTAACCACTCACACACACATACTAATCTAGTGTTAAGTAGGATGGACAATGAAGAAAAAGTTCATTTGTAGATTTGTCTCCTTTAATTATTACTCTCCTGGCACAGTAGAGAGGTGTGGATCAAATAGCATGCTAATTAATACAGGGAAAGTGATGATAACATTTCTTGTCTCAGAAGTTGTATGAGAAGCAATGATATCCTGAAGAAAAGGATTAAATGAAGATACCTAAAATCTACAGGTATGCATCTCAAAAAATTGACATCTAACAGTACCTAAAACTTAAACTTTTTAGTTAGTTTTTGACTCAAGTAGGAAAGTAGATATCCAACCATGCTCCATCAGCAAGTTTACTATGTGCATTTTACTAAGCATGCTCACTTCCCCTTTAGCATGATTGAAAACTTTCCTCAGAGGGAACTTCCTCTGCCTCCACTGTTTTGGTAAGAGGTTTTACTCTGAGGAATAGTTAATTGGAAGAGCAAGGCCAATGGGGCACTATTTTAATGTAATCCCACGTTTCCATATAGAGAGAAGGAGGGAGGGAGGGAAGAGCGTGATCACTAGGTGAATAGCAAAGCCTAGACGAGTATCACAGAGACTGTTTTAGATCTGTCTGTTTGCTTCCATGACTTGTAGAGTGTTTAGTGAGTTCAGTAACAGTCCTCATCAAAGGGTGTTTGAGGGCTGGAGAGACAGCTTAGTGGTTAAGGCGCTTGCCTGCAAAGCCTAAGGACCCATGTTCGACTTTCCAGATCCCACATAAGCCAGATGGACAAAGGTGAGGTAAGTGCAAGGTCGCACATGCCCACTAGGTGGTGAAAGCATCTGGCATTGGATTGCAGTGGCTGAGGCCCCAGTGCACCAATTCTCTTCCCCCAACCCCCGTCTCTTTCACTCTCTTTAAAAAAAAAAAAATAAGTGTTTGAGAAAGCATTTCAGTGTAACGATTAGGTCAATGGCAAAGAAGTCACATATATATATATATATAGTTTCCAAGGTCTTTCCATGAGAAGCTTACTTCCTTTTTGAAAATTAATGGATACAACAGGACACTAATTAGGCTTCCCTAAGAGTTCTCCAGGAGGAATCACTTGGAGTTGATCTGAATTGGCAGAAAGCAGCATAAAATTGATTTGATCACTGTAAGGCCTTGCATTTGAGGCTTTTTGTAAAAGTGGAAAATGGTTCCCCAAAGAAAACATATATCATATGAGAATGAGAGGAAGAGAAGATAAAGAAAATTGAATGTTCGTCGCTGATCAATTATTCAGAATCAATTATGGTTTGCTAGGGAAAGCATGCTGTGCCAAAGCCAAACCAAACTGAAGTCAGCCTGAGGATTAATTACTCTCATGCTTGCATAAGACCAGAGGAAGGAGGAGGTGGGCTCTACTGGCAAACTTCATGCTCTATAGGAGCAGAAAATAATTATGACACATGAGAAAGACTTTCCACCCAAATGCCAGGCCTTTGTTAAGAAGGGGAGAGTCTGCATTGAATTTTTCAGAGAGGTATGTAAGTGGGCATGATTTCTTGAAATAAATGCTAGCTGTGTTGGTCAGGATTTTCCAGAGAAACGAATTCAACAGGATGTTAAGGATACTCTCTTCATCAAATGGATTGAATTTTCAAAAACATTTGGGAAAAAATTGCATCTGTTTTAAACATGTGCAAATATTTTTGTCACTACTCCCTTGAAATCTTTAAAATACAGTATAATAGCCATTTGTTCTTATTATATATTATTGGTAATCTAGAGCTATTTGAAAATTTGTAGGATAATGAGTATAAACTATATGAAAATAAGATTATACTTTGTATAGAACTGAAGCATATGTAATTTTGGTATCTTCTGGGATCCTTGGACCAATACCCAAATATGTAGACGATTTTCAACATAAATATATAGATTACATACATACATACATACATACATACATACATACATGAAAACATGCATATAAATACACACTGAGAGAGAAAGACATTTTAAGGAACGTGACTCTAGAGATGAAAGGACCAAAACCTGAAAGGCTAGCTGGAAATTCTTCCAAGAGTGTTTAACCAAAATGTAAGTGTTAGCAGAATTTCTGTTACAGTCTACAATGTCTTCCTTCTGATGAGTTCTATAATTGATTAGACAGGGCCCAGGGACATGATGTAGGATTATCTGCTTTATTGTTCATTATTTGATTAAGGTTAATCATGTGCAGTGTCTGAAACTGTCTTTACAGCAATATCTAGACTGGTACTTAGCCAAATAACAGGACATCAAACTAGTGTCCACTAATAATAAAAAAATCTACTTAGGTCTCAGTTCCATGCTATAGATAATATCTCTCACTTATTTTTTTTGTTTGTTTGTTTTGTGGAAGGGTATCACTCTAGCCCATGCTGACCTGGCATTCACTATGTAGTCTCAAGGTGGCTTCAAACTCATGGCAGTTCTCCT
The DNA here is from genome assembly GCA_036365145.1 of Orientallactaga sibirica. Taxonomy (NCBI): domain Eukaryota; kingdom Metazoa; phylum Chordata; class Mammalia; order Rodentia; family Dipodidae; genus Orientallactaga; species Orientallactaga sibirica. The sequence goes on from JAEOAD010000022.1 coordinate 18,809,222, forward strand.
CCCTCTGCCTCTTGAGTGATGGGATGAAAGGCATGCACCACCATGGCATCTCTCACATTTTAATATCATGTGATAGATGAAATATACCTATCTCTTTTACACAATCTATATTGAGAATGAATTAGAAAGAAAGCAAAAATTATCAGTCCCTAACAAAGTATATGTAGTGCCCTCTACTTTTCCCACTGAGGGAATTTTAAAGTTTTCCCCTAAAAGAAGAAGGTTCATATTTTTGACAAGTTTGTGTGTGTGTGTCTCTTATGAAATACTTTTTTTTAATCTACAGGTGTTATGTGTAATGGAATAAAAGGATTCCAAAGTCTCTCCCAGTAATATAGTTCTTCTCACTTGTTTTTGACTACCAGTGAGTGAAATTCCTTTCAGTGGTAGGGAGGGCGGGAGAGACTAAAAATTAATCTCTTACTTTTTAGAGGTTGAATTGGCTAACTGTAATACTATAACAGTACTATTATGGCAATTATTTGTAAGATTTAAGAACTAGCCTACTGCAAGTGATTATGCATGGAGTTAATGAAGCACTGAGTCTGTCTAAGATAGTTGAGTAAAGGAAAGAAAGATCTTTTGCCAATAAAAATCTCATCAGGTGATGGCCTTGACAGAGCATCCCACGATTCCTGTCAGCTAGAGCTGTCATAAACAAGCCACTGATGAGACAATGACAATAATTAGCACCGTGTTAATGGGATATGGAGCCTCACAGTTATTTTTTCAGCTACAGTGAACTGAATGAATGCCAAGCAAGTGCACATGGCTTAACATCATAACAGGTTTCTTTCCTATTTACTGTGGTTATGTTGGCTCTCTTGAGTTACAAATCACAGACATGCTTACTCAGGCTCAGAAGATGACAGATAAGGAAAGCAAAGGCTGGAAATCCAATGACTATGTTTTCATTACTATTAGAGATTGGCAGTGAAGAAATAGGTTTAATCCACACTTTGTTTAGGTAGGACTATGACAGTTTGGCACTGTACAATGAGGGGCATTTTGGATTAGAATTGTGATACTGTGTGAGAACAGTCTTGTATAAACTGGAGCTCTAAACTAAAAGTTAAAATAATCACAAATAATGGATGTTTTAAAAAGAAGTTGTCACTGGCAGAATCAGATTACAAAGGTCATCGCAGCTCTACACGTATAGGTGATGATTATTTTTAGAGGTAAGAAGATAGCTTATCTGATACAGAGCAGCAAATTGAGCTGGGAAGCCATCCAGTACAGGTTGGTACATGCATTCCTGGCAACTCTCTCCATCCTACAAATCTCTGGAACTCACACTAGTCTCACCTGCATAGATTCTACAGTATTTTCAACTGTACATCTAAGAGTTGTTTCCCTTGGCTTTTCAATAAGATGTTTATGGAACATGTAAATACTTCCTTAAGCTACTTTTCAGGATTAATAAATTTCATCATCACAAAAGGAACAAATATGGTACATGGTACGTCTAGACAGAATTTTTTTTTTTTTTACTTTAGCTTTCCTGCTTGAACTCATATCAAAGAGAATTGCTGCACTACATAAAACACATTCAGTTGTGGAAGTGGAAATGTTTTGATCTCTATTAAATACTAGAAATTAAAAAAAAAAGTTTGTGCTCTGAAAAGTGGGATTATTTTTACCATCCTGAATGACAAATTTTTCGGAACAAGCTTTCCAGCAATTAGTCTTGCTCTAATGCTATTTCTACACTGGCAAGATGAAGGCTGTTGCTTGCCAGCTCTCTGGAGAATATGGTGCTTTCTGTACAGGCATCAGTATCTGTCCAAATGGCAGAGTATATACTTGTACTTGGCCAAGGTAGAAACTGCAGAAGAGTCCTGGAATACTCAAATTTTTATTGGATCAGTGGGGGTGATTTCTCTGAGGAGCCACGGGTTAACTTTATGAGTCACAAATTATTAAGCAGACTACAAGGAAGTCTGGGGGTTATTCTGTCCATGTACTGTTATGTTTGGCGTGGCCGAAGGCAAAACCAAGTATGTGGATGGTCGGATGTTGAAGGAAACTGTTAGGGTTTTCATCACTCATTTGCAATTCAATGAAAGAGGTTTATGTGGAACTTCAAAATAAAATTTCAGGGAGTATTTTTATACACACTTTAATGTGCAAAGGCTTTTTGTGTGATAGTTTGCTAAATACTTCTGTAGAACTCCCCTTAAACTGCTTTGAAAAGAATTCTTCTTGCCAAAATTCATGGTGGCTTTCATACCTAAAATTTTTGTTAATATTATTATTCATGCACTTTTCTTATCAAAAGGGAAAAATCTGGCAGTCTATAAAGATTATTATTTTTTTAACAAAACCTTTCATTTTATTACAGTCAAAGGCTCAGAATAGTCTGGGCCCTATTCTATTTTTGAGAACTTCAAGAGAAATAGATTTTTCAAAGAACACCCTGTTGAAGGAGATTTTCTTTGCCATTCTAGAAGCATAATTTGGATGTCAGCCCATAGTGTCTCGATTTGAGCGCTATCAGCTCCAAGTTTTCTTTTATCTTCAGCCAATTTCAAAATTAGTTTTTCATGGAAGATAATATAAGGGCTGGTCAATGTACACATTCAACAGTTTATATTTTATTCCCCCTTCAGTTCTTGGCTATGAAATCATTGAAAATTTACTTGATTAGAATATAGAAAACTATTTTACAGGATTGAAAGTACTTTAAATAATTGTAAATATTGATGGTAACATCTATTTTTTCTAAATTTAATTAATGTCATATAAATTAAATGCTTCTGTATAACTTATGTTAGGTTCTAATATCTTACTAAATAGTGAAATGTAGGTTACTGAAACACTAAAGCAGAGACATAAAATTCTTTAATCTCTTTCAAAGAAAGGTGTTATTATTTATAAAAATAGATACTAACATGTTGTCTTATGTAATAAAGAGCTTCACATACAATTTACAATATATTCTCCATCACTTGAGACCACTTTAGGAGCCATGACATTGGTATCAACAGTTGCAATCTTCTTGTTCCACCAGTGAAATGTAAAGTGTGTAGAAGCCAATGACCCAACTCAGGTGTGTACATTTATAAGATACACACTGCAGTAGACAGCTTCAGTTGTTGGGATGAACTTCCAAACCAGGCACACTTATGGAGGAAGGGGTTTATTGAAGTTTCCATATAGAGGGGAAGTTCCATAATGGCAGAAGAAGCTGGCCAGCACCGCAAGCAAGCACATTTCAGTAAATTCAGTCAAAGCTCCACAACTTTGCATATCTTTAGACTGGAATTCCTCAAACCC